>CM033629.1:5372235-5529970 GCA_019453435.1 Rhinogobius similis
GCGCGGGGTTTGAGGCCACGAGCGACGACTGGACTCCACTGGAAACATACTGCAGTTCTGAGGAAGTCGACTGTAAAATGTTACGTCATCGAAACAAAACCATGAACATGAGAAGCAAGGACACAAACCATTGATTTACAGTGTGTTCTGTATTTAAGGCGAGACGCTGCAGGTGAACAGAAGAAAATCTTACATTTAAAGATATAAATTTGAAAATTCTCCTGTAGTTTTACTCACATAAATGTAAGAAAATTATGTATTCATTTTTCATATAATGTTTTCATGCAGAAATAAGGCATTTTATGTGTAAAAATGGACAAAATTGCATATATTTTAGACTTAAACTTTATTAAATCTGGTTTAGAATTACATCCAAAGAAATCTGTGGATGAAGTGGATGAAATGAAATGATAAACTGTTTTGGAATCTTTAGGAGCAGAAAGGACAAGTTTGTTGTTTCCACATGAAAGTCAAAACTGACCAAAAAACAAGTGTCTTAATTGTGACATTATTAATGGTATAAATGGGTACAATACATTAACTCATGGCTATAAACTCATTTACACGAAGACAGAAGGAACTTTCAAATACAGGATACAATACAATTCAGGTGTGTGTATGTGTATGTATATATGTGAAAGATTAGAATGATACTCATTATACTGTTCCACAGTGATGCAGTTCGTATAATAATTTCATAGTAATAGAAAAAGCTAAAAACAGTAAATAGGTTTGCAATAAATATTAATTCATATTAATTTTCGTATTCCTAAAAACAATATAAATACAGTTTAAAAAGTAGGCACAAATGTTTATTTCATGTTTCCTAGAAAAACTGTCTCCAAGGGAATTGTGATCCTAGAATAGGTTATCGGCTTAAGCCTTAAATCCTTTTTTGTTTGACTGGTAACGCCTTTCACCAACCACAAGGGGGATTTCGCGGGTTTACCTCATTGTAATAAAGTCCTGCAGTGAGGAAACGTCAAAAATCACTTGTGACTCTTTCATTCACTTTAACAGGGCTTTTATGTATGTGTATGTGTATGTATATATGTGTATGTATGTATGTATGTGTGTATGTATATATGTGTATGTATGTGTATATGTATGTGTATGTATGTATATATGTATGTATGTGTATGCTCCTTTTCAATTGTGGTGGTGCATTTTTGTTGATTTGAATGTATTGCATGTGAGCACAATTGAAATGATCAATGAAATAAATACATTTTAAAAAGTATGTATGTATGTACGTACGTGTATGTGTGTGTATATATGTATGAATGTGTATGTGTATATGTATATACGTGTGTGTGTGTGTGTGTGTGTGTGTGTGTGTGTGTGTGTGTGTGTGTGTGTGTGAGTATACTACAAACTCTAAGACATTGCGACTGTGTGCATTCCAGTCCAGTCCAGTAAGAAATAATGTGTAAACTGTTTGAAACAAGTAAAATAATCTAGTTCCATCAAATAAATCGTCTCCACTGATCTTAACGAGTCAAAACGTCTGAAATTCAGATTAATATCCTACAATCAAGACATTTTAACTCATGTAGACGTTCATTTTTGCGGTGGATACAAGCGTCCAGAACAAGCGCCTCATAAACGCCCCTCTGAAGGCGGCCCACATTAACGGCGTCACAGCTCGCGCTCACGTGAACCTGGACCTGCCCCGAGCGACTGGGAGGCTCCTCCGCTCTGCTCCTCTGCTTTTACCGTCAGATCAAGCTTGATGTCCCATGAAGACCCACCAAACGGGCGCGTCCTGCTGAAAGATGGTGCTGTTCTAAGCGTTATTAGCCCGGGACATTAGCGCGGGACATAAAACAGCCCCGTGGACGCCGCGCTTCACCGGGAACGGCCGCCGCAAAAGGAAGAAGCGGGATTGTGGAGGAAATGGAGGCGTTTGTTTGGCAAAGCTTGTTCCACACCACAAAGATGAACTTCTAGAGGAGTTAAAATGTCTTGATTGTAGGATATTAATCTGAGTTTCAGACGTTTTGACTCGTTAAAGGTCCCATATTCTGCTCTTTTCCCCTTCACACAGTCTATTCTAAGGGCTTTGTTGATACATTTCTCGTTGTGTAATATCCATAACATAACAGTTTACAAAAAACACCCATTTCTTGGACTGGCCCCCCTCGTGCAAAAGCAAACGGCTCACTCTGAGATCTGACCCCCCCGAACAGAGAGCAGGCTGCCTCCCCGCCCAACCCACACGCCTCCCCCGCCCAACTCGTGCCGAAGCCTAGAGCGGAGATGGTGCATGCGCCGTGTGCTCCGGTAAACAGCGATACACAAACACTGAATAAACCTTTTCTCGTCCTGACGGTGCGTCGTGCTGAGTCCTACGTCCTGGATCTGACCTGGAGTTTGACGTGCTCCAGGGCCTCAACGACGGACGTGCCGTTTGGTAAATAACAAGCTAACTCTTCGATCTGTCGTATCCATCGTGTAATTACTGTGTAGCATTAGCATGAGCTGTTTTTATTCTTGGCGGCTGGGCGCGCTTCCTGGAGGCGTGGCTTAAACACCACGTCATCTTAGTGAGGAGCCCCCGTCTGCTGCTCAGAGGGGGACGGAAAAGACAGTTCTCTAGTGAAAACATGAGGGAATCAATCAAAAAAACACTTTGGGCACAACATACGAGGCCCAAATAGCACTGGAGGAAGGTTAAAACCTCTGAAAAGTCGATTTTGCATGTTATGGGACCTTTAAAATGTCTTGATTGTAGGATATTAATATGAGTTTCAGACGTTTTGACTCGTTAAGATCAGTGGAGATGATTTATCACGCCACCTCCTCGTAGTCAATAGAGTTCTTTTACTGATGGCTCAAAGTAAACTTTATTGCAACATTTGCCACAGTATGTCGCCTTATTCCACCGTCGAACTAAAAACAAGTAACATAAAGTACAATTAACATACGTAAAAGTATAAAACAAAGACATCAAAATGACAAAATAAATACAAACATACCTCGCTGGCTGACCCATACTTGGAGGTAGAATGATGCCCCAAATAGCAAACTAATTAACTTCATCTATTACTTTAATCAACCTCTTGTCAATACGCCATGCTTTGCTGAGCGTGCGTCTCATTTAGGCGTACAGCCGAACTAACATACCTGAACAATGGTTCCTACCTTTAGAATTTCAAAGTAAGAGCGCTAAACAATGCGCATAACACAAACATTAAATAAAAAATATGGCAGTAAAACGATTTATTTGATGGAACTAGATTATTTTACTTGTTTCAAACAGTTTGTGACTTGTTTCAATACATTATTTCTTACTTCAATCCAAATGTAAATCTATTCAAGCTTAAAATGTCTTGAATTGATCATTTTTATCTGGATTTGAGAAGTTTTGACTCGATGAGATTTAATTGTTGATGTGATGCAGAATATTTCATGGTTTCAAGGTTTTTCTGATGATCCTGTGATAATTTATCTTAAAATAAGAAAATACATTTGTCAGTGGTCAGTAAAATGATCTTAACCCAGTGACAGATAATTTGGATTGAAATAAGAAATAATGTGTTGAAACAAGTCACAAACTGTCAAATAATCTGGTTCTAAAACTGTGGTACACAAACTTCTTCTGGTGGTACGTGGACACCTCTTCAATTGTAACATTTACTTCATTCAGAGAACATTTTATTTACATTTTTGCTCTTTCTTTAATACATTTCTTGTTAAAACTACAGTAACAATGGTGTATTCCAGTTTAAGACCTGGTTTATCCCTAATTTAGTCCTGAAATAGTCCTGTTCTAGACCCAGTGTAGGTTTGGTGATTCTCAGGAAGACAAATCTTTTCCTAATAATAATTCTTGGTGCTTGGGGTGAAATGATCAGAAACACTGGTCTAGTTCCATCAAATAAATCGTCTCCACTGATCTTAACGAGTCAAAACGTCTGAAACTCAGATTAATATCCTACAATCAAGACGTTTTAAGCTTGAATAGATTTACATTTTAGTTCATTTGGATTGAAGTAAGAAATAATGTGTTGAAACAAGTCACAAACTGTTTGAAACAAGTAAAATAATCTAGTTCCATCAAATAAATCGTCTCCACTGATCTTAACGAGTCAAAACGTCTGAAATTAACATTAATATCCTACAATCAAGACATTTTAAGCTAAATTTGAATTTTGAGGACCATCTTCAATCAGATCTAGTTTACTCAAAAACTAAATCAGAAATCTCAAATCCACTCTTTAAAGTTTAACTAATATGTGTACAAAATGAACCCAGAAATTGAAATCTGGTTCTGTCAATTTTTCACATTTAAATGTCTCAAATATGTGCAATTTTGCTGTTTTCCGCATAAAATATCTTAATTCAACACAATTTCAAAGCTAGTCATTCACACACTGCAAAAAGTGAATGTCTAGATGAGTTAAAATATCTTGATTTGAGGATATTAATCTGAATTTCAGACGTTTTGACTCGTTAAGATCAGTGGAGACGATTTATTTGAGGGAACCAGATTATTTCACTTGTTTCAAACAGTTTCTGATTTGTTTCAACACATTATTTCTTATTTCAGTCCAAATTATCTGTCAGTGGTTAAGATCATTTTACTGACCCACTGACAAATGTATTTTCTTATTTTAATGTAAATTATCACAGGATCATCAGAAATGCCTTGAAACCATGAAATATTCTGCATCACATCAACAATTAAATCTCATCGAGTCAAAACTTCTCAAATCCAGATAAAAATGATCAATTCAAGCCATTTTAAGCTTGAATTGATTTACATTTTAATTAAATTGGATGGAAGTAAGAAATAATGTATTGAAACAAGTCAGAAACTGTTTGAAACAAGTGAAATAATCTAGTTCCATCAAATAAATTGTCTCCACTGATCTTAACGAGTCAAAACGTCTCAAATCCAGATTAAAATCCTCAAATCAAGACATTTAAACTCATCTAGACGTTCATTTTTTGTCCATCTTCCGTTTTTAAAAATGACATTACAGACCGTTCCACGGCCCAAACACGTGACACGCCGCCTGCTCTGTTTGCGCCGGTCATTGTGGGTAATCCAAGATGGCTGAAGGTGACCGGCGGCGGCGCTGGGGGCAGGTCTTGGCAGCGGGACGGGCCGGGCCTGACGGGGACCAGGTGGGACATGTTCTGCTAAGCGCTCGCGTCTTCGGCCCGATCCACACAAGCAGCTGTTATTCTTGGTAATGGAGAGCAATTAGAAACATCTGCAAACCTGGCCCCCCGCCGCCGCCGCTCCCAGAGGCTGCTGGGAAATAATGACATCATCGGGAGAGGGGTAGAGGGGCCAGAGGGGGCGCTGCTGAGCCGAGGAGCAGGCAGGGCTGAGGGGTTTATGGATTTGTGGTTTTTAATGAGGAAAAAAAAAAGGATGGACGAACAAAATAAATCCTCGGACAGAGCATTTCAACAAAAAACAAAAAATAACAAAAGAGAGCCCCATCCCACAGACGACAGAAAGAGAAGTAAAAACAAAAACAAAACAAATCTTAAAGTGCGTCTGACGGGTTTTTACCATTTTCTAATTTTGACTTTTTGCCGTGTATTAATGCCTCTTGTAAATATAAATGATAGTTTTACACCAATCAGGAGCTGTTTGTGGAGAAAAGTTGAAAAATCTGTTGACAATTACAGGAAGTAAACAAACTGATGACATCACACTGGAGAGACAAAGGTCATGCATAATTTACACAAACTAGAAAACTACCTTTTTGACCCTTTAAACATTGATTCAACAAAATAAAGGTGTTCATATGTATTTCTCTTTGTCAAGTTAACAAATCTGTGACATTAGATGTGTTTTGGCCAGTGTACTGTGTGGTTGCTATGGTAATTTCCTAGCGTGATGTCATACTTTACAACCAGGAAGTAAAATTTCAAACCTAAAAAATAGCTAAACTGGGGTAAAATTTGTAAAGATTTCAGTAGAAATTTGAATATATTCATCTTAACTGCATTTTAGTTAAACGTGTATTTCAACCTGTCATAGGCCCTTTAAGACAGATTACAACAATTAATAACAAATAATAACAAAAAGCAACACCAGTCTTCCCAGCAATAATAATAATACTAATCATAACAATCAGAATAATAAAAAAATAAAAATATTCAAACTCATTTAACAGTTGTCTCCTGCGCTCCTCTCTGTGCTCCTCTCTGCTCTCCTCTCTGTGCTCCTCTCTGCTCTCCTCTCTGCTCTCCTCTCTGCTCTCCTCTCTGCTCTCCTCTCTGTGCTCCTCTCTGTGCTCCTCTCTGTGCTCCTCTCTGCTCTCCTCTCTGTGCTCCTCTCTGCTCTCCTCTCTGCTCTCCTCTCTGCGCTCCTCTCTGCTCTCCTCTCTGCTGTCCTCTCTGCTCTCCCTCTCTGTGCTCCCTCTCTCTGCTCTCCCTCTCTGCTCTCCTCTCTCTGCTCTCCTCTCTCTGTGCTCCTCTCTCTGATCTCCTCTCTGAGCTCCTCTCTGCTCTCCTCTCTGTGCTCCTCTCTGCTCTCCTCTCTGTGCTCCTCTCTGCTCTCCTCTCTGCACTCCTCTCTGCTCTCCTCTCTGCTCTCCTCTCTGTTCTCCTCTCTGTGCTCCTCTCTGCTCTCCTCTCTGCTCTCCTCTCTGCTCTCCTCTCTGCTCTCCTCTCTGTGCTCCTCTCTCTCTGCTCTCCTCTCTGCGCCCCTCAGTGCTCCTCTCTGCTCTCCTCTCTGCTCTCCTCTCTGCTCTCCTCTCTGCGCTCCTCTCTGCTCTCCTCTCTGCTCTCCTCTCTGCTCTCCTCTCTGTGCTCCTCTCTGCTCTCCTCTCTGCTCTCCTCTCTGCTCTCCTCTCTGTGCTCCTCTCTGTGCTCCTCTCTGCTCTCCTCTCTGCTCTCCTCTCTGCTCTCCTCTCTGCGCTCCTCTCTGCTCTCCTCTCTGCTCTCCTCTCTGTGCTCCTCTCTGCTCTCCTCTCTGTGCTCCTCTCTGCTCTCCTCTCTGTGCTCCTCTCTGCTCTCCTCTCTGCGCTCCTCTCTGCTCTCCTCTCTGCTCTCCTCTCTGTTCTCCTCTCTGTGCTCCTCTCTGCTCTCCTCTCTGCTCTCCTCTCTGCTCTCCTCTCTGCTCTCCTCTCTGTGCTCCTCTCTGCTCTCCTCTCTGTGCTCCTCTCTGCTCTCCTCTCTGTGCTCCTCTCTGCTCTCCTCTCTGCTCTCCTCTCTGCACTCCTCTCTGCTCTCCTCTCTGCTCTCCTCTCTGTGCTCCTCTCTGTGCTCCTCTCTGCTCCTCTCTGCTCTCCTCTCTGCTCTCCTCTCTGTTCTCCTCTCTGTGCTCCTCTCTGCTCTCCTCTCTGCTCTCCTCTCTGCTCTCCTCTCTGCTCTCCTCTCTGTGCTCCTCTCTGCTCTCCTCTCTGTGCTCCTCTCTGCTCTCCTCTCTGCGCTCCTCTCTGCTCTCCTCTCTGCTCTCCTCTCTGCTCTCCTCTCTGCTCTTCCCTCTGCTCTCCTCTCTGTGCTCCTCTCTGCTCTCCTCTCTGCTCTCCTCTCTGCTCTCCTCTCTGTTCTCCTCTCTGTGCTCCTCTCTGCTCTCCTCTCTGCTCTCCTCTCTGCTCTCCTCTCTGTGCTCCTCTCTGCTCTCCTCTCTGCTCTCCTCTCTGCTCTCCTCTCTGCTCTCCTCTCTGTGCTCCTCTCTGCTCTCCTCTCTGTGCTCCTCTCTGCTCTCCTCTCTGCTCTCCTCTCTGCTCTCCTCTCTGCTCTCCTCTCTGCTCTCCTCTCTGCTCTCCTCTCTGCTCTCCTCTCTGTGCTCCTCTCTGCTCTCCTCTCTGCTCTCCTCTCTGCTCTCCTCTCTGCTCTCCTCTCTGTGCTCCTCTCTGCTCTCCTCTCTGTGCTCCTCTCTGCGCTCCTCTCTGCTCTCCTCTCTGCTCTCCTCTCTGCTCCTCTCTGCTCTCCTCTCTGTGCTCCTCTCTGCTCTCCTCTCTGCTCTCCTCTCTGCTCTCCTCTCTGCTCTCCTCTCTGCTCTCCTCTCTGCTCTCCTCTCTGTGCTCCTCTCTGTGCTCCTCTCTGCTCTCCTCTCTGCTCTCCTCTCTGTGCTCCTCTCTGTCCTCCTCTCTGTGCTCCTCTCTGTGCTCCTCTCTGTGCTCCTCTCTGCTCTCCTCTCTGTGCTCCTCTCTGCTCTCCTCTCTGTGCTCCTCTCTGCTCTCCTCTCTGTGCTCCTCTCTGTGCTCCTCTCTGCTCTCCTCTCTGTGCTCCTCTCTGCTCTCCTCTCTGTGCTCCTCTCTGTGCTCCTCTCTGTGCTCCTCTCTGCTCTCCTCTCTGTGCTCCTCTCTGCTCTCCTCTCTGTGCTCCTCTCTGCTCTCCTCTCTGTGCTCCTCTCTGTGCTCCTCTCTGCTCTCCTCTCTGTGCTCCTCTCTGCTCTCCTCTCTGTGCTCCTCTCTGTGCTCCTCTCTGCTCTCCTCTCTGTGCTCCTCTCTGCTCTCCTCTCTGTGCTCCGCTCTGCTCTCCTCCCTGTGCACCTCTCTGTGCTCCTCTCTGCTCTCCTCTCTGTTCTCCTCTCTGTGCTCCTCTCTGCTCTCCTCTCTGTGCTCCTCTCTGCTCTCCTCTCTGTGCTCCTCTCTGTTCTCCTCTCTGCTCTCCTCTCTGTGCTCCTCTCTGCTCCTCTCTGCTCTCCTCTCTGCTCTCCTCTCTGTGCTCCTCTCTGTGCTCCTCTCTGCTCTCCTCTCTGTGCTCCTCTCTGCTCTCCTCTCTGCTCTCCTCTCTGTGCTCCTCTCTGCGCTCCTCTCTGCTCTCCTCTCTGTTCTCCTCTCTGTGCTCCTCTCTGCTCTCCTCTCTGTGCTCCTCTCTGCTCTCCTCTCTGCTCTCCTCTCTGTGCTCCTCTCTGTGCTCCTCTCTGCTCTCCTCTCTGCTCTCCTCTCTGTTCTCCTCTCTGTGCTCCTCTCTGCTCTCCTCTCTGTGCTCCTCTCTGCTCTCCTCTCTGTGCTCCTCTCTCTGCTCCTCTCTGTGCTCCTCTCTGCTCTCCTCTCTGTGCTCCTCTCTGCTCTCCTCTCTGTGCTCCTCTCTGTGCTCCTCTCTGCTCTCCTCTCTGTGCTCCTCTCTGTGCTCCTCTCTGTGCTCCTCTCTGCTCTCCTCTCTGCTCTCCTCTCTGTTCTCCTCTCTGTGCTCCTCTCTGCTCTCCTCTCTGTGCTCCTCTCTGCTCTCCTCTCTGTGCTCCTCTCTGTTCTCCTCTCTGCTCTCCTCTCTGTGCTCCTCTCTGCTCCTCTCTGCTCTCCTCTCTGCTCTCCTCTCTGTGCTCCTCTCTGTGCTCCTCTCTGTGCTCCTCTCTGCTCTCCTCTCTGCTCTCCTCTCTGCTCTCCTCTCTGTGCTCCTCTCTGTGCTCCTCTCTGTGCTCCTCTCTGTGCTCCTCTCTGCTCTCCTCTCTGCTCTCCTCTCTGTGCTCCTCTCTGTGCTCCTCTCTGTGCTCCTCTCTGCTCTCCTCTCTGCTCTCCTCTCTGTGCTCCTCTCTGCTCTCCTCTCTGCTCTCCTCTCTGTGCTCCTCTCTGTGCTCCTCTCTGTGCTCCTCTCTGCTCTCCTCTCTGTGCTCCTCTCTGCTCTCCTCTCTGCTCTCCTCTCTGCTCTCCTCTCTGTGCTCCTCTCTGCTCTCCTCTCTGCTCTCCTCTCTGTGCTCCTCTCTGCTCTCCTCTCTGTGCTCCTCTCTGCTCTCCTCTCTGTGCTCCTCTCTGCTCTCCTCTCTGCTCTCCTCTCTGTGCTCCTCTCTGCTCTCCTCTCTGCTCTCCTCTCTGTGCTCCTCTCTGCTCTCCTCTCTGTGCTCCTCTCTGCTCTCCTCTCTGCTCTCCTCTCTGCTCTCCTCTCTGCTCTCCTCTCTGTGCTCCTCTCTGCTCTCCTCTCTGTGCTCCTCTCTGTGCTCCTCTCTGCTCTCCTCTCTGTGCTCCTCTCTCTGCTCCTCTCTGCTCTCCTCTCTGCTCTCCTCTCTGTGCTCCTCTCTGTGCTCCTCTCTGCTCTCCTCTCTGCTCTCCTCTCTGTGCTCCTCTCTGCTCTCCTCTCTGCTCTCCTCTCTGTGCTCCTCTCTGCTCTCCTCTCTGCTCTCCTCTCTGTTCTCCTCTCTGTGCTCCTCTCTGCTCTCCTCTCTGTGCTCCTCTCTGCTCTCCTCTCTGCTCTCCTCTCTGTGCTCCTCTCTGTGCTCCTCTCTGCTCTCCTCTCTGCTCTCCTCTCTGTTCTCCTCTCTGTGCTCCTCTCTGCTCTCCTCTCTGTGCTCCTCTCTGCTCTCCTCTCTGCTCTCCTCTCTGTGCTCCTCTCTCTGCTCCTCTCTGTGCTCCTCTCTGCTCTCCTCTCTGTGCTCCTCTCTGCTCTCCTCTCTGTGCTCCTCTCTGTGCTCCTCTCTGCTCTCCTCTCTGTGCTCCTCTCTGTGCTCCTCTCTGTGCTCCTCTCTGCTCTCCTCTCTGCTCTCCTCTCTGTGCTCCTCTCTGTGCTCCTCTCTGCTCTCCTCTCTGTGCTCCTCTCTGCTCTCCTCTCTGTGCTCCTCTCTGTTCTCCTCTCTGCTCTCCTCTCTGTGCTCCTCTCTGCTCTCCTCTCTGCTCTCCTCTCTGCTCTCCTCTCTGTGCTCCTCTCTGTGCTCCTCTCTGTGCTCCTCTCTGCTCTCCTCTCTGCTCTCCTCTCTGTGCTCCTCTCTGCTCTCCTCTCTGCTCTCCTCTCTGTGCTCCTCTCTGTGCTCCTCTCTGTGCTCCTCTCTGCTCTCCTCTCTGTGCTCCTCTCTGCTCTCCTCTCTGCTCTCCTCTCTGCTCTCCTCTCTGTGCTCCTCTCTGCTCTCCTCTCTGCTCTCCTCTCTGTGCTCCTCTCTGCTCTCCTCTCTGCTCTCCTCTCTCTGCTCCTCTCTGTGCTCCTCTCTGCTCTCCTCTCTGCTCTCCTCTCTGTGCTCCTCTCTGCTCTCCTCTCTGCTCTCCTCTCTGTGCTCCTCTCTGCTCTCCTCTCTGTGCTCCTCTCTGCTCTCCTCTCTGCTCTCCTCTCTGCTCTCCTCTCTGCTCTCCTCTCTGTGCTCCTCTCTGCTCTCCTCTCTGTGCTCCTCTCTCTGCTCCTCTCTGTGCTCCTCAGTGCTCCTCTCGGTTCGTGGATGTGAGGTTGGTCCGCTGCCACCATCAGGAGACGCGCTGCCAGCCAGAGCAGAATGTCATTATGGACCCATCTCCACCAGTGACAGTCGTAATGGAGTGTGGAGCAGGCGCGCTCTGGCACACGGCCACAGGGGGGGCCGGCGAGCTGGACGAGGGGCGGAGGAGGCGGGTTTAAGAGGAGGCAGGTGGAACGACAGAAGAAGAGCGAGCCGGGGCTGAGAACATGGATGTATTAAATGAACTGGATAAGACACGCCCCCTCTGTCCGTGGTCCCAGATTGATTAGTGGTCGTGTGAGGTACTGCAGCCTCTTGGGCCCAGCCTTTTTCTAAAATTGCACATTATAATCACAGACAGGACTGAATTATTATCAGTATTTAAATAAAATAGAAGGAAATGTTCTTTTCTACCGTTTCTAAAATCACCAAAATTACCGTTTTTATATGAAGTGACGTCACACAAACATGTGTGAGTCACGTGAACGAGCGTCGGACGATACAAACAGAAGCTCGTGGAAAAGGCTCGACTAGAGACACCTGTAAGTTGTATTTTATTTCATTTCAGACGCTTCACGTGTGTCTAACATGAAGAACACAATTACAATCACACAAGCTAACGCTAACACAAAGACCTGCAGCTGCTGGTCGTTCACGTCGCTCAAAGCATCATGGGGGATTGTGGTCACGTGGTGCCCTAAAACAAAGATGGCCGCCTCCGTATCAGGAAGTAAAGCAAAGATGGCCGCCTCCGTATCAGGAAGTAAAGCAAAGATGGCCGCCTCCGTATCAGGAAGTAAATGTGGGAGTAAGACATTTTTTGGGGTCATGAGCCAATGAGCTCAGGCCACAGGGAGGAACAGGGCGCCATTTTGGATTCATCTTCCAGGTTTTATTATAGTTCTATGTGACAAACATGCAGGGACGACTGGAAATTTAGCATTAACACCTTTTTTTTTTTTTTACATTTTGAAGCAAATTTATTTATTAGTTGTCAAAAGCAAGACATTGGAGCGCTGGTAGTTTTTACTTTCACTTTAAAGGAAATATATTATGCATTTTTGTGTTGTTATTCTCTTTTAAAGCAGAACTAAGAACTTCAGTGACAGGTCTCCCCCTGCAGGTCCCTTGTGAAAATACTCGTACTTGTGAAAAGCCTTCATTTCTTCTTTTTTCCCTTTCTTTGTATTGAAATAATTGAAATAATTTAATGTTACCAAATATAAAAAATACCAGTGTTTCTCAGGAGAGTCGTCTTCAGGTCGACGTCAGGAAAGTTGCAGCTGGTTTTCCGCTCAGAGACAGCAGGGGGCGACGGCGAGCTTCAAATGCCCCAAAAATACATTTACAACCAGCACACGGACTTATGAAGACTTTAATAACGTAAAAATGTTACTTAGTTCTACTTTAAACATGTTCTTGACCATCTTACATTTGGCATCTCATGTTTCAGAAAAAAAAAAAAAAAAAATATATATATATATATATATATATATACATATATATATATATATATATATATATATATATATATATATATATAAATGCTCAGAACAAGTCTGTGATGATTCTCTGATAAATTATGTCTAAAACTGAAAAAACATCATCCATCGAAGAAGTTCAGCAGGAAGTGTTTTTGACGGTCGGAGGAACATTAACTATTTCTGTTTTTCTTCTGCAGTACCTTTAAAGGAAAATATTAGGCTTTTTTGTGTGTAATTTTATCACCTCATCTTTTAGAACTAAAAAAAAAATATATTAATGAAAAAAAAAAGTGAAAGTGAGAGAATTTTCTAACCAGTGTTCTGCAAACTAGAGTGAATGAAGCTAAATGCAACTCCTGGTGTGTTTTTGACGACCGAACATTGTTAGAACAGGGCTAAAAGCTCAAAAAAGTACATTTTTCATAATATTTGTCCTTTAAAGACTTATATACTACAAAGAATCAAATATAAAGTACAGCCTTTAATCCCAAATCAATCAGTTATTAAGAAATTAGACAAATTCAACAACAATTGGAGATTCACGGATGTTTTTTTAAACTTTGTAGCATCATCGAAGCAAAATCATAGCATTAAAATGTTACTTAGTTCTACTTTAAAGATGTTCTTGACCATCTTACATTTGGCATCTCATCTTTTAGAAAAAAAAAAATATAGAAATGCTCAGAACGAATCTGTGATGATTTAAGGACTTAAAACAGCAGAAGATTCTCTGATAAATTATGTCTAAAACTGGAAAAACATAATTGATCGAGGAAGTTCAGCAGGAGGTGTTTTGACGGTCGGATGGAGTTTATTTATTTATATTTCTGTTTTTCATGTACAGTACCTTTATAGGACGAGCATTTTTGTTTGTAATTTTACCACCTCATATTTTAAAACAAAACAAAAAATGTATTAATGAATTAATAAAAAAAACAACATCACAGTGAGATTTTCTAACCAGTGTTCTGCAAACTAGAGTGAATGAAGCTAAATGCAACTCCTGGTGTGTTTTTGACGACCGAACATTGTTAGAACAGGGTTAAAAGCTCAAAAAAGTACATTTATCACAACATTTGTCCTTTAAAGACTTATATACTACAAAGAATCAAATATAAAGTACAGCCTTTTATCCCAAACCAATTAGTTATTAAGAAATTAGACAAATTCAACAACAATTGGAGACTCACGGATGTTTTTTTAAACTTTGTAGCATCATCGAAGCAAAATTATAGCGTCAAATTTGCTCCTAATTCTGTGGTCCTGTCATTCTTACACATTACAGTGAAGGACCAGCGCCTTGGCAGAGGTCCACGCTTTCTTTTCCCTAATTTTGACCCACAAGGAGCTAATCCCTGGTCTTTAAAATCTGTCCCAGCGACCTCCACCCATTACTCCACATCTCCACCATCTTATTTACGTCTCAGACTGACCCAGAGCAAACCCAGCCCATAATTTGTCGCGTGCATTTTCCCGTTTGTTTGATTACAATAGGTTAAACGTCCAATTATTCGCTCTGTGTGCCACTTTAAGCTCACTAACAACCGCCGCTCTCCTGTCCACGTCCAAACTGTAAATTATTTCCGCATAATTTGAGCGCGATCGTTTCTGAGTTTCGTATTTTTGACCTTAAAGCGGCGTCGCGCTCGTCCCTTGCGCGTTCCCCCCGCCTCCGGACAGTTCCCACATCACAAACATTTTAATAATACTAATAATTGGCCTGGCGCTCGACGGTTTGCACACGGGGATTCGGAAATAATTGTCCAACTTTGCCCGAGCGAAAAAAGTCATCAATAAAACCTGCCTCGGCTGGACTTGTCGGAGTTATAATAGTAATAATAATGGCTTGTTTGGTTCAGATTTGGACAGAAGCGGGGCTCGTTAAAGCGGGACGTTTCAAAGGCGCTCGTTCTGGCGTCGGATCAAACCGGCGCGGCGAGGGGGAGATGTTAAACGAAATCATGACAGACAGAGCCCACGGTCGGAGCGATAATTAAAAGGCTTTAATAAACTGGCTTCAAGCTTTTAGCCGTGTTGTAGCGTTGTTTCCTCGTCCAGATCATACCTGCACAAACATCCCAGTAATCCAGCAAATTCTGGTGGTCTCAAAAGTTTATTCCGTGCGTGACGTCACTGTGGTTTTAAATCAAATCAAATAAATTTATTTTTATAATGCCCAAAATCACAACAACAGTTGCCTCGATGGGCCACAGGTAAAAGCAGTTCAGATAACTGTCCCAGAATGCCCCTGTCCTTTGACCCTCCTTCGCGGCGAGGAAAAACTACAAAAAACCCCACGGGACAAAGTAGAAACCTCGGGGAGAACCACAGTGAAGGAGAGATCCTACTCCCACGGACGGACAGGCTGCAGATGAACTAGGACTGACGCATCCACTTGGACTGAACCAGAACCACTCAAGAGGGAGGTGGTCCAGGCAGACGAGGTCACTGGAGCAGCCGCCGCAGTGTCTGAAACAGTCTCCACTCTCCGGGGGAAGTGGACAGAAAGAGGAACATGTGAACAGCAATGAACAGACTACAGTTGAAGTAATATGAAATATAACTGACCAAGTGGAGGGCCACAAATCAATCATGAAACGTTAAAAAGCTGCATTTATCTGACGTTTGCTCCCACCATCTACATTCAGTCTCAGTGCCTTAATATCAGGTCTGTACTGCACCAAAATGTTAGTTATTTAGGTTGGAATTGTAGAAAATCTGAAATGTGCTGTAAATAGTACTTATCAGGACAATGTGGGCCAGTTCACCAGGAAGACTAAGGGCCAAGAAAAATAGGTCTGAGGGCCGCATTTGGCCCCCGGGCCTGAGTTTGGACATGCCTGCTCTAGACAGATGTTTTTCAGACGACAAAGTGAAACTGGGAGGACCACCCGAGCACAGCCAATCAGAGCGCTGCTTTTAGCTCTCACCACAAGACAAAATTCTTTATTATTAGTTGCAGGCAGCACGCAGAGGTTTCATTTTTGTCAGAAAGTGCTGCGTTTACGAGATACTCTTTGGTGGAAAACACAAAATTTGCAAATTTACACCAAAAACGTCAGGTGCCCCAGCTTTACAGGACATGTTTTTATGCTAAAGTGACTGTTTTGTGATTTAACCCTGATCTAACAATGTTCCGTCATCAAAAACACACCTGGAGTGGCATTTAGCTTCATTATTTTTATGAATCCTGGTTAGAAAATCCTCTCCCTCCGAATTTTGTCGATGTGTGACGTTTTCTCAATTTGTGGCAGTGAGAATGTAAGTTCATAAATCGTTGCCAGACTCGCTCTAAGCATTTTTTATCTTCACAACTGCGTGGCTGCTTCTGAATTTTTTTCAAACATTTAATTCTCTTGACTTTTTGACTAAATGTTGAATCCAGCTTTCGATCCCATCATAGTACTGAAAATACTAAGTTAATGAGAGTTGCTAGAGTTTTATTTGCTGATACAAATTTATGTTCCATTATATTTCTTCATTTTAGTTGGCATTTATTGCATTTGCTTTAGATACTGCACCATTTAATTTAAGGATGAATATTGAATACATACAGTTAAAGTGACTATTTTGACCTATTTACCATGTTCTAACATTGTTCCATCATCAAAAACATATCTGGAGTTGCATTTAGCTTTATTCACACTAGTCAAAAACGCTATATTCTGAGTTTCCTCAATGTGCGGCGTGTTTTAGACAATATTTGTGCTGTTATTAGCCTATAATCATGCTCTTGAGTATCTTTAGTTTGGCATCTACTGCTATAAGATGAAAAAAAAATTTTAAAACGTATATATTGTCATAAATTTTTTTTTAAATCAACTGAGTTTTGGCACCATCTACTGGCTGCATAGTAATTACACAAGTTAAAAATTTACAAATGGAAAGTTCTATGAGTGATGCTAGTTAGCCAAGCAGCTGTAATGATCGTGATTTGAGGCAGAAATGCTCTGAACGAGTCTCTATGATGTTTAAAAGACACACATTCTGCTACAGTGACTTTTTTTTTATCTTTAAACCCTGTTCTGACAATGTTCTTCATCAAAACAGACCTGGAGTAGCATTCAGTTTCATTCACGCTGTTTTGAGGAATGTTTATTATAGAAAATCCTCTCCTTCCGAGCGTCAAACACATTTCCTGCTGAACTTCCGGGATTTTCTGTCGTATTTTCAGACTTCATACGTCATTTATCTGAGAATTTTCCGTTGTTTTTAGTCCTTAAATCATCACTAAACTCATTCTGAGCATTTCTTCCTCTAAACCCGATAACTGCTGCAGCAAATCCACACAATGACGTCTTTTCAGCGCTGACTTCACTAGATTGTATGTAGCGCTGGCGCCATCTGCTGGATGCACTCAGTAAGTGTCATTTCATAGTGACTGATAACACAGGGCAGAGAATGAATAAGAAACTTTTTTTGAATTTTAAAACATGAGACGACAAATTTAAGGCACTTAAGAGCATGTTTAAAGGCCAAATGCAGAATATTTTAACTTTAATAAATAGCAGCCCTGCGACGAGTTGGCCACTGTCCAGGGTGTACCCCGCCTAAGGCCCAAAGTCACTGGGATAGGCTCCAGTCACCCGCGACCCCTAACGGGAATAAGCGGTAGAAAATGAATGAATGAATGAATGAATGAATGAATAGCGCACATCACGTCAAGAAAACATCACACATCTGGGAGGGAGAGGACTTTCTAACCAGGATTCATCAAACTAGTGTGAATGAAGCTAAATACAACTCCAGGTGTGTTTTTGGTGACGGGACAATCGTAAAACAGCTCAAAAAAGTCAACTGAGCATAACACGTGTCCTTTAATTCTGTGCACACTTCTTTCTGTTCACTCCTGTCTTTCCTCGTCACACGGATCTGAGCGCGTGTCTTTAATTCCTCTCATTCGAGTTGGATTTTGGATTCCCGCCGGAGCGAGCCGTGTGTCGTACATGATCCTCTAAAACAGTTCGACAGCGCGAGTGTAATCCTGGGAGCCGAGGAGCATATGGAGCGCTGGTCTGCTCACGCACCTGCGCAGGTAAGAGCAGGAAACGAACACGACAAACAGCACCGCCGCAGCAGATGGACTGACGGCGGCATATGTCCCACCGCAACCGCACGGCACTCAGGTTTACTGCGTTTTTGACTGCATTAAAGCGAGACACTTAAAGCAAAACGATTTTTTTCATGTGGAAACAACAAACTTGTCCAATCTGCTCCTAAAGATGTTTTATTCTTCCATTGAATCCACTTCATCCATAGATTTCTCTGGGACATTGTCTTAAAATGCATTTTTGTCCCTCGAGACATAAAGATCAGCCTTAAAGTAGATCCTACACCAAACTGTACAATCTGGACTCAACAAGAGTCTGACACAACAAGGATTTGACTAAAAGTGGTAAAAACGTGACTAAAAGCAACAAAATTGCAGCTGAAAACAACAAAAATGTCACAAAAAACAACTAAAAGTGACAAAAATGCGTTAAAAACAAGATTAAGAGGAACAAAATGTGGCTAAAAGTGACAAAAACGACACCAAACTCCAAATGGCGTTTTCTCCAAATGTATTTTTGTCCCTCGAGACATAAAGATCAGCCTAAAGCAGATCCTACACCAAACTGTACAATCTGGACTCAGCAAGATTTAGACCAAACGGACACAAGGATTTGACTAAAAGTGACAAAAATGCAGCTGAAAACGACAAAAACGCAACTAAAAGTGACAAAAGTGTGACTAAAAACATAAAAAATGTGACTATAAGTGACAAAAAAGCGACAAAGATGAGACTAAAAGCAACAAAATGCGCCTAAAAGTGACAAAAACAACACTAAACTCCAAAGGCTGTTTTCTTAAAATGTATTTTTGCCCCTCGAGACATAAAGATCAGCCTTAAAGTAGATCCTACACCAAACTGTACAATCTGGACTCAACAAGATTCTGACGAAACGTACAGAAGCATTTTACTAAAAGTGATAAAAATGTGACTTTAAGTGACAAAAAAACTACAAAAACGAGACTAAAAGCAACAAAATACGTCTAAAAGTGACAAAAACACAACCGTCCAATGGTCCCAGAATCTCTCAGCCCCCGTCGAGCCTCCGCCGGACTCCGGGGGGCGCTCCGGAGCAGCGTGTCCGTCCATCTGTCCCCCGCCCCGTCCAAAGCGGCGATGGACGGTGTGAAGAGGACGCCTGCCCAGCCCGGGACGTCGAGACAAACCGCCGGAGAAAATGGAGACGCGTTTACCGGGACGGGAGCCAGGACGAGGGCCCCGGGGAGCGCTTCAACTCAAGGCTTAATCAACGGCACTGTACGACGTGTTCAGATGGCTCCTGTTCGTTTGGCTTTCTTCACATGGACTGTATGACTGTAAGTGACAAAAATGTGACTAAAAGTGACAATATGAGACTAAAAGTGACAAAATGCATCTGAAAGTGACAAAAACAACACTAAACTCCAAAGGCTGTTTTCTTAAAATGCATTTTTGTCCCTCAAGACACAAAGATCAGCCTTAAAGTAGATCCTACACCAAACTGTACAATCTGGACTCAACAGGATTTAGACCAAACGGACAGAAAGGTTTGACTAAAAGTGGTAAAAACGTGACTAAAAGTGACAAAAATTTGGCTGAAAACAACAAAAATGTGACAAAAAACAACAAAGTGACAAAAATGCAACTAAAAGTGACAAAAATGCAGCTGAAAACGACAAAAAAGTGACTAAAAGTGACAAAAAAAACGCAACTATAAGCGACAAAAGTGTGACCAAAAACATAAAAAATGTGACTATAAGTGACAAAAAAGCGACAAAAATTAGACTAAAAGCAACAAAATGCAGCTAAAAGTGACAAAAATTACCCTTAACTCCAAAGGCCGTTTTCTTAAAATGATCCTACACCAAACTGTACAATCTGGACTCAACAAGATTTAGACCAAGTCAGAAAATTTGAATTTTTAGGACAATTTTCATCCAGATCTAGTTTACTCAAAAACTAAATCCGATTCTGTTTCTGGGCCTTTGTTTCTTGAGGCCTGTGTGACCCCAGCGTTTTGGGACTGACGTTCCTTGTTTGTTTTTCTGTATTTTGTTTTAGTTCTGTTCATTTACCTTTACCTCCCTGTTCATTAAATCACATCTTTATCTAAACCTTTTTCCTTCTTTGGTTTTTGTTACTTCCTCTTCCCCGAGTCCAGTGGTTCTCAAACGTTTTCAGTCGCGACCCCCAAACAAAGTGATAAATGAGCCTTGTATCTAATGTTTGACTTTATTTTGAGAATGTTCACTTTATTCCTGAAGTTGCCGTATGCGCCAGATGCCCTTCCCGACGGACCCTTTGAAATGCGAAGTCGTCAAAAATAGAATGGAAAGTTGTTTGGATGTAATATTTTTCAATGATTGTCTCACGTTAGATCTGAATTCTGCTGGTTTTAAGTGTTTGTGTTGGAAAAAAGCAACACGTTTGAATTTCCAGAGTAGAAAGGTCAGTTAGTTTGATTTTCTATAACAAACGATGGACAAAGTACAAATTTCTAGCCTTAAAATTGTGTTTTATCTTAAAGTGCTAAAGTGACAGGTTTTCACAATTTTGTAATTTTTACTTTATTCCGTGTATTAATACCTGTTGTAAATGTAAATTATAGTTTTACATCAATCAGGTCGCTGTTTGTGGAGAAAAGTTGAAGATTTGTTGAAAATTACAGAAAGTAAACAAACTGATGACATCATTATTGACTCGATGAGATTTAATTGTTGATGTGATGCAGAATATTTCACTGGCTTCAAGGTATTTCTGATGATCCTGCCATAATTTCGCTTAAAATAAGAAAATACATTTGTCAGTGGAGTAAGTAAAATGATCTTAACCCAGTGACAGATAATTTGGATTGAAATAAGAAATAATGTGTTGAAATAAGTCAAAGTGACAGAAGTGTGACTAAAACATAAAAAGTGTGAATGTAAGTGACAAAAATGTGACTAAAAGTGACAAAATGAGACTAAAAGCAACAAAAACACACTAAACTTCAAAGGCCATTTTCTTCAAATGCATTTTTGTCCCTCGAGACATAAAGATCAGCCTTAAAGTAGATCCTACACCAAACTGTACAATCTGACAGATAATTTGGATTGAAATAAGAAATAATGTGTTGAAACAAGTCACAAACTGTTTGAAACAAGTGAAATAATCTAGTTCCATCAAATAAATCGTCTCCACTGATCTTAACGAGTCAAAACGTCTGAAACTCAGATTAATATCCTACAATCAAGACATTTAACTCATCTAGACGTTCATTTTTGCAGTGCACTTCAAAGTTAGTTTAGTAATTTGAGTTCAATATTGGAAAGACCGAGTTTGGTGAAAGCATTCTTGCACTTGTTTAATTTATCCTCATGAGACGGCTGAGGCAAAACACCCGATAAAAAGTCTTTGCTGGTGTTTTAATTCCTCCAGCAGGTGGCGTACCTTCCACCCCAAAAGTGACACAGTGCACCTTTAAACCGACTGCCCTGCACATCTCTCTCTGAATAACATCATCGTCGGGTAAATCTGTGCCGCAGTTTCCCCAAAACCGAGGCAAAAGCTGAAGCTGCGACTGGTTTGTTTGGGATAATGTGCCGTTGTTGCCGTTAATCACTTCAAATTGGGTCTGATTAGAAAAACATACTCATTCATTACTCAAATCAGAGCCGTTCCGCGGGAGACGGAGGAAAAGTTGTGAACGCGGCGGCTAATGCGGCAGCCACTGATGCTAATTGCAGATGCTGTAATTAGCGAGACCTTAGCATATTTACGCCAATTAGACGGCGGACAAGCTACACGTTCAGACCGTCGCTCAGAAGGACAGAGGCGCAAATATAAACATTAAACTAAGTGTCGACGTAAACAGGGGCGGAGCTGGGAATGTGGAGGCCCAAGGAGGGACGGGACAATAAACAATAATATGGTTTATCGTGATAAAAAGGGAAGACAATAATCGTTGTGTGTAATCATTGTGATAATCGCCAACAAAGACAGTCGCCATTTTGTCTCCAGATTGTGCACACGGCAAAAACGAATGTCTAGCTGTGTTAAAATGTCTTGATTTGAGGATATTAATCTGAATTTCAGACGTTTTGACTCGTTAAGATCAGTGGAGCCGATTTATTTGGTGGAACTAGATTATTTTACTTGTTTCAAACAGTTTATGACTTGTTTCAATACATTATTTCCTATTTCAGTCCAAATTATCTCCTGCACAGCAAAAAATTTTTATCTGTAAAGTGTAAAATGGCCAGAATTGATCATTTTTATCTGGATTTGAGAAGTTTTGACTCGATGAGATTTAATTGTTGATGTGATGCAGAATATTTCATGGTTTCAAGGTATTTCTGGCTGATAATGTATCTTAAAATAAGAAAATACATTTGTCAGTGGTCAGTAAAATGATCTTAACCCAGTGACAGATAATTTAGATTGAAATAAGAAATAATGTGTTGAAACAAGTCACAAACTGTTTGAAACAAGTAAAATAATCTGGTTCCATCAAATAAATCGTCTCCACTGATCTTAACGAGTCAAAACGTCTGAAATTCAGATTAATATCCTCAAATCAAGATATTTTAACTCAGATAGAGATTAATTTTTTGCAGTGCAGAATAAAAGCAACGTATCCATTATGTTCTCTTCTAGATCGTTTTTGTTTTTACTTATTCACCTTATTCGGCCCCGCCCGCTTTTGCCGCTTTTTGCCACAGATTCTCACTTCTGTTGTAAACGCACTTCAGTCAAATCTAGTTTACTTAAAAACTAAATAAAAAATCAAACCAAAAGCCCCTCTGAACATTTTTTTGTGACTAATATGTTACAAAATGAACCAAGAAATTCAAACCTGGTTCTGTCCATTTTTCAGATTTAAATGTCACAAATATGTGGATTTTTGGCCGTTCTTACACATAAAATGCCTTATTTCTACATGAAAACATGACACGATGAAAAACTTGTAATACATTTTTCTCTTACATTTATGTGACTAAACTACAGGAGAAGTTTAACATTGATATCTTTAAATTTAAGATTTTTTCTATTCACCTGCAGCGTCTCGCCTTAGTAAAAATGGCCAAAAATCCACATATTTGGAACTTTTAAATCAGAAAAATGGACAGAACCAGGTTTAAATTTCTTGGTTCATTTTGTCCTATACTTTCCGTCTAAATCCTGTTGAGTCCAGATTGTACAGTTTGGTGTAGGATCTACTTTAAGGCTGATCTTTATGTCTCGAGGGACAAAAATGCATTTTAAGAAAACAACCTTTGAAGTTACAATGTCCCAGAGAAATCTATGTATGAAGTGGATTCAATGGAAGAATAAAACTGTCGTTAAATAAGGTAAAAATGTTTCTTAATTCTACTTTGAGTCATTTAATAGTTGTTGGTCTTGTTTTGTTGCAGGTTTATTCTCCTGCTGTTCTTTAATTGTTCATCCCACTGGAATCTCCCCATGTGCCACAACTAAAGTTTCTCTTATTTTATCCGGAAAAAAGCACAATGTGTCTCCTTTAAGTCTTGATTTGTTTGCAGAAGATGAATGTCTCGGGTGCGTGTTATTGACTCGGTGTCCTGTCGATGCCTCCTGCAGCGCCTCCCTCTGACGGACGGGCTTCATTCGTCCTGTTAAACGCTGCGTGCCGTAATCAAAGACGGATGAGCGCTGACCGGACCCTGAGTCTGAGGGCCAGCCCCGCCGCCACGAACCAGGGACGAGAAACAGGTAAGAGGCCCTTTAAAGGTGAAGAAGAGTCCAGACGGAGGAGACTGGAGGTAAAAGGAAGTCCACTGTGAATGTTTGAATGATTAGATCTAAATTCTACTGATTTTAAGTGTTTGTGTTGGAAAAAAGCAACACATTTGGATTTCCAGAGTAGAAAGGTCAGTTAGTTTGTTTATTCATATTTTCTAGCCTTAAAATTGTATTACAGGTCAAACCGTCAAAGGTCAAATTTATTTATATAGCACATTTACAACATCCAGTGGTGCCCAAAGTTCTTCTCAGGAGGTAAAGTAAAAAATAATAATAAAATAGTATAATTAATATTTCAAAACAAGAACATTTGTCACATAAAGTGCTCAGCTTGTATTAAAGGACACATTCTACTACAGTGACTTAAAAAAAAAAGTTTTTAACCCTGTTCTAACAATGTTCTTCAACAAAAACACACCTGGAGTAGCATTCAGTTGCATTCATGCTGTTTTGAGGAATGTTTATTAGAAAATCCTCTCCCTCCGAGCGTCAAACACACTTCCTGCTGAACTCCCAGGATTTTTGGACGTATTGTCAGATCATCTACATCATTTATCTTCTTGGCTAAACTTGTTCTGAGCATTTCTGCCTCTAAACACAATAACTGATGCAGCAAATAGTCTTTTCAGCGTCTTTTCTAACTTCACTAGATTGTATACAGCGCTGGCGCCATCTGCTGGATGCACTCAGTAAGTGTCATTTCAGAGTGACTGATAACACAGGGCAGAGAATGAATAAGAAACTTTTGTTTTGTTTTTAAACATGAGATGCAAATTTAAGGCACTCAAGAGCAGGTTTAAAGGCTAACAGCAATATAAGAAATGCAGAATATTTTGCCTTTAAAGCACAAGTTTGCACTGCCAAATCTGCACTGCTGTTTAGCCAACTGTACATTTTCTGTATAAAGTCTAAGTCTATTTTATTTAATTCTTAATTTTATGCATGCCTCTTTTATATATTATGCTACTATTTTATTCATTGTTTTATGTTGCACCTGACTCCAAAGCAAGTTCCTGCACTGACAACGGATATAAACCTTTTTCTGATTCTGATTCTAGAGGCCAGTGCAAAGAGGTGAGTCTTTGGTAATTATTTAAAATTGTCAAAAGACTGTGCCGTTCTAATATTCAGTTGCAGACTCTTCCACAACTTGGGAGCAACCACAGAGAAAACTCTGTCACGTAGTCTTGAGGTGAGTTCTTGGGACGGTTAAAATGTTTTTTTTTTTTTTAATCTTATGGTATATTAACTAATATATCTCTAGAAAAATGAAAAATGATTGTGGGCTCTACATTTCTGTAAGTATTTTCCAGTAAAACCCATAAATCTGGATTGTTCCTTCATCAAAAATGCAAAGTGTTTATCATAATTTCCTCAAACATAATGTAAAATACAATAATAAATGTGTTTAAAGCAGCTCTGATGTCACTCACATGTGTCTGAGGCTTTTATTTTGACAAAAAAAATTGACAGTTTTTCAAATTTTGTCTATTGGTCTACAGACCCTTTAAAAGTCTGTAACAAACACACTGTAAATTCAGAACGGAGGCAAAAGTGAAGTGGAACATGATGTGATTTCACTGAGAAACTGGGATTAACCTCAGATCATCACAAAATATGACAAATGTAGATGATTTAGTGTCAGTAAAAGCCTCAGACACATGTGAGTGACATCAGAGCTGCTTTAAACACATTTATTATTGTATTTTACATTATGTTTGAGCAAATTATGATCAACTCTTTGCATTTTTGATGAAGAACAATCCAGATTTATGGGTTTTACTGAAAAAATACTCACAGAAATGTTATGCCCACAATCATTTTTCATTTTATCTACAGATATATTAGATATTATTCCGTAAATTGGATTCTTTTGAAGCTAAAATACAATTTTAAGGCCATAGTTTGTTATAGAAAAGCAAACTAATCAAATCAAATCAAATCAATTTATTTTTATAATGCCCAAAATCACAACAACAGTTGCCTCGATGGGCCACAGGTAAAAGCAGTTCAGATAACTGTCCCAGAATGCCCCTGTCCTTTGACCCTCCTTCGCGGCGAGGAAAAACTACAAAAAACCCCATGGGAAAAAGTAGAAACCTCGGGGAGAACCACAGTGAAGGAGAGATCCTACTCCCACGGACGGACAGGCTGCAGCTGAACTAGGACTGACATCCACTTGGACTGTGGAGCCAGAACCACTCAAGAGGGAGGTGGCTTTAAAGAGTTCCTCCAGGCGGACGAGGAGCAGTCCACCAGTGTAGAGAGATCCTCCAGCAGGAGATGAGGAACAGTTCATCTAAAGTAGAAGGAGTTCGTCCAGGCAGACGAGGTGTGGCTAATCCAGCTGTCCAGGCGGGTGGAGCATAGATCGTCCAGACAGGTGGGGGTGGGGGGGTCGTCACTGGAGCAGCCGCCGCAGTGTCTGAAACAGTCTCCACTCCCCGGGGGAAGTGGAGAGAAAGAGAAACATGTGAACAGCAATGAACAGACTACATTTGAAGTAATATTAAATATTGTTGATAGGTAAAGTAGGAAGAACCAGAGGACAGTGTTCAAGCTGCCATACTTCCCCCAGCAGAATTGCTCCAAGGGCAGCGTAGCTAAAACTGTAGGTTTTTATTTCTGTTCCTAACTGGCCTGACCATAAGCTATTTCAAAGAGGAACGTTTTGAGCCTGGTCTTAAATGTAGAGACTGTGTCGGCCTCTTTTACATGAACAGGGAGCTGGTTCCATAACATAGGAACTAACTGACCTTTCTACTCTGGAAATTCAAATGTGTTACTTTTTTTCAACACAAACACTTCAAACCATAGAATTTAGATCTAATGTGAGACAATCATTCAAACATTTACAGTCAGCTTCATTTTGCCTCCAGTCGCCTCCTTCTGGTATTCTAATGACGTCACATTTTAAAGGGTCTATCGGTTGAAAACATTCGTCCTTTGATGTGAAGCGTGAGGTTTCTGCACACGCTCAGACTGTTTCCGTCCGTGTCGCACAGAGCACCGTGTGTGGAAGCTGTGGTGCAGCTTGTCGTCCGTCCGGCTGCGGCGGGTGCTGCCTGCAGCCTGCACTGACACATCCCGCCTCCAGCCGGCGCTCGTCAGCCCCGCCCCTCCCGCCGCTAGCACGCGCTGTCCTTTAGCATCGCTAGCACTGCCCTCGCGTTGACACAGAGCGAAAGGGAGCGGGTGTCAACAGGGCTAACGCTAACGGCTACTGCAGCGTGGTGTGTGCTAGACTGGTCTGAGCGCCGGGGGCTGAGACTGCACAGTGCACCTTTAACAATGCAGTTAAAGGTGCACTGTGTAACATTTCTGAGAGGGGTGCCGTCTGTTTGTCTCCACTGAGAGGTTTTTGTTTTTTCTGGTGGATTATAAATGACAAAAAGAGACAATTACGTTTAGTGTGATCTCCCAAACATGAGTGTTAAAGTCTATATGACAGGTTCGACGACACATTTCTCTAAAACGGAGTGGACATAATTATATTTAAGATTTTAACTAAACAATTTGCCTATTTGTCCCAGTTTGGCAGTTTTTTTGTAAATTTATTTTTTTATTTTTATTTTTATCACACAACAAAAAAACAAACATACAGACAAAGGTCTCACACAAGATATCAGGACAGAATCCCCATCCACCAGACAACAGAAATAAAAAAATAAATAAAAAAAACATAACGATAACAATTAATAACAGATAATTACCAAAACAACAAAAGTCTTCTCTTCTCAACCTATGGCCTGGCATTATTACTAATTCATACTTAGTTGTAGATAAAATATTGTGACCTATTTATTAGTTAATTCATTTGCCTGTCATTTAACATATAGTTTGTTCATCCTTTTATTCTTTATTTATTATTATTATTTTTTGATGATTATTACTTTTCTTTAATTACTTCTTTTTTTCCCCTTTCCCTTTATTATTTTTATTTATATATATATTTTTTGTAAAGCTTATAATGTCACTTCCTGGTTGAACATGAGCAGCAAATATGACATAGTAAGAACTGTTACCATAGCAACCAGACTGTAAACAAAGGCCAAAATCCAAATAAATTACACAATAGTTATGATTTGACAAACAATAATACCTGATAACTCTTTATTTTGTTGAATGATGGTTTAAACTGTCAGGAAAATGTGTCAGTTGTTTGTAAATTGTCTTGTTTTTTTCTAGCTAGCACTGCCCTCGCGTTGACACAGAGCGAAAGGGAGCGGGGGCTAACGGCTACTGCAGCGTGGTGTGTGCTAGACTGGTCTGAGCGCCGGGGGCTGAGAGGGCGCAGACTCTACTTTTATCTGATCAGGTGCACAGCAAAAAATGTAAAACTATCCAAGCTTAAAATGGCTTGAATTGATCATTTTTATCTGGATTTGAGAAGTTTTGACTCGATGAGATTTAGTTACGGATGTGATGCAGAATATTTCACTGGTTTCAGAATCAGAATCGGTTTATTGCCGTTGTCAGTGTCAAAAATTCACAAACATAGAACTTGCTTCGGCCTAATGTGCAACATAAAACAATGAATAAAATATAATAAAATATATAAAAGAGGCATAAGATTAAGAATAAAATAGACCAAGTAAACCAATTTATTTGCCTTAAACTCAAGTGAAGGGGTACTCTAAATGTGAGACAAAGCTTAGGGGGTACTCCAGACGAAAAAGGTTGGGAACCACTGACCATAAAACAATGAATAAAATATAATAAAATATATAAAAGAGGCATGCATAAAATTAAGAATAAAATGGACTAAGATAGACTAAGACTATATACAGAATGTACAGTTGTCAGACATACAACTGCAAATAGACAGTTCTTATATAATATATGGTTAAAGTGGCAGGTGTTACAGAGTGTTTCAAGGTATTTCTGATGATCAAACGATAAAATTGCATAAAATAAGAAAATACATTTGTCAGTGGTCGGTAAAATGATCTTAACCCAGTGACAGATAATTTGGATTGAAATAAGAAATAATGTGTTGAAACAAGTCACAAACTGTTTGAAACAAGTAAAATAATCTAGTTCCATCAAATAAATCGTCTGCACTGATCTTAACGAGTCAAAACGTCTGAAACTCAGATTAATATCCTACAATAAGCTAGAAATTAAGTTTTTGCATTGTGTACTGTATGTTTTCAGAGGGTTATGTTCATTCACACTGGTCGAATTTACAACAAACACATTTTTCTGTCGTCTCAAGCCGCTGCATCCTTTGTCATAAAAGAGCATAAAGAGCATAAAAACAAGTAACATGAAGTAAGGGAGCTGCATTTAAAACAAGCTAAATGTATTAGTATAGCACTATCCGTACAAACCACAATTCAAAGTGCTTTACAAACATTAAAACATATTAAGAAGCACAATTCAAGATAAAAAACATACATATTTATATTAAAATCAGCTTTAAAATACATATTAAATTCTCTCAGTCATATGCACGGCCAAACAAAACTCTCTTTAGCCTAGACTTGAAAACTGCCAGTGTCGGACCTGTCTGACAACATCAGGAATATCGCTCCAGATCCTGGCTGCAAGAACCTAAACCTAAACCTAAAGGGCACATATTCTGCTGCAGTGACTTTTTTTGAGATTTAAACCCTGTTCTAACAATGTTCTTTATCAAAAACACACCTGGAGTTACATTCAGTTGCATTCACGCTGTTTTGAGGAATGTTTATCAGAAAATCCTCTCCCTCCGAGCGTCAAACACACTTCCTGCTGAACTTCCGGGATTTTCTGACGTATTTTCAGACTTCATACGTCATTTATCTGAGAATATTCCGCTGTGTTAAGTCTTTAAATCATCGCTAAACTCGTTCTGAGCATTTCTGCCTCTAAACACGATAACTGCTGCAGCAAATCCACACAATGACGTCTTTTCATCTAGCGTATCTTGTTATATATATAGCGTTCATCTTGTTATAAAACATGTGGCAAATTAAAGGCCCTCAAGAGCATGTTTAAAGGCTAATAATATGAAAAATGCAGACTATATGTCCTTTAAGGGAAATGCGTGCTCATGAAAGACTATTGAGGACACGCCCACCTCTTTCTCAACACACCTTTTTCACGTTAGCGCACGGCTAGTTCTGGTTACCGTAAAAAGTGCACATCGTCAAATCTCTTCATTCTCTGTGGGACTGAGCCGAGTCTTGCAAGAAAAGAAAGACGAAGAAGAACAAGTAACAGCTGGATAATCATTGGCAACATTTTAAAACGAGTCTCAAACTCATTTTGAGACGGGGCCAAATTTAGAAAATGCAAGCTGATCGGGGGCCGCAACAAAGACATTAAAAAAATCATCTCGAGGCCACCAGAAATCGTCTTGAGGGCCACATTTAACCCGCGGGCCGCGAGTTCGAGATGCCCGTTCTAAACCATGAGATACTACAACAAAGATACTCAAGTACACGTTTAAAGGTCAGTGACTAAATCCCAGACAAATCAATAACATCTCTTTGAAGACAAGCAAACCCCCACCAGAAAAGTTACACATTGGACCTTTAAACATCTCAATCCACCCGCTTATTGTCGTGACTCTGTTGTTACGCGGAGATGGTTCCCGTAGGACGCCTAATGCCTGCTTCGGCGCGGCTGAAACTGTGTCAACGACGCTCTTGAACTGCTGTTTGCCGGCTGCTATGCTAATGAGGCCGGGCGAGAGGTACGCAAACAAACGCGCTAATCGCACATGCTGTTAGCGAGGGCCCGGGGGAGCACCTCGAGCGCTCCAGAGTCAGAGAGCGGTACCTGAGAGAGACGGCATGAGTGCCAGCCGTGCACAGCGAGAGGACTGGAGCGCGAGGAGGGCAGCGAGTAATTAGGCTGTACATCCCTGGTACCAACCTTTTCTGTCCTGAGTCCTCCCTAAGCTTTGTCTCACACCCTTTAATTTGAGATTCAGACAAATAAATGGGTTTAATAGTCACATATTGTTAATTATTACAAGTATATTTTTGTTTTAATTATATGTATGGTCCAAGATTATCCAAAAATATGCTAAATTAACAACTACCGTAAAATTGGGATTATTGAGCGCACCTGAGTATTCACCTTATTCGGCCCCGCCCACGTTTGCCTCTTTTTGCCTCAGATACGCACTTTTGTTGTAAACGCACAACGAGAACTTAAAGCCGTAAAACATTTATGTTGTTTATGTTGTTTCTGGCACATTTCCGTCACTTTAAGTATGTTTTTAGTGTTTTTGACAGTTTTAGTCAAGTTTTTTTCATTTTATATTTGTTTTGTTAAACCTTGTCGGTATCAGTTGTATTTTGTTGCTTTTTGTCTCAATTGGTAACGCTTGTGTCACTTTTAGATGCAGTTTTGTCACTCTTAGTCTAGTTTTTTGTCACTTATTTCAGAAAATGTTTTTATGAATCTAAGCTCTTCACTTTATTCTGCCCCGCCCACTTTTGACTCTTTTTGCCACAGATTCGCACTTTTGTTGTAAACGCACTTCCGGTTTGACAAAAACTCTGTTAAAGCTAATGGCGAACAAGGGAAAAGTCTCGCTGCTAAAATGTTACATAAAGTAGATTGATTTGTGTAAAATGTTTAATGAACACGAGCAACAACAAGTCAACAACGCAACGATTTCCTGAAAACGTCTTTTTAGTCGAGTAGAACTTATTTTCTGTTGAGCTCGTCTGCTCCATGTGAACTACAACGGAAATAAGACGGCGGCGCGTACGACAACTTCAGGAATAAGGGGAATAAGCCGCACCAGCCATATTTACAAAGAAAAACAGCTTTGTCCATAGACAGGCCGCACCTGTCTATGAGCGGCAGGTGTTTAACATGAGACATTTACACAGACGGATGGAACACGCAGAGTTTGAATTGAACAAACAGCACCTGTAACACGGCAGTGCGTGAGTCGCTCTTCACTGTCGCCTCCGACGTCTCACCATCGATTCATGGATGAAGTTTCAACACATTATTTTTTACTTCAATCCAAATGATCTGTCACTGGGTTAAGATCATTTTACTGACCCACTGACAAATGTATTTTCTTATTTTAAGCAAAATTATCGTATGATCATCAGAAATACCTTGAAACCATGAAATATTCTGCATCACCTCAACAATTAAATCTCATTCATTCATTCATTCATTCATTTTCCCCCGCTTATTACCGTTAGGGGTCGCGGGTGACTGGAGCCTGTCCCAGTGACTTTGGGCCTTAGGCGGGTACACCCTGGACAGTGGCCAACTCATCACAGCAAACACAGAGAGACAGAGACAAGGACAGACAACCATTCACTCTCACATTCATTCACTACGGGCAATTTAGAGTTGTCAATTAACCTACACAGTCATGTCTTTGGACGGTGGGAGGAGCCGCAGAACAAGGAGAGAACCCACGGTAACACGGGGAGGACATGCAGACTCCACCCAGAGAGATCGTGTGATGTTGGGGTGGTCCAGGATTCGAACACATTCTCCACAATCTCCTTATTGGGAGGCAGAAGCTCTAGCCGCTCTGCCACCGTGCACCCCTCAATTAAATCTCATCAAGTCAAAACTTCTCAAATCCAGATAAAAATGACACATTCAAGTCATTTTAAGATCGGATACATTTACATTTTAGTTCATTTGAATTGAAGCTAGAAATAATGTATTGAAACAAGTCACAAACTGTTTGAAACAAGTAAAATAATCTGGTTCCATCAAATAAATCGTCTCCACTGATCTTAACGAGTCAAAACGTCTGAAATTCAGATTAATATCCTACAATCAAGACATTTAACTCGATTTGTTATGACAAAAGCCTGGAGAATCGTTGATACATTTCTCACGTTGACGCCTCACAATCATCACACGTTACATTTCTTTTTCTTTACACCAGGCATGTACAAACTCAGGCCCGGGGGCCAAATGCGGCCCTCAGACCAATTTTTCTTGGCCCTTAGGCTTCCTGGTGAACTGGCCCACATTGTCCTGATAAGTACTATTTACAGCCCATTTCAGATTTTCTACAATTCTAACCTAAATAACTAACAATTTGCTGCAGCACAGACCTCATATTAAGACACTGAGACTGAATGTGTCAGGATCCTCCTCAGGATTGTGCCCCCTCCTTCCTGAGCTTCCTCTCTCTCCTCCTCCCTGGGTGTGGCCTTCTGGGTCTGGCAGCAAACACACCTGCATCCACTTACATCGTTACCTGCAGCATAAGAAGTCTGGTCTGCCGTCCACTCATCGCCAGTTCGTCATATAACTACACCAGTTAGTACAGCGTTTTGGCTCCTGAAAACTCAGCTTACTTTTGTGCATTTTTGGATTTTTTCCTCACCTTGTCCTGTGTGCAGGTGTCCCTGCTGCCTCATTCTGGAAACCGCCTGCCTGCTCCTGTATGCCTGCCTTTTCCTACCTGCTTGCTCCCGTGTGCCTGCCTGCCTGCCTCTGCCTACCCTGGACACCCCCCAGCCCCGTAACCACTCACCTGTTGTTGCAAATAAACCGTGTTTTAACCTGCCTCCTGTGTACTGCTCTTGGGTCCGAAGTCTAACCCCTGACAGAATGTAGATGTGGTGGTGCTTAATGGTCCCATAACATGCAAAATGGACTTTTCAGAGGTTCTAACCTTCCTCCAGTGCTATTTGGGCCTCGTATGTTGTGCCCAAAGTGGTTTTTTGATTGATTCCCTCATGTTTTCACTAGAGAACTGTCTTTTCCGTCCCCCTCGGCTGAGCAGCAGACGGGGGCTCCTTACTAAGATGACACGGTGTTTAAGCCACGCCTCCAGGAAGCGCGCAGCCGCAGAATAAAAACGGCTAATGCTAATGCTACACAGTAATTACACGATGGATACGACAGATCGAAGAGTTAGCTTGTTATTTACCAAACGGCAACGTCCGTCGTCGAGGCCCTGGAGCACGTCAAACTCCAGGTCAGATCCAGGACGTAGGACTCAGCACGACGCACCGTCAGGACGATAAAATGTTTATTCAGTGTTTGTGTATCGCTGTTTACCGGAGCACATGGCGCATGCACCATCTCCGCTTTAGGCTTCGTTGCGGGTTGGGCGGGGGAGGCAGCCTGCTCTCTGTTCGGGGGGGTCAGATCTCAGAGCGTTTGCTTTTGCAGGAGGGGGGCCAGTCCAAGAAATGGGTGTTTTTTGGAAACTGTTATGTTATGGATATTACACAACGAGAAAATGTATCAACAAAGCCCTTAGAATAGACTGTGTGAAGGGGAAAGAGCAGGATATGGGACCTTTAAACCATCAGATAAATACAGCTTTTTTGAACGTTTCACGATTAATTTGTGGCCCTCCGTTTGGTCTATATTTCAATATGTGGCCCTCGATGGAAAAAGTTTGGACACCCCTGCTTTGCACTAACCTCTGCCCGTCTCAGTCGCGTCCTTTCGCAGAGGCGCGCGGCCATTAACACCTGTCCTCCACTTATAGCAGCCATTTTGTTTTGTTGTCGAGGACCGCGCGTTGAGTGTGACCCTCGACCCCCGGGACCCCGAGGGCAGGGGTTCGGCGCCCTCCGCTGCAAACGGCGACGTGCGGCAAGAAGTCTCTAATTAACCAGGTGCTCCGAGTGTCCCGCCGGCCCGAGTGTGCGGCGGGCTCGTGCTTAAGGTCACGGCGGAGCGTTTGTGTGGGACGTGCATGTTAATGTGCTGGAGGAGGGGGAGGAGGGGGAGGAGCATATGCATTGCAAATTGGGATTACGGCCGGTTACTGTTGTGAAGGTCCCTGTGGCGCTGTTTAGACCTGGCTATAAACAAACAGCGAGAGGCGAGGCAAACAGGCGACGGTGGAGGAAGGAGCACTGCGGAACTTTTCTGGTGGACACTGCAAAAATGAACTTCTAGATTAGTTAAAACGTCTTGATTGTAGGATATTAATCTGAATCTCAGACGTTTTGACTCGTTAAGATCAGTGGAGACGATTTATTTGATGGAACTAGATTATTTTACTTGTTTCAAACAGTTTGTGACTTGTTTCAACACATTATTTCTTATTTCAATCCAAATTATCTGTCAGTGGGTTAAGATAGTTTTACGTACTCCACAGACACATTTATTTTCTATTTTAAGCAAAATTATCGCAGAATCAGTCAGAAAAACCTTGAAACCATGAAATATTCTGCAGCACATCCTCAATTGAATCTCATCAAGTCAAAACTTCTCAAATCCAGATGAAAATGATAAATTTAAGCTTGGATAGATTTACATTTTAGTTAATTTGGATTGAAGTAAGAAATAATGTATTAAAACAAGTCAGAAACTGTTTGAAACAAGTAAAATAATCTAGTTCCATCAAATAAATCGTCTCCACTGATCTTAACCAGTCAAAACGTCTGAAATTCAGACTTCAGATTCATTTTAACTCATCTAGAAATTAATTTTTGCTTTGGAGGGTCTGATGTTCCTCTTTGCAGAGCTTGTTTCCAGGAGTAAAAAGACTAAATCAGACACAAAACACTAGAGTCTGAGCTTCACAAAAAGTCAGACAAAAGGATCAGAAACAGCTTCAGTTTGAAACGAGGCTCGTTTTAGTCACACGTTTGAGGAAAAACAGGCCCGAACGGCGTTTATTTAAGAACATTTGCCCAATCTTGACCTTGCAGTGACACATAATCCATACAAAAGCTCATCGTTGGTCTTTTTTTCTTCCATTCACTGAACAGTTTGACTCTCTCAATCGGACAAAATCTACAAACACAGCTTCACTTCTTCATAGATTTAACAAAGAAAATGTAGGCGGACTTTAAAGTCTGATGTTCCTCTTTGCAGAGTTTGTTTCCAGGAGTAAAAAGACTAAATCAGACACAAAACTCCAGAGTCTGAGCTTCACAAAGAGTCAGACAAAAGGGTCAGAAACAGCTTCAGTTTGAAAGTCTCATTTCAGTCACACGTTTGAGGAAAAACAGCTCTGAGTGGCGTTTATTTAAGAACACCAGCCCAATCTTGACCTTGCAGTGACACATAATCCATACAAAAGCTCATTCTTGGTCTTTTTTTCTTCCATTTACTGAACAGTTTGACTCTCAATCGGACAAAATCTACAGACACAGCTTCACTAAAATGTAGTTGGACTTTAAAGTCTGATGTTCCTCTTTGCAGAGCTTGTTCCCAGGAGTAAAAAGACTAAATCAGACACAAAACACTAGAGTCTGAGCTTCTCAAAGAGTCAGACAAAAGGATCAGAAACAGCTTCAGTTTGAAACGAGGCTCGTTTTAGTCACACGTTTGAGGAAAAACAGGCCCGAACGGCGTTTATTTAAGAACATTTGCCCAATCTTGACCTTGCAGTGACACATAATCCATACAAAAGCTCATTCTTGGTCTTTTTTTCTTCCATTCACTGAACAGTTTGACTCTCAATCGGACAAAATCTACAGACACAGCTTCACTAAAATGTAGGCGGACTTCAAAGTCTGATGTTCCTCTTTGCAGAGCTTGTTTCCAGGAGTAAAAAGACTAAATCAGACACAAAACACCAGAGTCTGAGCTTCACAAAGAGTCAGACAAAAGGATCAGAAACAGCTTCAGTTTGAAAGCCTCATTTCAGTCACACATTTGAGGAAAAACAGATCCAAGCGGCGTTTATTTAAGAACATTTGCCCAATCTTGACCTTGCAGTGACACATAATCAATACAAAAGCTCATCGTTGGTCTTTTTTTCTTCCATTCACTGAACAGTTTGACTCTCAATCGGACAAAATCTACAGACACAGCTTCACTAAAATGTAGTTGGACTTTAAAGTCTGATGTTCCTCTTTGCAGAGCTTGTTTCAGTGGAATCAGAGTAAATCAGACACAAAACACCAGAGTCTGAGCTTCACAAAGAGTCAGACAAAAGGATCAGAAACAGCTTCAGTTTGAAACGAGGCTCGTTTTAGTCACACGTTTGAGGAAAAACAGCTCCGAGTGGCGTTTATTTAAGAACACCAGCCCAATCTTGACCTTGCAGTGACACACAATCCATACAAAAGCTCATTCTTGCTCTTTTTTTCTCCTATTTACAGAACAGTTTGAATCTCCTGTTGGTTTAAAAGCGCCGTCACGTGTTCGAGTCCAGATTGTGTCCACTCCGTGTTAATCACTCATTACAGTTCTGCGCGGCTCGCTGGCAGATGTGGCCTCGAGTGTTTTTACCCATTTCTCATCCCGGCTGTCTTCTGCTGCACGTTCCGGAGCATATTGTGAATCTAAAATGCAAATGGCGCCCCTCTTTTCATCGTTTCTCCTCGTTTTTTCCCTCCACCTCCAATCAGCTCGCCCGTAATGAGCTGTGAAATACGGCCGCTAATGGCGCAAAGTTATTTAGAACGGCGCCGAGTTAATTGGTGGCGGTGGCAGTTTACATCCATCTGCTGGAGAGGGGCTTCATCACGGAACTCGTTAGGATCATTGTTAACGGTGACTGACGAAATGTGGAGATGCCAGAGCACCTACCCTCCGCCGCCGGATGGAAACGGGAAGTGTGACCCATCGGCGTTTAGGTTAGGGAGACTCTTGTTGAACGCCATGTTGGGGGCATTTGGAGTTCTGGTTAAAGTGCGTATGACAGGTTTTTATGATTTTCTAGTTTTGACTTTATTTGGTGGAATAAAACCTGTTGTGAATAGAAATGACAGTTTTACACCAATCAGGCAGTCGCTTTGTGAAGAAAAGTTGAAAAACGTGTCGAAATTTACAGGAAGTGGAGCAGAGTTCCAAAACACGATGACGTCAAACTACGAAGACTCACCAGGGACAATTTACAACCAAGAAACACATTTTTCTGATCCTTTAAATGTTAATTCATCAAAATAAAGGCGTTCCAGTGTGTTTTTATTTGTCAAATAATAATTTCTTGAGGAGTTTTCACCCAGTGTACGACATGGTTTCTAGGCAATGGTAACAGAATTCCCCAGAGTGATGTCATGATTTACAACCAGGAAGTAAAAATTTTAACCTAAAAAAAACTGCCAAACTGGGATAAAAAATTGTTTTGTTTTTAGCAGAATCTTGAATATAATTATCTTAACTGTGTTTTAGTAAAATGAGTCCTTCAACCTGTCACAAGTTAATTGGCTTCATCACAGAACTCGTTAGGATCATTGTTAACGGTGACTGACGAAATGTGGAGATGCCAGCGCCACCTACCCCCCGCCGCCGGATGGAAACGGGAAGCGTGACCCATCGGCGTTGGGTTAGAGAGACCCTTAGTCCTCGGTGAAGTCGTCGAATGCCACGTTCAAATCCAAATCCACTTTATTTGTACAGCACATTGTTCCAAAGTGCTGCACAGACACAAACATAAAACCGCAAAACAAAGTATGTAATAACAACTCAATTCGATCTCGCTGCTTGTAAAGGCAGTAAAATCAAATCCAAGCAAAATCATAAAACCATAAAACAGAATAAATTAATTAATAAATGATAAAACGCAGAGGACCAAACGCGGTGTTAAAAGCCAGAGAATAAAAGTGGCTCTTAAGATGAATGTTGGGGGCATTTGGAGTTCTGGTTAAAGGGCGTATGACAGGTTTTTATGATTTTCTAGTTTTGACTTTATTTGGCGGAATAAAACCTGTTGTGAATATAAATTACAGTTTTACACCAATCAGGCAGTCGCTTTGTGAAGAAAAGTTGAAATTTACTTTTATCTATAAAAGAAACTGATTAGTTGTGAATTTAGCTTCTCTTTGGAGCATCTTGGACTATAAATATAAAAAAAACCAAAAAATAATACATATAATAGTAACCATTGACTACATTCAACTAGTAAACCCATTTATTTGTCTGAAACTCAAATCAAGAGGCACTTTGCCTGAAACAAAACAGAGATATCCTCGAGACAAAAAAGGTTGGGAACCACTGACATAGATGATCTGAATAGAAGGAGTTCTGCAGGAAGTGTGTTCGATGCTCAGAAGGAGAGGATTTTCAAATAAACATTCCTCAAAACAGCGTGAATGAGACTAAATGCAACTCCAGGTGTGTTTTTGATGATGGAACATTGTTAGAACAAGGATAAAAGCTCAAAAAACTCACTGCAGCAGAATATATGATCCACCTTATTAGTTAATTAGGGATATATTGTACATTTTAAGAAGTTTAATCACGTTATAATTGACACTGTCACCTTTATTATGAGACTGTTCAGAAATTTACGATCTCCACTTTGCATTGGTGGCTATTTGTTACAATATAGTTTGTCACAGTTAGGATTAAGTTTAGGAACAGATGATTTAGTTAAAGGTGCTGTACCTGATTTTTACTGTTTTGAAACGTGAAAAACAGAACTAGTCTCTTTACATCCGTCTCATGTATTTCTCACTTTAATACAGTCCCAGCATCATAAATATTCACCTCCATGAGTTTAGACACCCTTTTCACCCGTCTCTGAGCCATCACGTGTAAAGCTAACAAACATTAGCATGCTAACGGTGCACGCCCTGCTTCTTGTAGAATAAAATGCTCAATAAACAGATGCAGAGAAAGTGCTGTGATCTCTCATTTTCACCTGAATAGATGCTTTTCCAATTATCTGTGCTGAGACATAATAGATTTTACTTTTTATATGCAAAAAAATCAGAAGCCTGGTTCATTTTTTTCCTGTTTCACAACATTAAAAATCAGGTACAGCCCCTAAAGCATTATAGCAGTTAGCATAGCCTCAAAGTTAGCCAGTTAGCATAGCCTCAAAGCCTCGTTAAAAGTCAGTGTTAGTGTGTAAACCTTTTGGTGTTTTATTTTAGAGGATAATTAACATAAAACTGGCATCAGCAAACTGACTTTAAAGGGGCTGTACCTGATTTTTACTGTTTTGAAACGTGAAAAACTGAACTAGTTGATGTTAAAGTCTTTCCATCAGTCACATGCAGTCCCAGCATCATAAATATTCACCTCCATCAGTTTAGAAACACGTCTCTGAGCCATCACGTGTAAAGCTAACAAACATTAGCATGCTAACGGTGCACTTCCTGCTTCTCGTAGAATAAAACGCTCTATAAACAGATGCAGAGACAGCGCTGTGGTCTCATTTTCACCTGAATAGAGGCTTTTACAATAAATCTGTGCTGGGGCAACACAGATTTTACCCGTGACATGAAAAAAATCAGAAACATGGGCTGGTTCTGTTTTTCGCCGCAGCCAGAAGCACAGTCCAGAGGTATCCATCGATTGTGTCCATGGCAAGAGTTTTAAGGTCCAAATATAGAGTTGTGAAATCAAGTGGGACGGCGATGTCAAAATCACTCTGCAGCGCTTTGTTGATTTCACTCCAATATTTCTGATCAACAGGACAGTCCCAAAACACACTGGTAATGATGGGCCACCTGGCAACCACGGCTTTTCCAGCAGTTTGTGTTTCCTTGTTGTTACGTGCCGATGAAGAGAAAAAAAGGCAGAAGCTGTGTAAGTTTAGGGTCGTTTATTACATACAAAAAAGTTTCCCAATCCCTCTGTACCAGCCGAAGTGATTAAGAACGGCGACCCGAATAGAACAAGTGCTTCAGACGGCCAAAACACCGCAAACCAACAACCTCACAGCAACAAACTCCAAGTGTAAACACTGCAACCCACTCCAGATGGGCACACGGCATAGATCGGGTCGGTTTAGGTTGTACTCGGCTGGTGCAATTTAATCTGGGAAGTGACCTTAAAGTGCGTATGACAGGTTTTTACGATTGTCTAATTTTGACTTTATTCAGTGTATTAATGCCTCTTGTAAATATAAATTATAGTTTTACACCAATCAGGTCACTGTTTGTGGAGAAAAAGTGAAAAATGTGTTGGCAGTTTCAGGAAGTAAACAAACTGATGACATCACACTGGGGAGACAAAGGTTATGCATAATTTACACAAAACAAACTACTTTTTTGACCCTTTAAACATTGATTCGACAAAATAAAGGTGTTCACATGTGTTTTTCTTTGTCAAATGAACAAAATCTGTGACATTAGATGAGTTTTGGCCACTGTACAGTGTGGTTGCTATGGTAATTTCCTAGTGTGATGTCATACTTTACAACCAGGAAGTAAAATTTAAAACCAAAAAAATTGCTAATGGGGTAAAATTTGTAAAGATTTTAGTAGACATTTGAATATATTTATCCTTTATCTGCATTTTAGTTAAATGTGTATTTCAACCTGTCAGAGGCCCTTTAAACAAAAGTAACAAAACAAAAACAAGTAAAAAGTGAGTTAATCCGCCTTCACAGGTCTCGCCTTGGCCACCAGGCGGATTAACTAAAACAAAAGTAAAACACAAAAGGACAGCAGGAAGCAATGAAATACTGTAAACACAAAATACAACAATAAAGAACACTCAACATATTAGATAGCTTAATTACTTAAAACCACTTAAAAAATATAAACTCCCTGTGTGTCATGAGCCCCACACACAGCTCCTCGGTCACAGATTTAGCCTAAAACCGCATGGCCCTCCTGCCACAAAAGAGTCAATTAAAACCATGGATGTATTAAATGAACTGGATATGACACGCCCCCTCTGTCTGTGTCCCAGATTGATTAGTGGCCGTGTGAGGTACTGCAGCCTCTTGGAACCAGCCTTTTTCTATCATTGCACATTATAATCACAGACAGGACTGAATTATTATCAGTATTTAAATAAAATAGAAGGAAATGTTCTTTTCTACCGTTTCTAAAATCACAGAAATTACCGTTTTTATATGAAGTGACGTCACACAAACATGTGCGAGTCACGTGAACGAGCGTCGGACGATACAAACAGAAGCTCGTGGAAAAGGCTCGACTAGAGACACCTGTAAGTTGTATTTTATTTCATTTCAGACGCTTCACGTGTGTCTAACATGAAGAACACAATTACAATCACACAAGCTAACGCTAACACAAAAACTTGCAGCTGCTGGTCGTTCACGTCACTCAAAGCATCATGGGGGATTGTGGTCACGTGGTGCCCTAAAGCAAAGATGGCCGCCTCCGTATCAGGAAGTAAAACAAAGATGTCAGCCTCCGTATCAGGAAGTAAAGCAAAGATGGCCGCCTCCGTATCAGGAAGTAAATGCGGAAGTAAGACATTTTTTTGGGGTCATGCGCCAATGAGCTCAGGCCACAGGGAGGAACAGGGCGGCCATTTTGGGTTCATCTTCCAGGTTTTATTATAGTTCTATGATTAAAACGTGCCGTTACAAAACATTTAACCATACAATTTAAAAAAAGCTTACCAACAATTTGGCCAAACACGAACACACACGTGGGCCCAACAACCTGGTCTCCCACGGGAACTGGCACCTTCCCGACAAGCAGCCGACTTCCCCTTTTTAAACCGTGTGGCTGTGGGGATGCAGCGACACCCCGAGGTACCACCCGTTACATTGTGAATAGCGGGCACTTTGACATGGTGTTATGAAAAAAGGCGACACATTTTTCCAACAAAATTCCCTCCAAACGTGTATTTTTTTTTTGTCCCTTCTACACTTTATGTCCAAAAAAAAAAAAAGTTATCACGTGGATTCAGCTGAGCAAACAGGTCTGTCCTCCTGGTGAATAATTGAAGCAGGTGATTGTCTTTCAGCTGCAACACGGCACTTAAACCCGACAGATGCAGTGGGTTGTTCTCATTTCTGTCACAAATGTGGAAAGACGAATCCTGTGGTCGTGGAAAAGATGTCAGTGTTTGGGAAGAGACAAATTATTGGATGCATCAAACAGAGAAAACAACTGAGAAGAACAAACTCTGAACCCAGTGAGAGTCTGTGTCCCCCTCTCACATCGACACGAGATCCTGGTGAAAAATAAATGCAACACTGGAATGAAATGAATGTTTTGACACAAGTTTATTGAAACAAAGACACAGTGACTGTCTGTGATCAAAACTAAAGCTCCAACCAAATGTTAGAGCCGGGACCTTCTGTTCTACTGTATTACTGTAACATGTGTCATTCACCCGCTATAATCATGTGCAATATAATTTAAAGGGCCCATGACAGGTTGAGCTACGCATTTCACTAAAATGTAGTTCAGATAAATATATTTCACATTTTGCCAAGATACTTTACAAATTTTATCACGGTTTAGCAATTTTTTAGGCTTTTAACTTCACTTCCTGGTTGTAAATGATGACATCACACTAGGAAATCACCATAGCGACATCCTGTAAACTGGGCCAAAACTCATCTAATTTCACAGATTTTTTACATTTTTACACATGAAAATAGATGTGAACACCTTTTTTGTTGAATTAATGTATAAAGGGTAAAGACATAACCTTTGTCTCTCCAGTGTGATGTCATCAGTTTGTTTACTTCCTGTAACTTTCTACAGATTTTTCAACTTTTCTCCACAAACGGCCACTTGATTGGTGTAAAACTATCATTTTAATTTATAGCAAGTATTAATACACCAAAGAGAAAATTTGAAAATCGTGAAAACCTGTCATACGCACTTTAACATACTATTAATACACTTTACCTCACTATAATCACTTACTGTATATAACACACACTTAAGCCACTTTATTTGCCATTTTTACTATTTATTCCCAGACAGCCACCTACTGTAAATAAGAGTGTGCACTTTATACTTTATATTGTATTTTTATTACCATGTTTAGTAATTATTTATCCTATTTTTATTGCATGCGCCTATTTCATTCATTCTTGTTCTGAACTGTGTGTTGCAACAGTGAAATTTCCCCATTGTGGGACAAATAAAGGATCTCTTATCTTATCTTATCTTATCTTATCTTATCTTATCTTATCTTATCTTATCTTATCTTATCTTATCTTATCTTATCTTATCTTATCTTATCTTATCTTATCTTATCTTATCTTATCTTATCTTATCTTATCTTATCTTATTCATTTTCTGTGGTGACTTTTAAAAAATCTTTTTCACAGTCAGTGTATATTCAGGGTTTGTGCAGGTTTTAGCAAATGTAGTGCTTTTAAATGACACATTTAAGCAATTTTAATGCCATAATCAACTTCAAAACAAGACATTTACTCTTTTATTGTGTCAAAACAACAGACTGGTGCTCATTCCACTGGAAGAATGACCAGAATATAATGAACTACTTCATCATTTTCAAGTTAATTCACAAATTAAACCGTGCACTTGTATGTTTTAAAACCATTTTTTTTTAACTAGATGATTTGATCTCAGCTTTTAACATCTAGATTAAATAAATCCAGGATCTGGGATTCAAAATATATTTGAATGTTGAATGCTTTTACTTTTTAGATGATTTGACACACACACACGCACGCACACACACGCACGCACGCACGCACGCACGCACACACACACACACACACACACACACATTGATACAGTGGCTCTGCAGAGACACCGACTGCTATAATTATTTGCTCTTTTCATTACATTTACACAGTATTTATTGTTCTGATGGATACATCTTTTTTGTCAAATGGGTTTCAGATTTAATTTAATGCTTTTAAATGCATTTTAAAGGGCCCATGACAGGTTGAAATACACATTTAACTAAAATGCTCAAATTTCTACTAAAATCTTTACAACTTTTACCCCAGTTTAGCTGTTTTTTTAGGTTTTAAATTTTACTTCCTGGTTGTGAAGTATGACATCACACTAGGAAATTACCATAGCAACCACACTGTACAGTGGCCAAAACTCCTCTAATGTCACAGATTTTGTTCATTTGACAAAGAGAAATACACGTGGACACCTTTATTTTGTTGAATTAATGTTTAAATGGTCAAAAAAGTAGTTTATTTTGTGTAAATTATGCATAACCTTTGTCTCCCCAGTGTGATGTCATCAGTTTGTTTACTTCCTGTAACTGTCAACAGATTTTTCAACTTTTCTCCACAAATAGTGACCTGATTGGCGTAAAACTACAATTTATATTTACAAGCGGAATTAATACACTGAAGAAAATCAAAATTAGAAAATCATGAAAACCCGTCGTACGCACTTTAAGTTGAGACACTGCAGGCAAAACTCATTTTTCAAGTTTTGTTTTTCCGTCAGTTTGCGCTCTCAACACATCGACTTTTTAGTTATTTATTTTATTTCTTCAGTCGTTCAGTTTCAACTCACACAGAACTTATCACAAGACATTTCTATACAATAAATAACTTAAAGGGTTGAGGCTAAAGAGCAACGCTTTATTTAAAGGGCCCCCTACAGGTCGGACGACTCATGTGACTAAAACGCAGTTAAGATAAATACCTTTCAAAGTTTACGAAAATACTTTACAAATTTTATCCCAGTTTAGCCATTTTGTTGGTTTTTAATTTCACTTCCTGGTTGTAAATGATGACATCACGCTAGGAAATTACCATAGCAACCGCACTGTACACTGGGCCAAAACTCATCTAATGTCACAGATTTTGTTCATTTGACAAAGAGAAATACACGTGGACACCTTTATTTTGTTGAATTAATGTTTAAAGGGTCAAAAAAGTAGTTCATTTTGTGTAAATTATGCATAACCTTTGTCTCCCCAGTGTGATGTCATCAGTTTGTTTACTTCCTGTAATTGTCAACAGATTTTTCAACTTTTCTCCACAAACAGCGACCTGATCAGTGCAAAACTATAATTTGTATTTACACAAAGTATTAACGCACTGAATAAAGTCAAAATTAGAAAATCATAAAAACCCGTCATACGCCCTTTAAGGCCTTATTTTTTCATTTGCTGCCTCGTGGAAACCCTGTGTATTATTCAAATGTTAGTTTTACAGAATATTTCATGTCCAGTCTCGTCTCAGCCTGTTGTTCTTCACTTGGGACTCCCGGGTCACAGCGGCACAACATTGTTCTTCAGTTTTATTCCTTTTGTCCTTTTTATTGACAGACTTTTAATTAACCATGACATTGTGTGTTGCTGTTGTCGTGGCGGCGCCCTCCCCCCGCCCCGCGCTGCTCAAATGTGCATCGCGGGGTGAAGCAGGCAAGATGTTAACTCATTTTATTTTTAATCTTCCCTTTTGCCGCCGAGCCGTGGCGTCTTCAGACATTTCCTCGCCTCTTTCATGGAAGCATATTGGGGCAGGATTCGCCAGCTGTCTCACCCCTCTCCTTCTGTTGTCATTATCCTTAGGCTCCGCCCCCCCTTCTGTCCGCGCATCCTGCCAGCCAACCGGCCAAAACGAACCGGCGAGGGGGGGGGTGAAAAACCAAGGTGCCACGTCGCTTACATCCATCGGCCCCCGAGCTCAACCTTCGCGGGCGCCATCCGGGTGGGTTTCGGTGCGTGTCGCGGTTGCGTGACGGGCTCTTCTCGTGTTTCCATATGCCAGGCCGCCGCCCCCTCCCCGTATCCACCGACAGCCGCAGCAGAGGCAGCCGGGCGGAGGTGAGACGTGAGCCGCCGAGGCCAACGTCGGGAGCAGATGGAGGCGGCAAACTTCCTTCGCGAGGAATTCGAGCGACTTCGGATACGGCGCAAACGTTCTCGGTGAAGCGTCCTGGCTGTTTGTCCCCAGTTTGATAGTTTTTGCGACGTTTATGGCGTTACTTCCTGGTTGAACGGAGGTCAGATGTGATTCTACAGCTGGTACCATAGCAACCGGACTGTAAACAAGGGCCAGAATCCACATAGATTACACAATAATGAGGAATATTTACCACAGTTTCATTCCACCAAACTAAGTCACAGGTAGAAAAACAGACCCCAAGCATCATTTGTCCCCTTTAAATTCAGAAATTCTGAAAAATAAAAGTTAAAGGCAAGACACACATTTTTATTATTTTATTATTTTTTTTTTTTTGGTCAGTTTGCTCTCTAAACGTGTCGGCTTTCATGTGCAAACAACAAACCATACTTTACAATCTTGAACTTAAAGTCAAGATTGACACATTTCACTTTTACATTTATGATTTCGCTAAACATTTTGCCGGTTTGTCCCCAGTTTGACAGTTTTTGCGACATTTATGACGTTACTTCCTGGTTGAACGGAGGTCAGAGGTGATTCTACAGCTGTTACCATAGCAACCGGACTGTAAACAAGGGCCAGAATCCACATAAATAACACAATAAGTATGTACTGACAACATCTGTGAAGTTGCCGTTTGTGCAGAAATTTAGAAAAATAAAAGTTTAAGGCGAGACAATTTTCAATTTTTTGTATTTTGGTCAGTTTGCTCTCTAAACATGTCGGCTTTCATGTGCAAACAACAAACTTAGAGACGGATCAGCTCCTACACACACCATACTTTACAATCTTCAACCTACAGTCAAGACTGACACATTTCACTAAACGTAGTGAACATTGATGATTATATTTATGATTTTGCTAAACATTTTGCCAGTTTGCCCCCAGTTTGACAGTTTTTGCGACGTTTATGACGTTACTTCCTGGTTGAACGGAGGTCAGAGGTGATTCTACAGCTGTTACCATAGCAACCGGACTGCAAACAAGGGCCAGAATCCACATAGATTACACAATAATGAGGAATGTTGACCACAGTTTCATTACACCAAACTAAGTCACAGTTAGAAAAACAGACCCCAAGCATCATTAGTCCCCTTTAAATTCAGAAATTCAGAAAAATAAAAGTTAAAGGCAAGACACAGGCGAAATCCTTTTTTTTTTTTTTGGTCAATATGCGCTCTAAACATGTCGGCTTTCATGTGCAAACAACAAACTATACTTTACAATCTTGAACTTAAAGTCAAGATTGACACATTTCACTTTTACATTTATGATTTTGCTAAACATTTTGCCAGTTTGTCCCCAGTTTGACAGTTTTTGCGACGTTTATGACGTTACTTCCTGGTTGAACGGAGGTCAGAGGTGATTCTACCGCTGTTACCATAGCAACCGGACTGTAAACAAGGGCCAGAATCCACATACATTACACAATAAGTATGTGCTGACAATAAATAATCCAGGATAACACCTTTATTTTGTTGAATGACGGTTTAAACTGTCAGAAAACGGTGCCAGTTGCTGTGAATTGTCGCTGCGTTTTCAGCGGTGCGTCGCTTTTTGATGACGTCACAGAGGGATTCTGTTTGAAGAACTCAGCACGACCTTGAAACTTTTGTCTTTCACTTTTTCTTTACAAACTACAACGTCGTGGATGTAAAACTATGTCACACACAGAAAAACAGACCCCAAGTATCATTTGTCCCCTTTAAAGTCTATATTTCAGGTTCTCATGTTTTTCTAATCCTGAGTTAGTTTGGTGGGAGGGCACCTGTGGTAAACATATATCTTTTTGTTTTTTGGTCAGTTTTCTCTCTAAACATGTCGGCTTTCATGTGCAAACAACAAACTTAGAAACAAATCAGCTCCTACACACACCATACTTTACAATCTTGAACCTAAAGTCAAGATTGACACATTTGACACAAATGATGACATCACACTGGGAAATTACCATAGCAACCACATTGTACACTGCACCAAAACTCATCTAATGTCACAGATTTATTTAATTGATAAAGAAAAACACATTATTTTGCTGAATCAATGTTTAAAGGGTCAAAGAAGGAATTTATTTTGTGTAAATTGTGCATACATTTTGTCTCCACAGTGTGATGTCATCAGTTTGTTGTAATTTTTTAACATATTTTCAAGTTTTCTCCACAAACAGCGACCTTATTCATGTAAAACTATAATTTATATTTACAAGAAATATTATTACACTCAACAAAGTCAAAATTTGAAAATCATAAAACCATGTCATTCTCACTTTAAACAAAAAATAACAAACACGTCCCACTCAACCCATTTTCGCGTCAAACCTCAATATTTCATAGAACCCTTTGAAACATTCAAACCTTGTCCGTTTCCGTCACGTTTGTACAAAGACAGCTCCGTGTGAGTCTGCTCTGCCCTCGGGCTCCGTCATATGCTTCCACGGGACCAGGGGGACCAGGCCAGGGCCGAGGAGCCACCGGGGAGGGGGCGGGGCCAGCGGGACGTCCCGGCGGAGCTCTAATGGAATCTGACTCGCGACGAAGCGTTTGCACTTGTCACAGAGAGAGGTGTGTCGGGACGACGAGGGCTGAGGGCGAAGAGACGGGAAAGAATGGAATCAAACAAGTGACATCAGACGGGAGGAGGGGACTACGCCGTGTGAGGAGAGACACTTTCAGTTTTTGTTTTTTTGGTCAGTTTTCTCTCTCAACATGTCGTCTTTCATGTGGAAACAACAAACATGTCCAATCTGCTCCTAAAGATGTTTGATTCTTCCATTGAATCCACTTCATCCATAGATTTCTCTGGGACATTGTAACTTCAAAGGTCGTTTTCTTAAAATGCATTTTTGTCCCTCGAGACATAAAGATCAGCCTTAAAGTAGATCCTACACAAACCAGACTTTACAACCTTGGACTCAACAAGATTTTGATGAAACGAATAGAAGGATTTGTTGATATCTAATTCTAAAATGGATTTATTGAAGTTTTAAGTCAAAAAAATTAGGCGTAAAAATTAGGCGTATTGAAACAAGTCACAAACGGATTGAAACAAGTGAAATAATCTAGTTCCATCAAATAAATCGTCTCCACTGATCTTAACGAGTCAAAACGTCTGAAATTCAGATTAAAATCCTCAAATCAAGACATTTTAACTCATCTAGAAGTTCATTTTTTGCAGTGAGTAAACTCCAGCTTTACTCACTGCAAGTTTCAATTTGATATTTTTGAAATGTTCTCATATAAAAAAAATAAGGCATTTTATGTGTAAAACAGCCAATGATCCTTAACTTGTGAGATTCTTGTCATAAGACAGTTTGTAAACAGCTATAAGCTCATTTACCCGATGTGTTTCCGCCTTGGTCTGACGCCCCTTTTTCCAAAACAAACACTGAAACCAGTAGAATTGAGATCTAACGTGAGATTGAAACATTTACAATCAACTTCATTTTGCCTCCAGTCGCCTCCTTCTGGAACTTTGATGACGTCACATTTTAAAGGGTCCATTGAGAGCACAAACCGACCAAAAAACAAAAAGTAGTGTCTGGCTTTAATAATCCATTCAGTAAATCCAGATTCAGTGATACTTTATCCCACGACGGACACGAGGCTTTAAATTGCGGTGGGCGTCTGGATTAAAACGTGTCTGGTTGCAGCTGGGGAGGAACTCGGCTGGCACCTCTTCATTAGCGTCTCAGTTAGCCTCATTTTAGCGCTGTCAAAGCTAATCTGCGCCGCGGCGGCTCTATGGACCTTGATCTCCTCACAGACAAACGGCCAGGGGAGCTCATTACTGTCATCAGCGCGGGTTCACGTCGGCGCAGGTGGGCGCGCAATCACCGCTAAATAATCTGCAAATTGACAAAACAAAACTGTAGTCGGAGTACGGGACGAATTGTTGAGATTTAGCATTCGACAGCCTCGCACTTTTAACTTCGGTTGAGATGAATTATAAGTCACAATTTGTTTTTCTCTGTGGTGGAACACTTTGTAGACAGTTTGTGTTCACGTTCAGTCAACTGTGGACCAATTTTGTGGTTTTTTTATCTTTTAACAACTAGACTATGGCCAATGTGTGTTAACGGCATTTAGATGAAGATTTTAAAGTACAATGGATTAACTCAGTGTTTTTCAACCTGTTTTCAGTTGTGGCACACATTTTGGGTTTAAAAGCCACCACGGCGCGCCACCTTCCACTAAAACATGACCAAATCAGACCATTTAGTTAAAAATATTGTATACAATGAGGTAAATAATGTCTGTGGCACTGTTTAATTCTTTAAATTTGGTAATAGTGATGGTTTTGCGTTCTTTATTTGGTGTAAATGTTGCTCAGGACGCTCCAGAAAGGTAAATTAGTTCATTAATCTGCATTTGTGAATCTGTGAACTCAAACTGGACATTTTCTCAAGGCGCACCAGTGTTCCCGGCACTGGAGGAAAATCAAGGCTCTAGAGCAGTGTTTTTCAACCTTTTTTGATTAATGGCATCGCATGGCAAAAAGAGTTAATAGAGTTCATGACACAAAATTTGGTAATGGTGACTGTTTTGCTGTCTATTTTTGGATGAGAAGTCGGCTCAGAACCCTCATTAAATGGTAAATATTCAATCCATGCGAGGATTTAACTCAAACTGGACATTTTTTCAAGGCGCACCTGGCAAAACCTCAAGGCGCACTAGTGTTCCCCGGCACTGGTTGAAAATCAAGGGGTTAACTAACTCTTTCAATCTCCTTTATATTATTCTTTTTTTTCAACAAAGTAGGGCTGCAACTAACAATACGTTTGCTAATCGATTATTATATTTTTCATGAATCGATCACCAATTGCATAGAATGCAAAGGTCACATGAGATTTTAGCAAAATTGTCGAAACAAATGTCGAAACAAAGCCATCCGATTATCCTCGTGTCGTGCCTTTATGGACAAGAAATGAATATACTTTTTCCACGTCGTTTCCGTCCAATTGCTGCTCAATTTGAATCATAAAACTTCCTTTCTCAGCTCATGGCCTGTTCTGGAGCATATAATAGACCAGTCAACGACTACTGGACGACAAAACCAGTCAAAAAACAATCCATTAGCTGTCAAGGGCCCTCATTATACACGCAATGTTCTTAAACAGTTAATATTCTCTCAATATCATAAGACTAACAAAGTAGTCTGGGATTGTCAAATGTATTAATTCTGTCCAATTACAAATGAAAACTACGTATTGAAATCAGCTGAAACATGATAAAATGCATCAACAAATGAGAAATATGGTCTGATTTCTTAAATATTTTTCTGGGGAACGACCCCCAAACCCCCTGTTTAAAGTGGGTTAGAACATGTAGCTGTTGCACATTTGAAATAGAATGTTTAGTAATTCATAATATTCAAATAACAACTTTAGAAACTGCTTCCAACGAATGAATACAACACATTCCTAAAAATACGCACAAGGGTTTGTTTTGATTACTTTTTTTTGCTAATTATGCCCAACGTTGATTCAAACATTAGAAATATTGTCACATTGATCGACTGTATTTGTATAAAACTCCACTGTACGAAATTACCAATGTGTTTCTCAAAGTACGACCCTCGATTTCTGCCGTAACATTTCAATCTGACACGTTTCCCCCGGACATTGTTATTTAAAATCCCTCTCCCATTTCTAAATTCCCAAAACAAATACATTAGTTAATTTGGTCTAACGAAGCTCCCATTAGTTTAAATAAATCCAGGGAATTTTTCTTGTTCCGGTGAGCCTGACCTAATGTATTTATTCTGTCCAATTACAAATGAAATCTATGTATTGAAATCAGCTGAAACGCGTTAAAATGCACCAACAAACGGGAAATATGGTCTGATTTCTTAAATATTTTTCTGGGGAAGGACCCCCAAACCCCCTGTTTAAAGCGGGTTAGAACATGTAGCTGTTGCACATTTGAAATAGAATCTTAAGTAATTCATAATATTCAAATAGCAACATTAGAAACTGCTTCCAGTGAATTAATACAACACATTCCTTAAAAATTCACACAAGGGGGAAATAATAGCTTTGTTTTGATAACTTTTTTTTGCTAATTATGCCCAATGTTGATTCAAACATCAGAAATATTGTCACATTGATCGACTGTATTTGTATAAAACTCCACTGTACAAAATTACCAATGTGTTTCTCAAAGTACGACCCACGATTTCTGCCGTAACATTTCAATCTGACACGTTTCCCCCGGACATTGTTATTTAAAATCCCTCTCCCATTTCTAAATTCCCAAAACAAATACATTCCCCGTTAGCCGTCGCCTATTTCGGAGTTAATTTGGTCTAACGAAGCTCCCATTAGTTTAAATAAATCCAGTGAATTTTTCTTGTTCCGGTGAGCCTGACCTTTCGCGGCGCGTTCCAGTCTCCGTGTCGAATTCTTCACCGTTTGATGCCTCCGTTAATTGGGAACGATTGTGCTTTTGTTGCCGGTTCAACTCGGCGCAGCGCTAATGGCAAATGTCAGTCCGAATTGGCCGCTGCATTAGCTGCCGACGTACAGCCTTGTTTACGCTTTTTCAAAACCCCAAATATATGTAAAATCCATACTCGCTAATTGGGGTCCCGCGTTCAAAAAAGAGCCGCGCGACGGTTGTGTGCGCGGCGCGGGAACGTGGCGAAACAAGCGGGTTGCTGTGACCCGGCTAGCGCTCGTCATTAGCCCATAACCTCCACATCTGAGCGGCGCTAACGAACCGCGGCGTTACGTGAGGCGGGCGCAGGAAATGTCCGCGCCGAAGATTAGAGCGCCGCAGAGTGATCGGACCTAATTATGCGCGGACACCTCAAACGGCGTGGCATTTGGCTCAAAGGTCAAGAGAAATCCCCAGTGCTAATCTCCAGAACCTGTGCGCGAGCCCTAATGGTGACCGCCGAGAAATCACAGCCAACTCCACTTCTCTCTCAACTTCGGATCTGTGGGTTTCGAGACTTTTGCGCAGAAACTTCTCAGAACGAGCGGTAGGCGCGTGTTTTCTTTTAATTGCTGGAACTGTTTAATCGCTAACGAGCTTTTTGAGAGCGACGTGAAGTGAAAGATGGAAGATGTCTCGTGCGTTATCTTAATTAGTTTGAAATCCAATCCACTTTATTTATGCACATTTCACAAACAGAAGGCCTTTCCAAAGTGCTGCACAATACAGGAAAATATTGCTCGATTTAACTCTTTTAATCTTAACAATAAAACTGGGAAATTCATGTAAGAACAACTGTTTAAAAAGTAGGAAAGGGTATGGGTTGTTTGTAGCGAGTTATCAAGAGGTTGTGCACAACAGTTTCCTCGATGGGCCACAGGTAGAAAGCAGTTTAAAGTCTATATGACAGTTTAGACGACACATTTTACTAAAACGTAGTGAACTTATATTTAAGATTTTACTAAACATTTCACCTGTTTGTCTCCAGTTTGACAGTTTGTGTAAAGTTTATAATGTCACTTCCTGGTTGAACACGAGCACAAATATGACATAGTTAGAGGCATAGAACTATAATAAAACCTGGAAGATGAACCCAAAATGGCCGCCCTGTTCCTCCCTGTGGCCTGAGCTCATTGGTGCATGACCCCAAAAAAATTTCTTACTTCCACATTTACTTCCTGATACGGAGGCGGCCATCTTTGCTTTAGGGCACCACGTGACGACAATCCCCCATGATGCTTTGAGCGACGTGAACGACCAGCAGCTGCAGGTCTTTGTGTTAGCGTTAGCTTGTGTGATTGTAATTGTGTTCTTCATGTTAGACACACGTGAAGCTTCTGAAATGAAATCAAATACAACTTACAGGTGTCTCTAGTCGAGCCTTTTCCACGAGCTTCTGTTTGTATCGTCCGACGCTCGTTCATGTGACTCACACATGTTTGTGTGACGTCACTTCATATAAAAACGGTAATTTCTGTGATTTTAGAAACGGTAGAAAAGAACATTTCCTTCTATTTTATTTAAATACAGATAATAATTCAGTCCTGTCTGTGATTATAATGTGACATTATAGAAAAAGGCTGGTTCCAAGAGGCTGCAGTACCTCACACGGCCACAAATCAATCTGGGACACAAACAGAGGGGGCGTGTCTTATCCAGTTCTTTTAATACATCCATGGTTAGAGGTAATTCCACAACTGTTACCATAGCAGCCATTTTGAAAACAAAGGTTAAAATCCATCAAAATTACAAAATTAGTTATGATTTGACAAATAATAATCCCCGATAACACCTTTATTTTGTTGCATGATGATTTAAGCCGACAAAAAATGTGTCAGTTGAGTGTAAACTGTGCCTGTATTTTCAATTGTACGTCGCTTCTTGATGACATCACAGAGGGATTCCATTTTAGAACTCAGCACTACTTCCTGAACTGTAAATGAAAAAAAAAAAAAAAAAAAAAATCAGCACTACTTCCTGTTATTTTAAACGTTTACTTTTCAAAATGTCTTCACAAACTGCAACTTCACGGATGTAAAACTATAATAAATGTTTACCACAGGTGCCCTCCCACCAAACTAAATCCGAATTGGAAAAGCACGAGAACATGTCATATGGACTTTAAATAAACAACGTTCAAGAGAATTCAGCAAATGTATAACTGTCCCAGAGCGCCCCCTGTCCTTGACCTTGTCCTTCTTGCCAACGAAAAACTACAATAAACCCTGTGGGAAAAAGTAGAAACCTCAGGGAGAGAGTTCCTCCAGGCAGAAGAGGAGCAGTTCATCTAGTGCAGAGAGAGTTCCTCCAGGCAGAAGAGGAGCAGTTCATCTAGTGTAGAGAGAGTTCCTCCAGGCAGATGAGGAACAGCGAGCTGCAGCTCATCTTCCAAATGTTTATATCTTCTCTTGTTTATTGTTTTAGTCCTGATCATTTTCATTTCTTCAGACCAGAGTTTGTTTGTTGTCAGAGAAGAAAGGATGTTGAGAAGAGCGACCTCAGATGGCAAAGTGAAATTGGGGCGGACCATCCAAGTGCAGCCAATCAGAGCGCTGCTTTCGGGTTTTACTTCCTGGTGGACAAGAAATTAAGTACTTAATTATCAGCTGAAGATAGTGTCACAAAGTGCTGCTTTTACAATGTAAAATATAAATATAAAAAATGTCAGGGGCTGCACCAGATTTTTACTGTTTTGAAACATGAAAAACAGAACTAGTGGATGTTAAAGTCTTTACATCACCTCCATGAATTTAGAAGCACTTTTCACCAGGCTCTGAGCTCAGAGTGGTAAAGCTAACAAACATTAGCATGCTAACAGCACACTTCCTGCTTCTCAGAGAATAAAATGCTCTGCAAATAGATGTAGAGAAAGTGCTGTGGTCTCACCACCCGAATAGACCCTTTTCACGTTAGCACGGCTAGTTCCAGTTACCGTTAGACGTGTGGATCGTCAAATCTCACTCAGTTCATTCTCTGTGGGACTGAGCCGAGTCTTGCAAGAACAAAAAGAAAAAGAAAGAAAGAAAAAATCTAATAAAAAAAGATCTCACGACGAAGAGCAAGTAGCAGGTGGATAATCACTGGCAACAAGTTAAAACCTTGACGTTCAATGTAAATATGTCACCAGGAGAAATCTGTGTCGATAAAAATAAGTGTTTTCATCTCAAAGCTAAAGGCTAACACTAATTAACCTAAATATAAAGCAGACAAACTTGATAAAAAGTTCATAGAATGTCAACTCCAGTGTTTTTGTGAAAAGGTTGGTTCAGTTTGTGCTGTTATTATAACAATATAAATTAAATTAAATTAGGTTAGCATTAGCTTAGAGACAAAAATTTTATAAAACACGATGAAGTATTAGTACCGTACGAATAGGTCTTAACATGACAGTGATTATCAGCTGTTTCTCAGACTTTGTTTTCACTGATTAATGATTTATGTTAGCGAGACTCGGATACTTCCCCAAAAGGAACGAACGGAGCAGGAAGTGAAGTCCCGCAGAGGAACGAGCCAGCGGGTTTGTGAAAAGGGCCTACTGTATAGATCAGGGGTGTCCAAACTTTTTCCATCGAGGGCCGCATATTGAAATATAGACCAAGCGGAGGGCCACAAATCAATCATAAAACATTTTAAAAAGCTGCATTTATCTGATGTTTTAAGCACCACCACATCTACATTCAGTCCATAGACCGTACATCAGTGGACTATGGGATTGTGATGTCGCCCATAGCGTTTGGCTACAGCCAAATGAAGCCCATTGCGGCTAGCAGTTATAGCGGCTAAAGTGGAGCTAGCAGTTATAGCGGCTAAAGTGGAGCTAGCAGTTATAGCGGCTAAAGCGGAGTCAAACTCCATATTTGGAAATCCGAGTGCGTATCGTGGCACCACACGGACTAATCAGGAGCGCAGTTGCTAACGGTTTCCGCCCCTCGGTGAGAGGAGACGGCGGCAACGTGCGGCGCTAGCTGTCAATCAAACCTGTTGCTAACACAAGCGAAAACGGCCCCTGGAAAAGGAAGCACCTGATTGGTCAGTTATTATTGTAATAACTTGATTTATGAACAACCAACGAGAAAAAAAACACCCGATTCATGTAGAGTGTGTCAAAACAGACATTTTAGTTCCAGATGGTGAGTTTGACAGAAACAGTTACAGAGTAAAGGCTCCAGTGTCACAATAGAAAGTGAATGGCAGCTCGGCTTTATGGAGCCAGGAGCCTCCATAGCTGCTTCCTATTTGGAACGCGGCGGCTAGCATGCTAACATGGTCCACTGATATGTACGGTCTATGATTCAGTCATAGTTAATCATAGTTATTTAAGCTAGAATTGTAGAAAATCTGAAATTTGCTGTAAAAAGTACTTCTCAGGACAATGTGGGCCAGTTCACCAGGAAGTCGAAGGGCCAAGAAAAATTGGTCTGAGGGCCGCATTTGGCCCCCGGGCCTTAGTTTGGACATGCCTGGTATAGATGCTTCTATAATATCTCTGTGCAGGGGTTAAACAGATTTGACACTATTACATGACGTAGTTCTGTTTTTCACATTTCAAAACAGACGCCACGACCCAAAACCATGTGAAAACTCTCAAATCTCCCACAATGCGGTGACATACAGCAGCGAGAACACAGATCTGCAGCGACGCGGCGTCAAACAGCCGACCGTGGCTAACCCCGTCGCGTCTCCCGGCTCTGCCTCGCGTCTCCTCCTCTTCAGCCCTGCGTTTTGGAGAAGTGCCTCTGCTCTGGTCCAGCTGCTGCCTGCTCTCAGTGCCGCCCCGGTGCCCCGTGTGCACCGCGGCGTCCAAACCGGATCATCACACGCCCAAACGCCTGGACCCATTACCGCGGTGAGTCACGCCGGACGAGACGGACTCGCCCGAAGACACCCAGCGCTGTCAGACGGGCGGACTGCGGCGCTCCCCTCACAGCGAACCCGCCGCGCAACAGATTTACAGCCAGTCGGTTTGGTGAAGCATTAAAATAATAGAAGGCTAACGTCAACAGGCTAACGGTGGAATGCTAACGGGTAGATAAGACCCGATAGACAAGCACGTTTAAGCTCACCTACAGAGATCAGGGTTCTGTCGTCACATCTTTGTCACTTTTATTATTATTATTCTTTTTTTTATTATTATTATTATTATTATTATTTTTTAAATATATACAGGAAAGACTGAGTGAGATAAACTCCTTTTCATGAGTACCCTGTCAAAATACAAAGATAAAAAGGAATAAAAACAGTCATCAATAAGATCCATAATAATAAAAATGACATACAAACAACAATACAATACAATACAAAAAAAAAAATCCGACTTTAGTTTTTATTAGAGTTTTACATCCGTGAAGTTGCAGTTTGTGAAGAAATTTTGAAAAATAAAAGTTTAAAATGACAGGAAGTAGAGCTGAGTGCTACAATGTGATGTCATCAAAAAGCGACGTACAGTTGAAAATACAGAGACAGTTACCGCTCGACTGAAAGCATCGTTCAACAAAATAAAGGTGTTATCAGGGATTATTATTTGTCAATTTATAACCATTGTGTAATTTAATTGGATGTTGGCCCTTGTTTACAGTCTGGTTGCTATGGTAACAGTTGTAGAATTACCTCTATCTATGTCCTATTAGGAAGTGACATTATAAACTTTACACAAACTGGTACAAACAGGTGAAATGTTTAGTAAAATCTTAAATATAATCACGTTCAGTACGATTTAGTGAAATTTGACGTATAGACTTTAAGTTAATGTTAAACTAATGGACAGTTTAAGATGATGAAGGCTAAACTTAGTTAGAGTTATTGTTGTATGACGATATGTACAGATGATTTGGTGTTGACAGGTTGTGGTTAAAGTCATTCGATGTTTTCAGGTTTGTTCAGGTTTGACCTCATTCTTTGGGCTCAGAATGTTGCTGAACCAAGACCTGAAAGAATGAATGACTAATGACTACATGGACTAAAAAAATACATTTTCCTACTGGTTGCAACCAAAAAGGATTGGACTGAAGCAACATGAGTCCATCCTGAACACGACACGACAAAAACTCAACAATTCACACGGAAAATCCTCTTCTATTAGTGTTCTATATTATACTATACTATACTATATTTGATTTTATAAATAGTTCATTTGTATTGACCTTATTCTGCCCCGCCCATTTTTGCCGTTTTTTGCACTTTTGTTGCAAACGCACTTCCGTTTGACGAGAACTCCGTTAAAGCTAATGATGAACGAGGGAAAAGTGTCGCCGCTAAAATGTTACATAAAGTAGATTGATTTGTGTAAAATGTTTAATGAACACGAGCAACAACAAGTCACAACACAACGATTTCCTGAAAACGTCTTTTTAGTCGAGTAGAACTTATTTTCTGTTGAGCTCGTCTGCTCCGTGTGAACTACAACGGAAACAAGACGACGGCGCATACGACAACTTCAGGAATAAGGTGAATAGGAATATGTCATGTAACGTTTTATTATATATACTTTAATTATTAGAATGGTGATTTGATTTGAGCGTCAGTAAATCGGTGGCACGGTAGCGTAGCGGTTAGCACTCTCACTTCACAGCTAGAAGGGCCTGGGTTTGACGCTCGGGTGGCGTGGGAACTTTTCTTTTCCTTCCTTTTATTGAAATAAGGAAGTACAATCACACACAAAACCATGTCATGTCACCAAATATAAAAAAGAGAGCAAGTGTTTCTCAGGAAAGTTGTCTTCAGGTGACAGCAGGGGGCGACAACGGGAGCTTCAAACGCCCGAAAATACATTTACAACCACCACACGGACGTATGAAGACTTTAAAAAGGTCAAAATGTTACTTAGTTCTGCTTTAAATTAATTACAGGCAACTTTTGTGAGGTGAACACTGGCCTAATTTGTTTGAAAAGCAAGTTTTTACCTCTTCAATTTAGCAAAAGTGAAAAAGCTGAGGATTAAAACACATTTGCTTATTGACATTGTTGAAGCAAATGAATATAGAGCCTTTAAAATGTGACGTCATCAAAATTCCAGAACGGTTTGGTTTTAAGTGTTTGTGTTGGAAAAAAGCAGCGCATTTGAATTTCCAGAATAGAAAGGTCAGTTTGTTTGATTTTCTGTAACAAACAATGGACAAAATACACTTTTCTAGCCTTAAAATTGTGTTTTAGCTTCAAAAGAATCTAATTAATCTAATAGTATCTAATATATCTTTAGATAAAATGAAAAATGATTGTGGGCTCAACATTTCTGTGAGTATTTTTCCAGTAAAACCCATAAATCTGGATTGTTCTTCATCAAAAATGCAAAGAGTTGATCATAATTTCCTCAAACATGATGTAAAATACAATAATAAATGTGTTTAAAGCAGCTCTGATGTCACACACATGTGTCTGAGGCTTTTACTGACACTAAATCATCTACTTTTGTCATATTTTGTGATAATCTGAGGTTAATCCCAGTTTACATTATGTTGCATCACTGTCCATGACTTTTAAAGGGTCTATTTTATACACTATAAGTAATATTTTTTGTCTGGCAAGTACTATTTCCTGTATTTAGAAAACCTGAGATGCCACACTGCAAATAATGAATTTCTGAGGATATTAATCTGAATTTCAGACGTTTTGACTCGTTAAGATCAGTGGAGACGATTTATTTGATGGAACTAGATTATTTCACTTGTTTCAAACAGTTTCTGACTTGTTTCAATACATTATTTCTTACTTCACTGGGTTAAGATCATTTTACTGACCCACTGACAAATGTATTTTCTTATTTTAAGGTAAATTATCACAGGATCATCAGAAATACCTTGAAACCATGAAATATTCTGCATCACATCAACAATTAAATCTCATCGAGTCAAAAATCCAGATAAAAATGATCAATTCAAACCATTTTAAGCTTGGATACATTTACATTTTTTGCTGTGCACAGATTAGTCCACTACGTGCAAACAGAAATAACGATGATTTTGAGGCGTTTTAATTCAGTCCAACAACTATTACACATATTTCTTTTGTACCTGCCGACCGAACAGTCTCTGAACTAATGGACCGACTATCTCCAAAACCGAAATCCGCAATCCAAAACGAAGGCGCTGCGTTTATTTGGCTCATCTGGCAGAACTCGAGCGGAAACCCGAGCGTTCGCCGAAGCGTGTCGCAAGGCTAAGCTAACGGTAGAGTCTGCTAACGGCCCGCTCGCTCGCGCACACTTCTGATACACATTTCCCGATGCTCAGAGGCGGCACATTTTAATCAAGCCTCTCGGTATCGTGGGCGCGCATCGCTCCCATTCCTCACGTCGCTTTTACCCCGCGATGCACATTAGGCGGGAGCGCGTAATCAGTTTGGTGACAGACCGTGTTGCTAGCGCTTGATGGGTGAGAAGGGGATTCAGAAAATGGCCTTGTACCCAGACATCTGTAAATCGGATCAGCGGGGTGGGGGGGGTGCGGAGTGAAGGGGGCGCCGTTTGTCATGTTCCTTCGTTAGACGCCGGGGGCCGAGGCGTTTGATGGAGGCGCTGATGAACTTGAAGTGAATCTGTGTTGCTTCAGTGACACTCAAAGAAGGAGTACATTAACGGCAGGGCTTTTCAACTTCTGGTTTAGACCTGGTTTAGTCCTGGTCAGAGTTTTATAAATAAACAAAGTGTTGTTCTGTCCTTGAAGCTAATGATTTCCATCCGACTTTAGTGATTTATCATAGTTTTACATCCGTGAAGTTGCAGTTTGTGAAGAAATTTTGAAAAATAAAAGTTTAAAATGACAGGTTTAGACCTGGTTTAGTCCTGGTTTAGAGCTGGTTTAGTCCTGGTTTAGTCCTGGTTTAGACCTGGTTGAGTCCTGGCTTAGACCTGGTTTAGACCTGATTTAGTATTTTGTAGAACATTAAAAGTCCTTTATTTCTTACATGGGACGAGCCAATTATCAGTTCACCTTATTCTGGAAGTTCTTGTGGGCACCGCCATCTTGTTTCCGTTGTATTAGTTTACATGAGGCAGAGTTCAACAGAAAATAAGTTCTACATGGACTAAAAAAAACGTTTTTCAGACCATCCAGGAGATCGGTGCAGTGTGACGTGTTGTTGCTCGTGTTCTTTAAACATTTTACACAGTTCAATCTGCTCTATATAATGTTTTAGCGGCAAGACTTTTCCCTCGTTCGCCGTTTGTGTGAATGAGTTTCCGTCAGACCGGAAGTGCGTTTACAACAGAAGTGCGTATCTGTGGCAAAAGGAAGCAAAAGTGGGAGGAGTGGAATAAGGTGAATATTCAATTTCTTTTTAAAGTCAACAATTACGATTGGTTGATTAATTGCTGCTCTGTATGGAGTCCAACTATGAAAAGTAAAATGTAACAGAATAAGTAGGTAAGAAAGTAAAGTTTATTGATGTTGCACCTTTCACAGACAAAGCACTCACAAACTGCTTCACAACAAGAGAGTTAAAATTATATCTTATAATTTATATTATAATTTATGTATATATATATATTATACATTTATTTATAATTTATATTACAAATTGTATCCTCCTGACACACATTTATGAATTAATAATCATCACAAGTTTTATTCATCATGGATCGCACATGAAACATCAAACTTTGATTTGTGAGATTTATTTCGAGATTTATTCACAGCTGAAGCTAATATTAGCAGCTAACGCTACCCACTCTGCAGCTAATGGTTTGTTTAAAGTGTTTTGTTCATAATCTCGGCTCAGCAGTTCACCTGTTGCTGTCCGCTCTAGTTTTTCAATAGTGACCTCTAGTGATCAGCGCTGGACACTACTTTTCAAGATGCATTGTGGGAAATTTTGAGTGCACAACTTTTTCACCTGCTGGACATTCAGACAGCACTAAACATGGCATGACCACTGTTGGAAGTAGGCCATATTTAGAAATCCCCGTATCATGGCAACCACATGGACCAATCAGGAGCGAGGTTGTTAACGGTTTCCGCCCCTCAGTGGGAGGAGACAGTGGCAACATGTCACACTAGCTGTCAATCAAACCTGTTGCTAACGCGAGTGAAAACCGCCCTCTGGAAAAAGAAGCTCTTGATCGGTTATTATTGATAATAACTTGATTTATGAAGAACATAACTTTAATAAAACAGCAGGATCATGTGGACGTGTGTCAGACGGACATTTTAGTTCCAGATGTTGAGTTTGACAGAAGCCGTTACAGAGAAAAGGCACCAGTGTCACAACAGAAAGAGAATGAAAAGAGCCAGAACAGACTCCGGGGTCACTTCCTGTTTGCACGTACGTCTATGGTTAAAATACAGAAAAATAAAACACACACAAAAGGCAACACATATCAGATTGACAGTAAAATCAGTCCCTAAATCTGCTGTACTACCTACTTCTGGCTATTTATATCTCTTTTGATGACATAATATCACCAAACACTCTAAAACCTGCTCAGTGGACCAATCCCTCAGCTCCTCGTGCCTTGTCTCTGTTAAAGGACATATTCTGCTAGAGTGACTTTTTTGAGCTTTAAACCCTGTTCTAACAATGTTCTTCATCAAAAACACTCCTGGAGTAGCATTCAGCTGCATTCACGCTGTTTTGAGCGTCAAACACACTTCCTGCTGAACTTCCGTGATTTTCGGACGTATTTTAAGATCATCTACGTCATTTATCTGAGAATGTTCCTCTGTTTTTAGTCCTTAAATCATGGCTAAACTCATTCTGATCATTTCTGCCTCTAAACTCGATAACTGCTGCAGCAAATCCACAAAAGTGACGTCTTTTCAGCGCTAACTTCACTAGATTGTATATAGCGCTGGCACCATCTGCTGTAAATGTCATTTCATAGTGACTGATAACACAGGGCAGAGAATGAAGAAGAAACTTTTTTTGTTTTAAACATGAGACGACAAATTTAAGGCACTCAGAGCATGTTTAAAGGACAATAACAATATGAAACATGCAGAATATTTTTCCTTTAAAGGGCCTATGACAGCTTGGACTACTCATGTAACTAAAATAGAGGTAAGATAAATATATTTAAAGTTTTGCTAAAAAATAATTATACATTTTATCATTTTTAGCCATTTTTTTAGGTTTGTAGCATCACTTCCTGGTTGTAAATGATGACATCACGCTAGGAAATGACTCTGCACACTCGGCTAAAACTCGGCTAATGTCACAGAGATTTTTTTGTCCGACAAATCAAAATATTCATGAACACCTTTATCTTGCTGAGTTAATGTTTTACGGGTAAAATAAGTTGTTTCTTTTGGGTAAATTATGCAAAACCTTTGGATAGAATGGGTCTCCCTGGTGTGACGTCATCAGTTTTTACTTCCTGTAATTTTAAACAGATTTTTCAACATTTCTCCACAAACCATGACTTGATTGGTGTAAAACAATCATCTTTATGTACAATACGTAGTAATACACCAAATAAAATCAAAATTAGAAAATCGTTCAAACCTGTCATATGCCCTTTAACTCATGGGTTTCAGTTTCCTGCTATAATACTGTTCTCAGTATGACCACAAAAACTATAATATGTTTATCTAAAATCTGTTTCTGAAACTCTGTAAACCTTGAAGTATCTGCTGTGAGAGACAGTTGTGGGAGATACTGGTACAGATAATTGTTTATTCAGTGCCTCTAGGCTGTGGGGCCAAAAGGGGACAAGGGTAATTATAAGTCTTGTTAGTTAGTTAGTTAGTTAGTTAGTTAGTTAGTTAGTTAGTTAGTTAGTTTAGTTTGAACATAAACTAAGAGTCTGTAAGTTTTTATGAGAGGCAATAAAGAAACATTTGGGAGTGGGTTTCCTTATCTGAAAAGGGGTGTTGTCTCCTTTGAAGGAGCAGTTGTTCTACCAGATATAAAGCTCTGTTACACTAGAATCGGGGAGATTCTAGATTGGGCCACAGTGGGACGTCCCAGGCAACGTCGACTGTCTGTGTGTGACGCTGCTGTCTATAATGTTTTTTTATTGAATGCTTAAAATGGGTAGGCTTAAAACCAGTTTGTGTGTAAGAATTAGTAGCTTAAAGGTCCCATAACTTGCAAAATGGACTTTTCAGAGGTTCTAACCTTCCTCCAGTGCTATTTGGGCCTCGTATGTTGTGCCCAAAGTGGTTTTTTGATTGATTCCCTCATGTTTTCACTAGAGAACTGTCTTTTCCGTCCCCCTCTGAGCAGCAGACGGGGGCTCCTCACTAAGATGACGCGGTGTTTAAGCCACGCCTCCAGGAAGCGCGCAGCCGCAGAATAAAAACAGCTAATGCTAATGCTACACAGTAATTACACGATGGATACGACAGATAGAAGAGTTAGCTTGTTATTTACCAAACGGCACGCCCGGTGCCGTTGGGGAGGCCCTGGAGCACGTCAAACTCCAGGTCAGATCCAGGACGTAGGACTCAGCACGACGCACCGTCAGGACGGATAAAATGTTTATTCAGTGTTTGTGTATCACTGTTTACCGGAGCACACGGCGCATGCACCATCTCCGCTCTAGGCTTCGGCACGAGTTGGGCGGGGGAGGCAGCCTGCTCTCTGTTCGGGGGGGTCAGATCTCAGAGTGAGCCGTTTGCTTTTGCAAGGAGGGGGGCCAGTCCAAGAAATGGGTGTTTTTTGTAAACTGTTATGTTATGGATATTACACAACGAGAAAATGTATCAACAAAGCCCTTAGAATAGACTGTGTAAAGGGGAAAAGAGCAGAATATGGGACCTTTAATATAAGAAATGTTATGTACTATAAATAAGCAACATGTTTTAAGCATTAATTGCTTAAATCAAGGGGAGATCTGCACTTGTTTTAAGCAATTAATGCTTAAACAGGTACAATGTTGCTTAAAGTAAGATTAAAAATCTTGTGAATAGTACTTGAAACTAGTGTTTTTATACTGGAAACAAGATTTGTAGCATTTCAATATCTTCTCTATCTATTAAGTAAAATAATCTTATTCCACTGGCAGATAATTTCACTTAAATTAGGGTAAAAAGGTCTTATTTTGAGTTTATTTTTCTTATTTTTTGATAGGCCTTTTTTGCAGTGTGTAATAAACTTCCTTTAATATTCAGAAGCTAGCGTCTACGAGTCTTCTTCTACTGATTGACACACCGACCGACATCTTCAGAAACCACAACCTCTTGAGTTATTAAAACATTTTGCCAAATTCCAAGTCTAAAATGTGTTTTCTGGACTGACAACAACCTCGTTACGGACATAAATTACCACAGACACACCACGGATCCAGCGAAAAATGCTGAATATTTAACATAACGCAGAGTCCTAGCATGTACCGCACACATCGCCGTCCTCAGCCACAAACCACAACCGCACAGTCCTCCGCCCCCCGACGCTCGCTCTCCCTCGCAGGCCTCGCATTAGACGGGGCCAGTGCACATCGGGCATCGAGCAGCATCTGGACTGTAGCATCTCTGTGCATAAAAATGGCTTAAGAGAAGACATGTGGCGGTAATGCGCGGCACTGGGGGGTTAGCGCCGGGGCTGGCCGTGCTCGCCGCGCCTGTCTGCTCGAGTATCGCGTCGCTCGGAGGCGTGGCGTGTGGCGTTTGGAACAGGCAGCAGCTGAGCCAGGCCCGGGCCCCGCTCTCGGCCTGACATTTCCAGAGGTGCCAAGTCGAGCGGCATCTTGTTACCGCCGCTGACAAGTGGAACGGAGTCTAACCCCGTTCACACTGGGAAGGCATAAGTGAAGCGTGGACATTTCGCCACATAAGGGCTTTGTTTTTGACAGTTGACTTTAGTGGAGTTGATGCGAGCGAAGCGGAAGCCGAAAACAGTCCCGCCGCGCTGGAAAACAAACAGCTAAACGTGGGATTCGCTGCACTGTGGAAGACCAGAGAGGGCTTCAGACAGACAGTAGAGTGAGACGCAGAGAGCGAGTACAGACGGACAGCACGCCTCTATCAGGGCTGTTCAACTGAAGGCACGCGGGCCAAATCAGGCCCTAAAGGGACATGATCCGGCCCCCAACACATCTTCAAAAATATAGAAAATAATGTATCTTTTGTTTTTGGTTTAGTCCTGATTTGGTCCTGGTTTTGATCTGTTTTGGTCCTGGTTTAGATCTGATTTGGTCCTGGTTTAGACCTGGTTTAGATCTGGTTTGGTCCTGGTTTAGACCTGGTTTAGATCTGGTTTAGACCTGGTTAGTCCTGGTTTTTATCTGGTTTAGACCTGGTTTAAATCTGGTTTGGTCCTGGTTTTGATCTGGTTTAGACCTGGTTTGGTCCTGGTTTAGACCTGGTTTAGATCTGGTTTTGTCCTGGTTTTGATCTGTTTTGGTCCTGGTTTAGATCTGGTTTGGTCCTGGTTTAGACCTAGTTTAGACCTGGTTTAGATCTGGTTTGGTCCTGGTTTAGACCTGGTTTAGATCTGGTTTGGTCCTGGTTTTGATCTGTTTTGGTCCTGGTTTAGATCTGGTTTGGTCCTGGTTTAGTCCTGGTTTTGATCTGGTTTAGACCTGGTTTTGTCCTGGTTTTGATCTGTTTTGGTCCTGGTTTTGATCTGGTTTGGTCCTGGTTTAGACCTGGTTTAGATCTGGTTTGGTCCTGGTTTAGACCTGGTTTAGATCTGATTTGGTCCTGGTTTTGATCTGTTTTGGTCCTGGTTTAGATCTGGTTTGGTCCTGGTTTAGTCCTGGTTTTGATCTGGTTTAGACCTGGTTTGGTCCTGGTTTAGACCTGGTTTAGATCTGGTTTGGTCCTGGTTTAGACCTGGTTTAGATCTGATTTGGTCCTGGTTTTGATCTGTTTTGGTCCTGGTTTAGATCTGGTTTGGTCCTGGTTTAGTCCTGGTTTTGATCTGGTTTAGACCTGGTTTGGTCCTGGTTTAGACCTGGTTTAGATCTGATTTGGTCCTGGTTTTGATCTGTTTTGGTCCTGGTTTAGATCTGGTTTGGTCCTGGTTTAGTCCTGGTTTTGATCTGGTTTAGACCTGGTTTGGTCCTGGTTTAGACCTGGTTTAGATCTGGTTTGGTCCTGGTTTAGACCTGGTTTAGATCTGATTTGGTCCTGGTTTTGATCTGTTTTGGTCCTGGTTTAGATCTGGTTTGGTCCTGGTTTAGTCCTGGTTTTGATCTGGTTTAGACCTGGTTTGGTCCTGGTTTAGACCTGGTTTAGATCTGTAAGTACGACACACCATTGGCACAATGGTGTGTCGTACTTACAGTAAGACCTGCTTTGGCTCGCTGCCAAAGTTCGTGCTCAGCCGACTTTTCTTCGTGCCTCCACTGCAAAAAATGATTTTCTAGATGAGTTAAAACGTCTTGATTTGAGGATATTAATCTGAATTTCAGACGTTTTGACTTGTTAAGATCAGTGGAGACGATTTATTTGATGGAACTGGATTATTTTACATGTTTTAAACAGTTTCTGACTTGTTTCAATACATTATTTCTTATTTCAATCCAAATTATCTCAAATGTAAATCTATCCAAGCTTAAAATGACTTGACTTCATTTTTAATCTGGATTTGAGAAGTTTTGACTCGATGAGATTTAATTGTTGATGTGATGCAGAATATTTCATGGTTTCAAGGTATTTATGATGATCCTGCGATAATTTTGCTTAAAATAAGAAAATATATTTGTCAGTGGGGTTAGTAAAACTAGCTTCACTGGAAAAAATATGGTCTTAAATAAGATAACAAGTTAATAAGTGCTTGAAATAAGTAGTGTTTAACCTGTTTTGAGTATATTTTGAAGTAAGATTGCCAATGGAACAAGCATAAAATGTCTTGTTTTAGTTAAATTATGAAAAAGACAAGCATTTTCTATCTTGAAATTAGAAAAAAAGACGCTACTGCACTTGAAATGAGAACAAATGTACTTGTTCTATTGGCAATTCTTATTTTAATACTGTCTAAATGTATTTAAATCAAGATAAATACTACGAATCCAATCACGTTTTAACTTATTTTCTTATTTAAGGTTGGACATTTTTCCGGTGTTAACCCACTGACAGATAATTTGGATTGAAATAAGAAATAATGTATTGAAACAAGTCAGAAACTTTTGAAACAAGTACAATAATCCAGTTCCATCAAATAAATCGTCTCCACTGATCTTAACGAGTCAAAACGTCTGAAATTCAGATTAATATCCTACAATCAAGACATTTTAACGCATCTAGACGTTCTTTTTCAGTTCAAAAGCGCCACGGCCTTCATATGTAAACGACTAAATCCCAATCAAACCGTTCTCCCGACCTTTGAACCCCACAGCTTTCCTAATCCGACACATTTCTCTGTGTAATCTGCGTAAAACTTGAGCAACTCGAGCCCGTCCGGTCCGCGGCTGACATGTTTTCTTTCAAACGTCTACGAACAGAAATGTGTACGGCAAAAATGAACGTCTAGATGAGTTAAAATGTCTTGATTGTAGGATATTAATCTGAATTTCAGACGTTTTGACTCGTTAAAATCAGTGGAGACGATTTATTTGATGGAACTAGATTATTTTACTTGTTTCCGACTTGTTTTAATACATTGTTTCTTACTTCAATCCAAATTAACTAAAATGTAAATCTATTCAAGCTTAAAATGGCTTGAATTTGTCATTTTTATCTGGATTTGAGAAGTTTTGACTCGATGAGATTTAATTGTTGATGTGATGCAGAATATTTCATGGTTTCAAGGTATTTCTGATGATCAGACCATAATTTATCTTAAAATAAGAAAATACATTTGTCAGTGGTCAGTAAAATGATCTTAACCCAGTGACAGATAATTTGGATTGAAATAAGAAATAATGTGTTGAAACAAGTCACAAACGGTTTGAAACAAGTGAAATAATCTAGTTCCATCAAATAAATCGTCTCCACTGATCTTAATGAGTCAAAACGTCTCAAATCCAGATTAACATCCTCAAATCAAGACACTTTAACTCATCTAGAAGTTCGTTTTTGCAGCGTCCCACTCTTTGCTTCTTGAATGAACCGCCCGGCGTGCCTGTGTTTACCCCCCTGTGAGGCCCCGCCCCCTCGCCCGGGCCCCTGACGGAGCGCTGAAGTCCAGGTGTGTCCAGCGCCTCGCCCCGGGCCGGGTCAGGTGCTATCCTTGGTGGCGAGCGGGGGGTTTGTCGCTGTCACGTGGAGCGACGGGGGAGAAGGTTATCGTCCTGACAGCTCTGTGGTGTCGGCGCTCTGATCGCACAAACACACTTCAGGCCGGATCGCGCGCCGGGACCGTGATGGCGCCGCGCTCTGTCACCAGCGGGCCCCCGAGCGTCCGGGCCCTGTTGTCATTTTGCTGCGTGTGCTCCCGTCAAACTGAGGAGGTAGGTATTATCCAGCTCCGACCAGTGATCGAGTGTGCGGCGTTCACCCGCGATAAACGCAGCAGCTCTGGAGGGAAAAGGATCTGGGTCAAAAGGAAAAAAAGAGACGTAAAGATCAGCCTTGAAGTAGCTCTCAATCTGGACTTGACAAGATTCAAAAGTGACAAAAACATGACTAAAATGCAACTAAAAGCGACAAAAATGTGACTAAAAGTGACAAAAATGGAGCTGAAATCGACAAAATACGATTAAAAGCAACAAAATTGTGGCTAAAACCGACAAAAAAGCGACTAAATTGATAAAAATGTAACTAAAAGTGACAAAAATGTGACCTAAGACAACAAAAATGTGACCAAAAGTGACAAAAAAGGATCTGAAAGCGACAAAATATGATTAAAAGCAACAAAATTGTGGCTAAAACAACAAAAAAGCGACTAAAGTGATAAAAATTTAACTAAAAGTGACAAATGTGACTTAAAGCGACAAAAACGTGACTAAAAGGGACAAAATACAATTTTCTAGCCTTAAAATTGTATTGCATTGTAATTTATGGAATAGTATCTAATATAAATAAAATAAATATTATTGCAGGTTCAACATTTCTGTGAGTATTTTTCCAGTAAAACCCATAAATCTGGATTGTTCCTTCATCAAAAATGCAGAGAGTTGATCATAATTTCCTCAAACATGATGTAAAATACAATAATAAATGTGTTTAAAGCAGCTCTGATGTCACTCACATGTGTCTGCACGGCAAAATGAACTTCTAGATGAATTAAAATGTCTTGATTTGAGGATATTAATCTAAATTTCAGACGTTTTGACTCGTTAAGATCAGTGGAGACAATAGATTATTTCACTTGTTTCAAACAGTTTCTGACTTGTTTCAATACATTATTTCTTATTTCAATCCAAATGAACTAAAATGTAAATCTATTCAAGCTTAAAATGGCTTGAATTGATCATTTTTATCTGGATTTGACTCAATGAGATTTAATTGTTGATGTGATGCAGAATATTTCACTCGGTTCAGGTATTTCTGATGATCATATGATAAATTTGCTTAAAATAAGAAATAATGTGTTGAAACAAGTCACAAACTGATAAAATAAATGATAAAATAATCTAGTTCCATCAAATAAATCGTCTCCACTGATCTTAACGAGTCAAAACGTCTGAAATTCACATTAATATCCTCAAATCCAGACATTTTAACTCAACTAGAAGTTCATTTTTTGTTGTGTGAGTGCTTTTCATTTTCCAAAATCATCTCAATTTCTCATATTTCGTTATATTCTGACTTTAATCCCAGTTTCTCAGTGAAATCACATCATGTCCCATTACGTTCCACCGACTTTTAAAGGGCCTATCCACCATATTTTTTCACTAAAACCTCTAAACCAAACCAAAAAAGTGCGCCGCGACCACAAAAAGCCCGAAAACCACAAGCGCGGCCCCGGAGCTCCGCGGCTCGCTGTCATTTCGAGTCGAGTGGCGTCGCGAGGCAGAGGAGTCGGCGCCTCCTCCCTCGCACTGTCAGCCGAGGAGTCAGGAGGCGAGGAAGGAAAGGTCACGCGCCGAGGAACTGACTCCAGCCCTCGGGACGGAGAGTACAGTTAATAAAGCATGTGTCGCCCCGGCCGCCGCTAATGAACACGTTAGCCGAGCGCGTTTGACCGGCCTGTACACAAAACGGCCACGACGCCACGGCTATTTCGGGAGAGCGGCTCGTCCGTGATTGGTGGACGTGAGTGTGTTCAACGGGAATGGGAAATGTCGCCGTGTAGAGTCTTTGGTGACACCTAGAGGCAGGCTGGGGGATTGCAGCAGAGCTTTTTGTGCATGACAATGAAGACCAGGTCAAAAATCCAATGACTAGCACCGTTTAAAATGACCTAAATTCAGAATATTCATCTTATTTGAGTGGTTTTAACTAGAAGAGATTTAATTACTTATTTGACAAAAAGTGGATTTTAAGAAGGTAAAAAAAGTCTTATAACAAGAAATAAATTCTTATTTTTTCTCTAAAAAGAAAAAAAATCTCGTCTAGGAAAAAAATCTTACGACCAAAAATCTTATTTTAAGAAATAAAACCTAGCCTTTTCTTATTAAGATATATTTGAGATATATAAGATACAAAGGTTATTTTGAATCTTATTTAACTGTAGACTAAGAGTATTTTTCTTAATTTGAGAAAAAGTAAAAATACAAACATGTCTTGATATTATTATCAAGAAAAAAGCTGTAATTCATGGGAATAAATTAGATAATTTTACTTATATCAAGCAAAATGTCCTTGAAATGTGATCTCCAATAAGAAATTATTGCTTACATTTTACAATTTTAAGGATATTTTTCCAACATCTAGTCTTAAAATGAGAAAAATATTCTTAAATTGAGCAACTTACAAACAAATCTTTACTGATTTATTCTTTTTTTGAGTATAATTTCCTTGAATCTGTTCATTCAGAACATTTGGCTTAAATCAAGCCATTTACAGGGAGCAACTGGCTTAAACTGAGACATTTTTTCTTGTTTTTTGACTTATTTTTTTCTTGATCATCAGAAAAAAAATCTTAAAACAAGTTTTCTAAGCAAGACATTTTTGCTTACCCCATTGGCAGATTTTTTTTTGCGTAAAACAAACAATTTTAGTCCAATTTTAAGTTTTTTTTTCTTGTTTCTAGTAAGGCACTTTTTGCAGTGTATAAGATCATTGAACTTTGCCAATGAGGTAAGTAAGAAAATACCTTACCTCATTGGCAAACAGTTTGGCTTGAAATAAGAAAATATGATCTGAAACAAGTCAAACACACCTTTAAACAAATAAAATACTCTATGTCCGAGAAGAAATTGCATCTTAACTTTTCAAAGTTGTTGAAATTCAGATTAATATCTTGATTGTAGGATATTTCATTCATTTTATTTCAATCCAAATTATCTGTCACTGGGTTAAGATTATTTTACTGACCAATGACAAATGTATTTTATTATTTCAAGCTAAATTACCGTATGATCATCAGAAATACCTTGAAACCATGAAATATTCTGCATCACATCAACAATTAAATCTCACTGAGTCAAAACTTCTCAAATCCAGATAAAAATGATCAATTCAAGCCATTTTAAACTTTGATACATTTACATTTTAGTTAAATTGGATTGAAGTAAGAAATAATGTGTTGAAACAAGTCACAAACACACTGAAAAAACGGAAAATAGGGGGTTGCTCGTTTTGTAAATGAAAATCATGCTACCATTTCATATTTTATTTAAGATCTTTGAGCATGACTTTGTCATAAAACAGCTGAATAAATCCCATCGATGCTAAACCTGCATGTTTTAATCACGGCAGCTATGCATGAAAAAGTTATGCTGCCAGTGAAGCCACACCCCACTTTTCAAAAAATAACTCCTCCCCTTCCTGTGACCGGGAAAAACGTTTAACAGAAGAAGCTGCAGCAGCCATTTTTTCCTTCTCTTTGCTTTATTTTGGGACTTTCCGACTGGTTTAAGTTCGTTCCTGGAGTCCTCGTGATTTCTAAAGGTAAACTTGTTTTATTTGGTCCTAAGAATGCAACGTTACTACGTTAGAAAATTAAGCTGTTAGCATTTGTAAGTTGAGACCTATTGGAACAAACCAAGTCAAGGTTAATGTTAACTAAACAGGTGTAATGTTAGGTGCAACAGCTCCACCTGCTACCTTTAAGTGTACAAATCAACCTTTTGAGTGTTACTAAATTTAGTAACTTAGCTGTTATGTTTAATTCATTCATTAATTTAATTTTAGAATGCATTGTGCTAACTGGACATGGACTGGATTAAGGGTGCGCACAGCAGAACTCCGTTTAATGTCATGATACTGTCATTACAGTGTGGTACACCAGCTGCTGACGCTGAGCTCCATCCACGACGAGAGACGACACCGCGCTCTGCACAGTCCAGAGGTAAAAGTTAACACTGTTCACCCAGTTCAGAAAGTTGCTTCTCTGTGTGCTAACCAAGCCTCCATTATGACTCTGGTGCTGGTGCGCTGTGTGGATTTTTGCCATCGCTCTCATGTTCGCCAAGAAATTACAACTCATAACCACAAGAAATAAAACACAAGAGTTTAGATACACGTTTAGATATGTGCTGGTGCCTCATCAATGATTGGACCACAGAGAACACGAGATAGCGCAGACTGCTTCTCTATTATTGACCAAATTACTGTATCATTGTTAGATTTTTCTAACTTGGTTTATACAGTAATTACTATTCTATTCACCTTTATTGCAATTTTGAGAATTTTAACATTTACCATTTTTGTCTTTCCAGATAAATGCGGAGTTTAAAAAAATTACAGCCATCAAGAGGAGAGGACTCATGGGACAAAAACTGAAAAACCTCACAGATCTGATGACAGAGGTAAGATGAGAGAAAGAATTTTGGATACCTTCAAATTTGCTGTTGAGAGTCTTGAGTGGTCCCCACTTTTAACTGAGCCTGAAATCTACATAGATTAGTGATATATATTTTTTGTCCTTTCAAAGCTAATTTTGTTATTTATTGAGCAAAGAACATTTGTGAATATGGTATTTATGGTTATTTTTTAAAGGAGGTCCCTGTGGTGACAAATGTGTCTTTTGTTCCACATTTTGAACTGAGCATGTGAGATCAAAAAACATTGACATTTTTAAATTTGAGTTTTTAAATTTGAGTAGTTTCATAATGCTTTCCTGATAGTGACTTCAACACTGAGAGAAATGATCATCTTTCTTTTCATATACAGCTTTATATTTGTTGTCAAAAAAATGTTTCTAATTAAGTCTTTACCACGTCACCAGAATAAAGAAGTAGACATTGGATGGGAGTTCCTTTTGAAAGGGTTATGCCTTTACCTTCATGAGGAGCCTCAAAGCATGTGGTGAGTATACTTGATGATGTTATGATAAAAGTTCTCCCCAAGCTCTCAACAACACTTTGAATTCCCCAGTTCTGTGACGTTACAGGCAATGAATTGAAGCTTTCATGTGAATTTCATTGTGCCAATATAAATTTATAGAAATCAATTAAATAATTGTGGGTTCGAATCCTGGACCACCCTAACATCACACGATCTCTCTGGGTGGAGTCTGCATGTCCTCCCCGTGTTACCGTGGGTTCTCTCCGGGTTCTCCGGCTCCTCCCACCGTCCAAAGACATGACTGTGTAGGTTAATTGAGAACTCTAAATTGTCCGTAGTGTATGAATGTGAGAGTGAATGGTTGTCTGTCCTTGTCTCTGTCTCTGTATTTGCTGCAACGAGTTGGCCACTGTCCAGGGTGTACCCCGACTAAGGCCCAAAGTCACTGGAATAGGCTCCAGTCACCCGCAACGGTAGAAAATGAATGAATTAAATAAACATATCAAGCACTAGGACCTCAAACACCCAACATCCGACTAAACACAGAGCAGAGCAGAGAGGCAGGCAGGGGCATTCAGGAGCCGACAGGTGCAATTCACCTGGGCAGATTAGCCAACTGCACTGCTTTCAGCTAATGGTATACAAAAGGCTCAGACATCAGTTTGTAATACACAATTCATTCATTTCTTTAAATTAAAAATCACCACATAATACTTGATGATATTTTTTGTAATGTAATAAAGTACTACAATGCATTGTTCCAAATAAAGTTGATATTTTGCTCATATACCTTTAAGTCCTACATTGAGTTTTGATGATGTAGAGCAAGCATTTTAAAACTATGAGGTAAAAAGGTTTTTGAGGAATGTGTTTTCTTTCTAAGGAAATTCATGTTTTAAAGTCCTTTTTCAGGGAGGGCATGGACATACAAACGTAATAATTAATGATCTTTTGCCTTTTTTCTAGGGAAACGATGAAGTCCTCTTTGAGACATGTGGAAGACTGAACAGTGGGAGATTTCACCGTACGACAAAGTGAGGGTTAGAGGAGCCTGGACCAGGTCTGGACTGGGCGGAGGACCAGGTTGTCATAAAGTGGACATTGCTCTTCTGTTTGATCTCTGCATTGAATATGGACTTTCCACCACATGGACTTTGCACCAAACCGGAGGTACTTTTTGAGGTTCTTCAGAAAAGTGTTGATGGAACTTAATGGATCCACACGATCAAAAAAAAAAACTTAAATGCTGAAGAAGTGTTGAATAGATAGCACTGGATTGTGACATCTCACCTAGAAGTGGGTCATATAATAAAATGTAGATAATATTATAAAAGGTGTTTTTAAGATGTGCACAATTTGAATACAGAGTATATTGTTGTGCAAATGCCACAAAAATAGCTTAATAAAAAAATTAAAAAAAAAAAAAAAAAATTTACTTTTCAAATTAGAGGATAATGTGATATGAATTTTGAAAATTTGACAGACATTTTTTGATAATTAAACCTCAACTAATACGTTTAAAGATGTCTTAACACAATGGTTGGATGAATGTCATTATCAGGAAAAAAAAAAGTCTTCATTTTGTCAACCTGTTTTGTTATATCTTTGACCTTGTTATACTTGTCTGCTGAGTTTGGTTTGTGTTTGCATGAATTTGAACACTTTTTATTGTTGACAAATGACATTTTTGTGTATTGCTGAATTTATATTTTTCAGAATAAATTAAGTAAAAACAAACATGTTGTAAATATTTGAGTTTAATGCAAAATGGTAACATAATTTTAATGGAGGTTTAGTTGTGAAAAAGTCATGCTTGAATGGCATATATTAACAACTATTTTAAACATATAAAAGTCATGCTCACATGGCATGCAATTCTATTCCCAGAGAGCATAAGTAAAATGTAAAGCAGTAGCATAATGTTTTTGAAAGTTGTGATCATTAAAAAGTCATGCTCACATGGCATGTATTAATATACATTTTATTACTTAAATTTGTCTCTAACCAAAACATGACTTTATTGCTTGCAACCGCTTTCCATATCTTTTTTATGCAGAGCTAGTAACCTTTTTTTTTCAGTGCACCTTTAAACAAGTAAAATAATCCAGGTCCAAGAAGAAAAAATCTATCTATCTATCTATCTATCTATCTATCTATCTATCTATCTATCTATCTATCTATCTATCTATCTATCTATCTATCTATCTATCTATCTATCTATCCTTCTATCTTTCTTTCTTTCTTTCTTTCTTTCTTTCTTTCTAAAACCAAACCTAAAAATTAAAAACCTTCCTGGTTGTAAATTATGACATCACACCAGGAAATTACCAAGAAACAACCTGCACACTGCACCAAAACTCCTAATATCACTTTTTTTTTTCATTTGACAAAGAAAAATACAAGTGAACACCTTTATTTTGTTGAATCAATGTCAAAAAAGTAGTTTATTTTGTGTAAATTGTGCATAACCTTTGTCTCCCCAGAGTGATGTCATCAGTTTGTTTACTTCCTGTCATGTTAAACCGATTTTTCTACTTTTCACCACAAACAGTGACCTGATTGGTGTAAAACTATAACTTATATTTACAACAGGTATTAATGCACAGAATAAAGTCAAAATTATAAAATCATAACCTGTCATTAAGACTGTACCTGATTTTACTGTTTTGAAATGTAAAAAGCAGAATGAAGGCCCATTTTTTTCGTACTGACTAAATAAAATGTGTGCTGCTCCAGGACAGATATAAAGTAAAAGTGTGTGTTCAGGAGAAAATGAGACACAGCTCTTTCTCTGCATCTGTTTGTGGTGTTTTATTCCACGAGAAGCAGGAAGTGCACTGTTAGCATGCTAATGTTTGTTGGCTCTGTGAGTCTTCTTTTCTGTTTTGAAGTTCTTAAATCAGGGGTGTCCATCAAGGGCCACATATTGAAATATAGACCAAGCGGAGGGCCACAAATCAATCGCGAAACGTTAAAAAAAGCTGCATTTATCTGATGTTTTAAGCTCCACCACATCTACATTCAGTCTCAGTGCCTTAATATCAGGTCTGTGCTGCACCAAAATGTTAGTTATTTAGGTTGGAATTGTAGAAAATCTGAAATGTGCTGTAAATAGTACTTATCAGGACAATGTGGGCCAGTTCACCAGGAAGACTAAGGGCCAAGAAAAATTGGTCTGAGGGCCGCATTTGGCCCCCGGGCCTGAGTTTGGACATGCCTGCCTTAAATCATGGTCAGAGTCTGAGCATTTGTTCGTCTAAACACGATCTTCACGTGTGACACCAGGATGGCTGCTTTACAAACAGTTTGTACAAATGTGTGTAATCGCCTCTGCAGCCAGAAGAGGGAGCCACAGAGGGGTCAATACGGCGTCTCCCAAAGGAGCGATAAAGTTATATTGTTCCTCAAACTGCAGAAAGAAACAAACCCCTGGTGTGAAGATTCTGCAGGAGAAGACTTAGTTTGAAAGAAGAGAAGGAAACTATTTCTGTGAACAGAGAGAATCCTTCTTTAAACAGATTCAGTTTATCAAAGATCTACAGTCGTCGGGTCCAGTCTGTGAAAAGTCAGGACTGACATAGATAAACCAATTTATGAATCTGTGAAAAGGTTTTTCTGGATAGAAAACCCTTAAATTAGTTTGACTATTTAAATCAGGATTCATTTTATTTTAAAATTAATTTAGTGATATTTGAAAATCAAAATGGGATCCCAGTGGAGTAAAGATCGTCCGCAAAGGATTTTTGTGAAGAAAATTTAATTTTTTATGAATAAAACTCACAAGTTTCACAAATCAGAGAAATATTGACCTTATTCTGCCCCGCCCACTTTTGCCGTTTTTTGCACTTTTGTTGTAAACGCACTTCCGTTTGACGAGAACTCTGTTAAAGCTAATGGCGAACAAGGGAAAAGTCTGACGCTAAAATGTTACATAAAGTAGATTGATTTGTGTAAAATGTTTAATGAACACGAGCAACAACAAGTCACAACACAACGATTTCCTGAAAACGTCTTTTTAGTCGAGTAGAACTTATTTTCTGTTGAGCTCGTCTGCTCCGTGTGAACTACAACGGAAACAAGACGGTGGTGTGTACGACAACTTCAGGAATAAAGTGAATAATCCAGACTTCTCAGACCATTTAGATTGAGAATGACTTCTGGATGGAATTCCAAACGTCTTGATTTTCAAAACAGCGTCAGGACGACAAACCCTGAAACCTTAACTATGACATTCTTTACAATATTCTCTACAATATACATGTTATTTTTAGTTCTAAAACCTGAGCCGTCAAAGTAAAGACACTCGAGAGCAGGTTTAAGGACCAATAACACAAACAATGCATAATGTACCTCCTTTAAAGGGCCCATGACAGGTTGAAGCACTCATTTGACTAAAACACAGTTAAGATAATTATATTCAAGATTCTGCTAAAAACAAAACCATTTTTCTCCCAGTTTGGCTGTTTTTTAGGTTTAAATTTATACTTCCTGGTTGTAAATCATGACATCACACTGGGGAATTCTGTAACTGTTGCCTAGAAACCATGTCGTACACTGGGTGAAAACTCCTCTAATGTCACAGAAAGTATTATTTGACAAATAAAAACACATAGGAACAACTTTATTTTGATGAATTAATGTTTAAAGGATCAGAAAAATGTGTTTCTTGGTTGTAAATTGTCCCTGGTGAGTCTCCCTAGTGTGATGTCGTCATGTTTTGCTCTACTTCCTGTAAATTTCAACATATTTTTCAACTTTTCTTCACAAACTGACACCCGATTGGTGTAAAACTATAATTTATATTCACAACAGGTTTTATTCCACCAAATAAAGTCAAAACTAGAAAATCATAAAAACCTGTCATACGCACTTTAAAGGGGATCTATTATGCACAAAGCACTAAAGTATTGTTTTAATAATATACTTTATACTAATTTGAACGACAAACTGTGAGAACACACCTCGAACAGCCCGATAAAGAAACTAGACAAAAGCACTGCGTTTTTATCCTTTTTTCCAACTGATTAACTCTCATTCTAACGATCCTGGCAGCCATTTTACAGATTATTGAAACCTCCTTTTCACGGGGCTCGTCTCTGCGCCCGGGACAAGTGAGGCCCGGAGATAAGACGCGCTTAAATTAATCTGTTGGAAAAAGAAGCGCTTGACGATCGGCGCTAATTGTAACATGTTCCAGAGGCTGATGGCGGCGGAGAAGAGCAGACTGTTAATGAGGAGCGGCCACAGCGTCCAGAACCACCACAGGCTGGAGGCGGAGACTTAAAGGGCCCCTGACAGGTCGGACCACTCATGTGACCGGTTCTTTAAATTTGGTAATAGTGTTGGTTTTAGTGTTGTTTTTGTCATGTTGTTGACGGTTATTGACGCATTGTTGATTCTTTTATTCTTGTTTTGTTGCCGAGTCGGGTTTTAGATGCAGTTGTCTCTTTAAAGGTCCCATAACATGCAAAATGGACTTTTCAGAGGTTTTAACCTTCCTCCAGTGCTATTTGGGCCTCGTATGTTGTGCCTAAAGTGGTTTTTTGATTGATTCCCTCATGTTTTCACTAGAGAACTGTCTTTTCCGTCCCCCTCTGAGCAGCAGACGGGGGCTCCTCACTAAGATGACGCGGTGTTTAAGCCACGCCTCCAGGAAGCGCGCAGCCGCAAGAATAAAAACAGCTAATGCTAATGCTACACAGTAATTACACGATGGATACGACAGATAGAAGAGTTAGCTTGTTATTTACCAAACGGCACGTCCGTCGTTGAGGCCCTGGAGCACGTCAAACTCCAGGTCAGATCCAGGACGTAGGACTCAGCACGACGCACCGTCAGGACCAGAAAAGGTTTATTCAGTGTTTGTGTATCGCTGTTTACCGGAGCACACGGTGCATGCACCATCTCCACTCTAGGCTTCGTCACGGGTTGGGCGGGGGAGGCAGCCTGCTCTCTGTTCGGGGGGTCAGATCTCAGAGTGAGCCATTTGCTTTTACAAGGAGGGGGCCAGTCCAAGAAATGGGTGTTTTTTGTAAACTGTTATGTTATGGCAAGCATGGCAAGTTTATTTGTAGAGCACAATTCGTACACAGGGCAATTCAAAGTGCTTTACATAAACAGGAAAAGTTGCATTAAAATCACAAAACACAAAAAGACACAGAATCATTTTAAAATCATTTTAAAATAAAGTGCTTTAAAAGAGAAGAGTGCAGATAGATCTTTCAGTCGTATGCACGTCTAAAGAGAACTGTTTTTAGCCTGGATTTAAACATTGTCAGAGTGGAGGCCTGTCTCACATCTTCAGGGAGACTGTTCCAGATTTTAGCTGCAAAAAACTGAAATGCTGATTCCCCATGTTTAGTCCTGACTCTAGGCACCAGCAGGAGGCCGGTCCCTGAGGTCCTCAGAGAGCGAGATGGTTCATATGGCACTAACATGTCAGAGATGTACTTTGGTGCTTTAAAGCTGCTTTAAAGTCAATTCTCTGAGCCACAGGAAGCCAGTGCAGAGACCTGAGCACAGGACTAATGTGATCATACTTCCTGGTTCTTGTCAGGACTCGAGCAGCAGCGTTCTGGCTGTACTGCAGCTGTTTTACAGCTCGTTTGGAGAGGCCAGTGAACAGGCCGTTACAGTAGTCTAACCTACTGGAGACAAATGCATGGATAAGTCTCTCCAAGTCTGGTTTAGACACTATACCTTTAATTTTGGCAATGTTTTTAGGTGGTAAAAGGCTGTTGATGTTATTGATTTGATGTGGCTGTTAAAGTTCAGGTCTGAGTCCATTATTACCCCCAGATTTCTAACTTGATTTGTCGGTTTTAGAGCGAGAGACTGGAGGTGACTGCTGACACTTTCTCTCTGTTTCTGCGGCCCAAAGACGATGATTTCAGTCTTGTCTGAGTTTAGCTGAAGAAAATTGTTTTGCATCCACACGCTGATCTGTTGGATGCAATGACAGAGTGAATCCACTGGTCCATATTCACCTGCCGTCAGTGAGACATAGATCTGAGTGTCATCTGCGTAGTTGTGATAAGACACATTTGTGCTGAGTATTAACTGACCTAAGGGCAGCATATAGAGGTTGAACAGAAGGGGTCCCAGGATTGACCCTTGGGGCACCCCACAGGTCAAGCTCACGTGGTCTGAGACACAGTTACCAATCTCAACAAAGTACTCTCTGTCCTCAAGGTAGGACTTCCACCAATTTAGGGCAGTGCCAGTGATGCCCACCCAGTCCTCTAGTCTCTGTAGGAGGATCCTATGATCGACAGTGTCAAAAGCAGCGCTCAGATCTAACAGAATTAAGACTGAGGCTTTGCCCGTGTCAGTGTTCAGGCGGATGTCATTTGTCACCTTGATAAGAGCAGTCTCAGTGCTGTGATGAGGTCTAAAACCTGACTGAAAAACATCAAATGAGTTGTTTATTAAGAGGAAGTCAGTGAGCTGTTGGTAAACAACCTTTTCGAGGACTTTGCCTAAAAATGGCAGATTTGAGATGGGCCGATAATTTTTCAGTTCTGAGGCATCAAGACTGCTCTTCTTTAGGAGAGGCTTAATGACCGCAGTTTTCAAGGCCCTTGGGAATGTTCCAGATTGAAGCGACATGTTAACTATGTGAGTGAGTGGTGTTAACAAAGTGCTCAGAACAGACTTTAGAAATCTGGTGGGTAACACATCGAGGCAGCATGTAGAAGAACTCAGACTGGTGATGATCTCTTGGACAGTTTTGTCAGTTACAGGTGCAAACTGAGTCAGCTCTAAATGTGTAGGTGGTTTTAAAGTTATTATTTGCACTGTGGAATTTATGGCATTTTTAATGCCCTGAACCTTGTCATTAAAGAATACTGCAAACTCATTGCACTTAACTGTGGAAATTAGTTCTAATGGCAGCAGAATTGGAGGGTTTGTTAGTCTGTTTACTGTTGCAAACAGAGCACGCGAGTTATTACTGCACTTTCCAATTATTTCAGACAAAAATCCTTCCCTTGTTTTACATACAATGAGGTTGTACATGTACAACCTTTCTCTATAAATCTCTTTATGAATCTGGAGCTTTGACTTGCGCCATTTTCGCCAGCCCTGCGTGCACTCCCTTTTCTGTGCCCTGACTGTCTCATTATTCCTCCATGGCGCCTTCTGCTTATTTTTAACCATTTTAACCTTCATAGGAGCAATGGTGTCCAGAACATTCAAGATATTAGATGTAACAGAATTTAAGAAGTCGTCAACATTTGAACATGAAGGATTTTCAAAGTTTATCATTTCCACGAAGAGTGCACTTGTGCTGTCATTTATGTGTCTCCTCCGAACAACTGCAGGACCAGCCGGTGATTTGGGAATAACAGACAGGTCAAAGAAAACACAGAAATGATCAGACAGTGCCACATCGACCACACTGACGTTTGAAATATTAACCCTTTAGTAATTAGCAGGTCCAGAGTGTGTCCTCTGCTGTGAGTGGGGCCACTCTACATGCTGAGTAAGACCAAAGGTTTCAAGGACAGCATCAAGCTCTTTAGCGTTTCTGTCGCAAACATTATCCACGTGAACATTGAAATCACCTGTAATGACCAAACCGTCAAAGTCTGTGCATACAACTGAAAGCATCTCAGTAAAATCATCAATAAAACCTTGGCAGTGCTGGGGAGGCTTGTACAGGACAATGTAGAGTATGGAGGGAGACTGTTTTAGCTCCATTTTAAAAGATAAATACTCAAATGATGAAAACACCCCAAAAGACAACCTCTGGGTAACTATTTTATCTCTAAAAACTGCACAGACACCTCCACCTTTTTTGTTGTCGCGTGTTTCAGATTCAAACTTGAAGCTCGGTGGAGTCGCTTCTATTAGAACTACAATACCCGTGTTTTTGTCAAGCCATGTTTCAGTTAAAAACATAAAATCAAGATTATAAGAAGATATAAAATCATTAATTAAAAGTGATTTGTTACATAATGATCTGACATCAAGCACAGCAAGTTTCAGATTGGTTTCAATGTGACTGGACATTATCTTTTCACAGGGAATATGAATTAAATTTCTAAGATTGGACAGTCTAACTGTCCTTCTGTTCTCCAGTCTGTGTGACGTGACAACAGATATAACACAGGGCCCCGGGTTTGTTTGACCATTTTCATGACCATAAGTCCCGGCAACGCTGAGACCCACTACATCCTAGCTATGGGAGATAACAGTTCTGGGTGGAGGGGGGGGAGGGCGGCGACGGGGGAGACCTGGAGGAGGTTTGGGCAAAGGCTGAGTGGGGAGAGCTGGGGGGGCTTTGGGTGATGGACCAGGTGAAAGGCGAGGGAACTGTCTTATGGATATTACACAACGCAAACATTTATCAACAAAGCCCTTAGAATAGACTGTGTAAAGGGGAAAATAGCAGAATATGGGACCTTTAAGTATCGTTTTGTCGCTTTACGTAGCATTTTGGTCGCTTTTAATGCCGTTTTTTGACACTTTTAGTGTTGTTTTAGTTGCTTTTAGCATCGTTTTTGTCACTTTTAGTCACGTTGTTGATGCACTGTTGACTCTTTTATCCTTGTTTTGTTGTTTTAGCATCGTTTTTGTCACTTTTAGTCACGTTGTTGATGCACTGTTGACTCTTTTATCCTTGTTTTGTTGTTTTAGCATCGTTTTTGTCACTTTTAGTCATGTTGTTGATGCACTGTTGACTCTTTTATCCTTGTTTTGTTGTTTTAGTATCGTTTTTGTCTCCTTTAGTCATGTTGTTGACGCTTATTGACTTATTGTTGACACTTTTATTCTTGTTTTGGTATCGTTTTGTCGCTTTAAGTAGCGTTTTTGTCGCTTTTAGTGCTGTTTTTGTCGCCTTTAGTCACGTTGTTGATGCACTGTTGACTCTTTTATTCTTGTTTTGTTGTTTTAGTATCGTTTTTGTTGCTTTTAGTGTGGTTTTTGTCTCCTTTAGTCATGTTGTTGACGCTTATTGACTTATTGTTGATTCTTTTATTCTTGTTTTGTTGTTTTGGTATTGTTTTGTCGCTTTAAGACGAGCATTTTTCGATGTTTTACCCTGTAGTTTTTTAATGGTCCTAATTTTCAGGTCTATATGACAGATTAGATCAGTGTTTTTCAGCCTTTTTTGGGTTGTGGCACACTTTTTGGGTTTAAAAGCCACCACGGCACACCACCTACTACAAAAACATGACCAAATCAGACCATTTAGTTAAAAAATGTGGAATATAACAAGCCGGTTAATGTTTGTGCCACTGTCTGGTTCTTTAAATTTGGTCACAGTGAGTTTTTTAGTGAGCTCAGTAGTAGCTCAGGACACTCCAAAAAAGTAAATTAGTCAATTACACCCACATTTGTCAATCTGTTAACTCAATTGGATATTTTTTCAAGGCACACCTGGCACACTAGTGTTCCCCGGCACTGGTTGAAAATCAAGGAATTAGATTAGATTAGATTAGATTAGATTAGATTAGTCACATTTCACTAAAACGTAGTGAACATGATCATATTTAAGATTTTACAAAACATTTGTCTTGTTTGTCCCACTTTGACAGTTTATAATGTCACTTCCTGGTTGAACATGAACACAAATATGACACAGTTAGAGGTAATTCTACAACTGTTACCATAGCAACCAGACTGTAAACCATAGACCGTACATCAGTGGACTATGGGATTGTGACGTCACTCATAGCGATTGGCGCCAGCCAAATGAAGCCCATCGCGGCTAGCAGTTATAGCGGCTAAAGTGGAGCTAGCAGTTATAGCGGCTAAAGTGGAGCTAGCAGTTATAGCGGCTAAAGCAGAGCCAGACTCCATATTTGGAAATCCGAGTGCGTATCGTGGCAACCACACGGACCAATCAGGAGCGAGGTTGCTAACGTTATCCGCCCCTCAGTGAGAGGAGACGGCGGCCACGTGCAGCGCTAGCTGTCAATCAAACCTGTTGCTAACACGAGCGAAAACGGCCCCTGGAAAAGGAAGCACCTGATTGGTCAGTTATTATTGTAATAACTTGATTTATGAACAACCAACGAGAAAAAAAAACACCTGATTCATGTGGAGTGAGTCAAAACAGACATTTTAGTTCCAAGATGGTGAGCTTGACAGAAACAGTTACAGAGTAAAGGGCACCAGTGTCACAGAAAGTGAATGGCAGCTCGGCTTCATGGAGCCAGGAGCCTCCATAGCTGCTTCCTATTTGGAACGCGGCGGCTAGCATGCTAACGCGGTCCACTGATATGTACGGTCTATGCTGTAAACAAGGAACAACATCCACATACATTACACAATAGTTATAATTTGACAAATAATAACACTTTATTTTGTTGAACGATGCTTTAAACTGTCAGAAAAGTGTGTCAGTTGTCCATGGATGTATTAAATGAACTAGATAAGACACGCCCCCTCTGACTGTGGTCCCAGATTGATTAGTGGTCGTGTGAGGTACTGCAGCCTCTTGGAACCAGCCTTTTCTATCGTTGCACATTATAATCACAGACAGGACTGAATTATTATCGGTATTTAAATAAAATAGAAGGAAATGTTCTTTTCTACCGTTTCTAAAATCACAGAAATTACCGTTTTTATATGAAGTGGGGGATTGTCGTCACCTGGCGCCCTAAAGCAAAGATGGCCGCCTCCGTATCAGGAAGTAAAGCAAAGATGGCAGCCATCGTTTCAGGAAGTAAAACAAAGATGGCAGCCATCGTATCAGGAAGTAAAACAAAGATGTCAGCCTCCGTATCAGGAAGTAAATGCGGAAGTAAGAAACTTTTTTGGGGTCATGCGCCAATGAGCTCACTCCATAGGGATAAACAGGGCGGCCATCTTGGATTCATCTTCCAGGTTTCATTATAGTTCTATGCAGTTGTCTTTAAATTTAAATAAGTTGTCTCTGTTTTCAATGGTGCGTCGCTTTTTGATGACATCACAGAGGGATCCCAGCACTACTTCCTGTCATTTTAAACTTTTATCTTTCAAAATTTCCTCACAAACTGCAACCTCACACACGTCAAACCACGATAAACACTTACAACTAAGTCAGAATTTAGAAAAACATGACGACTTCTTGCAGACTTTAAGTGCCGCCCCCTAGTGTTCAAGCGTGGCAGTCATGAATGTGCAAAAATCCACTTCCCCTTCTTCCGAACACGTGCCAGACCCTCTGCCCCGCGCTGGCCGGCGTCCGGGCCGCTTTAGGTGCGCTCGGCCGGGGGTTCCTGGTGCCTGTTTACCGGGGTGCGGCGGGGGTCCGGAGGAGGAACAGCTGGGGCCCATCACTTCTCATCGGGGCCCGCGCAGACAGACTGATGCTAATGACACTCCATTCTCCGCCATTATCCACATCATTAGGAAATTAGGGGACAGAAGGTATTTACTGTAAAGCTGCCACCGCCCAGGGAGAGATAAACGACGGCTGATGAATGGGACGGGGCCGGGCTGCGCACCTTTCCGCTCGCAACAAACATCACTCACGCCTCGTAACGGCAGAGGGGACGTTAAAGCACCGTGACAGGTCGAGCTACTCATTTTCTACTCGTTTTAATGTTGTTTTTGACGCCTTTAGTCATGTCGTTGACGCTTATTGACGCACTGTTGATTCTTTTATTCTTGTTTTTGTCGCTGAGTCAGGTTTTGATGCTTTTAGATTCAGTTTTGTCACTTTGAATGCCATTTTTGTCGCTTCTAGTGTTGTTTTTGTCACTTTTAGTCACGTTGACGCTCATAGACGCACTGTTGATTCTTTTATTCTTGTTTTGTTGTTTTAGGATCATTTTGTCGCTTTAAGTACCGTTTTTGTCTCTTTTACTGGCGTTGTTGACCTTTTTAGTCTTGTTTTTGTTGCTTTTAGTCACTTTTAGTGCTGTTTTTGTCTCCTTTAGTCACGTTGTTGACGCTTGTTGATGCACTGTTGACTCTTTTATTCTTGTTTTTGTTGCTGAGTCGGGTTTTGATGCTTTTAGATTCAGTTTTGTCACTTTGAATGCCGTTTTTGTCGCTTTTAGTGTCGTTTTTGTCTCCTTTAGTCATGTTGTTGACGCTTATTGACGCACTGTTCATTCTTTTATTCCTGTTTTGTTGTTTTGGTATTGTTTTGTCGCTTTAAGTAGCGTTTTTGTCGCTTTTAGTGCTGTTTTTGTTGTCTTTAGTCACGTTTTTGACGCTTATTGACGCATTGTTGACTCTTTTATTCTTGTTTTGTTGTTTTAGTATTGTTTGGTCTCTTTAAGTATTGTTTTTGTCTCTTTTACTGGCGTTGTCGACCTTTTTAGTCTTGTTTTTGTTGCTTTTAGTGTCGTTTTTGTCTCCTTCAGTCACGTTGTTGACGCTTATAGACGCAGTGTTGATTGTTTCATTCTTGTTTTGTTGTTTTGGTATCGTTTTGTCGTTTTTAGTGCTGTTTTTGTTGTCTTTGGTCACGTTGTTGATGCTTATTGACGCACTGTTGACTCTTTTATTCTTGTTTTTGTTGCTGAGTCGGGTTTTGACGCTTTTAGATTCACTTTTGTCACTTTTAGTATCTTTTTTGTCGCCTTTAGTTTACATTGTTTTCCCTTTAAGTCACAATTTTGTCTCTTTTTTATTTGTGTATTGTCGTTGCCTTCAATCACGTTTTTGTTGCTTCTAGTCACGTTGTTGGAGCTTATAGACGACTTGTTGAGTTGGGTTTTGACGCTTTTTTTGTTACTTTTAGTAGCGTTTTTGTCACTTTTAATCAAGTTTAAGCGCACTTTGTCACGTTTTTGTTTCTTTTTATCATGTTTTTTGTGTCTTTAAGTCATGTTTTTTTTGCTTTAGCTCTGTTTTTGTTGCATTTGTGTTGAAATCAAGCTAACGGCTAGCATGGCTGACTTAAACTCGACAAATGACTCAAATCGGGGAATGACGGTCCCTGTTACTGACTCTTGGACATTTAAGGACAAATATTACGCATTATTTTTAGGAAATTAGGGACAGAAGGTATTTACTGTAAAGCTGCCACCGCCCAGGGAGAGATAAACGACGGCTGATGAATGGGACGGGGCCGGGCTGCGCACCTTTCCGCTCGCAACACGTTGTTGACGCTTATTGACGCATTGTTGATTCTTTTATTCTTGTTTTTGTTGCTGAGTCGGGTTTTGATGCTTTTAGATTCAGTTTTGTCACTTTGAATGCCGTTTTTGCCGCTTCTAGTGTTGTTTTTGTCACTTTTAGTCATGTTGTTGACGCTTATTGACGCATTGTTTACTCTTTTATTCTTGTTTTGTTGTTTTAGTATTGTTTGGTCTCTTTAAGTAGCGTTTTTGTCTCTTTCACTGGCGTTGTTGACCTTTTTAGTCTTGTTTTTGTTGCTTTGAGTCAGATTTTGTCATTTTTTGTAGCGTTTTTTTTGTTGCTTTTAGTGTTGTTTTTGTTTCCTTTAGTCATGTTGTTGACGCTCATTGATGCACTGTTGATCCTTTTATTCTCGTTTTTGTTGCTGAGTCGGGTTTTGATGCTTCTAGACTTAGTTTTGTCACTTTTAATGCTGTTTTTGCCGCTTTTAGTGTCGATTTTGTCGCCTTTAGTCACGTTATTGATGCTTTTTGACGCACTGTTGATCCATTTATTCTTGTTTTTGTTGCTGAGTCGGGTTTTAGATGCAGTTATGTTTCTTAGTATCGTTTTGTCGCTTTAAGTAGCATTTTGGTCGCTTTTAATGCCGTTTTTGTCACTTTCAGTGTCGTTTTTGTCGCCTTTAGCATCGTTTTTGTCACTTTTAGTCACGTTGTTGACGCTTATTGACGCATTGTTGATTCTTTTATTCTTGTTTTTGTTGCTGAGTCGGGTTTTAATGCTTTTAGATTCAGTTTTTTCACTTTGAATGCCGTTTTTGCCGCTTCTAGTGTTGTTTTTGTCTCCTTTAGTCATGTTGTTGATGCTTATTGACGCAGTGTTGACTCTTTTATTCTTGTTTTGTTGTTTTGGTATCGTTTTGTCGCTTTAAGTACCGTTTTTGTCGCTTTTAGTGCTGTTTTTGTTGTCTTTAGTCACATTTTTGTCTCTTTCACTGGCGTTGTTGACCTTTTTAGTCTTGTTTTTGTTGCTTTGAGTCAGATTTTGTCATTTTTCGTAGCGTTTTTGTTGCTTTTAGTGTGGTTTTTGTCTCCTTTAGTCACGCTGTTGGCGCTTATTGCCGTATTGTTTGACTCTTTAATTCCTGTTTTGTTGTTTTAGGATCATTTTGTCGCTTTAAGTAGCATTTTTGTCTCTTTTACTGGCGTTGTTGTTACTGTTGTTACTGGTGACCTTTTTAGCCTTGTTTTTGTTGCTTTGAGTCAGGTTTTGTCAGGTTTGGATGCTTTTAGATTCAGTTTTGTCACTTTTAATGCTGTTTTTGCAGCTTTTAGTGTCGTTTTTGTCGCCTTTAGTCACGTTGTTGACGCTTATTGACGCACTGTTGATTCTTTTATTCTTGTTTTGTTGTTTTGGTATCGTTTTGTCGTTTTAAGTAGCGTTTTTTTCGCTTTTAGTGCTGTTTTTGTTGTCTTTAGTCACGTTGTTGACGCTTGTTGACGCTGTGGTGTATTGTGATGAGCAATTACCACTATGATCGCTGGGTGGCACTGTGGTGTGTATGTACAAAAATGAGAGGTTGTAATAAAGGACACAGAAGCTGTTCCGAGGTCTCGTCTCAATCCCTGGGTATCAAAGACGTATAAATATGTAACCCACGTTATACTATGAATATATATAGCCAACAAGACTAAAGGCTACAACATGGTGTCAGAAGTTCGAGCTGCCGCGTGAACAAAGACTCTAACTCAAGTAAGCTAGCCGAAGATTAGCTCACAGCTAAAAACAAGTTGCTAACGGCATGGAGCAGTTCAGGCCGCCGTCGCCACTGCTACTCACCGGCAATTTGTCTGAGACCTGGCGCAGATGGGAACAAAGATTCCGGCTGTACATGACCGCTACAGATGCGATGGAGAAAGATGAAGAGGTTAAAGTAGCCATTCTTCTACACACTATCGGCGAGGAAGCGCTAGAAGTGTATAATACGCTGACTATTACCCCAGCCGGAGATGCACTGACTGTGGAAGAGATCTTAAAAGCGTTCAAGGACTACTGTAGCCCACAAAAGAACGTCGTTTTTGAGCGCCATCAGTTCTGGTCACACCCGATGCCAGCAGGGATATCGGTGGACAGATATGTTACAGAACTGCGTCAAAAGTGCAAAGACTGTGAGTTTGGGCGTAATGAGGACGACTTGATCAGGGATAAGTTGGTGTTCAGCACAAATGACACACGGCTTAAAGAGAGACTGCTTCGGGATAACGACCTCACACTGCGCAAAGCAATAGAAATATGCAGGTCCGCGGAGTTGGCCAAATCACAAATCCAGGCGATGCAGTCAACACTTGTCGCCCCAGACACGTCGGTGGACGCATTAAGAAAAGCAACGGGACGCGTCGATCCGACAAGGCAAAAACAAAATGAGCAACAACAATCAAGCGATTTGCATCAAATGTGGCAACAAGCACGGGCTTCGGCAGTGTCCAGCCTACGGGGCAACGTGTCACAAGTGTGAAAAAAATAACCATTTCTCAAGGGTATGTAGGGCAAATCTAGAGAAAAACAGCAGCTACAAGACATCGAAAGCTGTGAACAATATTGAGACTGACGTGGATTCATTGTACATAGGTTTGGTGTGCAGTGGGAAAAATGAGGCTATTAAAAGTTGGAATGAAACTGCCACAATCAGAGGTGTACCAATCACTTTCAAGCTTGACACAGGCGCAGATGCAAACGTCCTTCCGATGTCAATATACAACAAGCTACCGGGTAACCCTCAGTTGCAGCCCACTAAGACGGTACTCATAGCTTTTGGTGGAACTCGCATACGCGCAGATGGTGTGGTGTCTCTTGAATGCGAAACAAGGAAATGCAAAGGTGTATTTGACTTTATTGTGTCTTCCCATGCTGAAAAATCGATCCTGGGTGGACAAGCTTGTGAAGAACTGCTGCTGGTGAAAAGAGTTGAGACACTTGCTGCAAAGTCACCAACTCCAACCAAACCACCAGCCACCAAGGAAGAGCTCGTGGAGAGGTATGCAGACGTGTTCACGGGTTTGGGTGAGTTTCCTGGAGTTCACCACATACATATCGACCCAAACGTGACCCCTGTGATTCATGCATGCAGAAATGTGCCCCTCTCCATAATGGATCCTTTAAAAAAGACATTAAAGGACTTACAGGACAGAGATGTGATAACGCCTGTCAATGAGCCCACAGAATGGGTGAACAGCCTTGTCGCTACACAGAAAAAGAATGGGACACTAAGGGTGTGTTTGGACCCTTGCGACCTGAACCAAGCAGTGAAACACCAGCATTACTCCATTCCCACACATGAGGACATCCGCAGCAAATTAGCAGGAAAATCTGTCTTCACCATTCTGGATGAAAAGGATGGTTACTGGCAAATCAAACTGGATGACTCGTCCTCTAAACTCTGCACCTTCAACACACCTTGGGGCCGATATCGTTTCCTTCGGCTCCCATTTGGGATTAAATCCGCCAGTGAAGTTTTTCAACAAAAGAATTGTGAGACGTTTGGTAACATTCCTGGTGTGTTCATCATTGCAGATGACATGATAATTGCGGCAACTTCAGAGAGCGAGCACGATGAGATCCTGCAAAAAGTCATGGAAAGAGCAAAAGCAGCGAATGTTAAGTTCAACAAGGACAAGATTCAGTTCAAAGTGGACACAGTGAGGTACATGGGCCACGTCATCACATCAACTGGACAGAAAGCGGATGACGGAAAGATCAAAGCTATTGTTGACATGCCCATTCCAGAGGACAAACAAAGCCTCCAACGTCTGCTTGGAATGACGAAGTTCTTAGCGCAGTACATTCCAAATGAGGCATCACTCACTGCACCTTTAAGACAGTTACTCAAAAAAGACACTGTGTGGCAGTGGCAGCCACACCACACAGCAGCGTTACGGACACTCAAGACTACGCTCACACAAGCACCAGTTTTGAGATTCTTTGATGAGAAAAAATCACTAGTACTACAGGCTGATTCTTCGAAAGATGGGCTGGGATCATGCCTGCTACAGGAAGGGAAACCTGTATGCTATGCGTCGCGTGCACTCACGGACACGGAAACAAGGTACGCACAAATAGAAAAAGAGTTGCTAGCCATTGTGTTTGCCACCAAAAGATTCCACCAGTATGTCTATGGAAGACCAGTGACCGTGCATTCTGATCACAAGCCTCTTGAAGTGATAATGCGCAAACCGCTATGCAAAGCACCAGCAAGGCTACAGGGAATGCTGTTACAGCTGCAGAGGTATGATCTCACTGTCACATACACACCGGGCAAGCTCATGTTCATAGCTGATGCACTCTCACGTGCTACAACAAGCGGTGACAATGACAACTCCAATGAAAACACATGTGATGAAAGAGTTGTGTATGCTATAGAAGCCACAGATGCACTGAGTGAGGATACACTCAACAAACTGAAAACAGCAACTGCACCAGACAGTGTGCTACAAGCTTTGCGTGAAAAACACATGACCGGATGGCCTGCAAAACAGAAATGTTTGGACAGAGCACTCTACAGCTACTGGCCATTGCGGCACAATATCTACATCCATAAGGACATTATTATGGTAGGGGACAAGATTGTGATACCACAAAACTTCAAACAAGTAATTCTGGAAAAACTGCATCTGGCTCACCAAGGAGTACAGCGCACAAAATCTAAAGCAAGGAAAATACTGTACTGGCCTGGCATGTCACGTGATATAGAGATAATGGTTGAGAAATGTGAACAATGCCAGCGAATGCAGCCAAAGAACCAGGCAGAGCCACTTGTTCTACATCCGATCCCAGAGTTGCCGTGGATGAAAATTGGAGCGGACATTTTTAAATGGTCAGTCATATCTTTTGCTAGTAGATTACTTGACCAAGTACCCTGAAGTTCTAAACTTACCTGACCAGACGGCTCACAGTGTGATCCAAAAAATGAAATCAGTCTTCGCAAGGCATGGGATTCCCAAAGAGATAGTGAGTGATCACGTTCCATTTGCCAGCTATGAGATGAAGTCATTTGCAGCTTCATGGGAGATCAAGCTCACTTATTCCAGTCCTGGTTTTCCCTCTTCGAATGGCATGGCTGAGCGAGCCATAAAGACTGTTAAACATGCACTTAAGAAAGCAATGCACACCGGCACTGATCCTCACCTAGTGCTGTTGTCCCTGAGAAATACTCCAGTCACAGGACTGAACATGTCACCTGCACAAATGCTGATGGGAAGAGTCCTACGCAGCACACTGCCATGTACTAGTGCCGCGCTGAGACAGTCACCCCCACAAAGCATTCTCCACAAAATACAACACATGCAATCTCGGCAGAAACAACACTTTGACCGGCGTACAAAGTCACTATCAGTGTTGACTTCAGGTGACACCGTGCACATGCACACACGTCGCGGTTGGGAGCCAGCTGTTGTCATCGACCAGCGGAAGGAACCACGCTCCTACACCGTGCAGACGCCAACAGGAAGGCTGCTCAGGAGGAACAGGAGACATCTGAGGAAAATACATCCAAGTCTGTTTAGGGACACTTCCCTGAACTCTGACCCAGATGAACTGTCTTCTCAAACCCCAGAGCCAGTTGGGCCTCCAGCGTGTGACCCACCCCAACATTCCCCACCTGCTAGTATGGACAATTCTCCCACATGCTACACACGTAGTGGACGAGCAGATAGATGTCCTGCCAGGTACAGAGACTAGTTAAGTGGTCCATTTTGAGTTCCGACTGTACTGTTTCTGACTAGTTCATGTAATGTTTACCTGCGTTGCTTAAGGACGGGAGAGGATATGCAATAAGTTTATTTCACATGGTTCAGGAAATGTGTTAACGTCTACAATTTCCATTGCTGAATAATGTTGCACTTATGACAGGAGATTGTTCAGTATAAGGTAACATACTGTTCCGAATGTACAAGGTGTATTTGTTTACAGAACATAAGTTTTGAATATATTGTCGTCAGTTCATGCATTCAAATGGAGCACTTCTGTCAAATGTCTGGGTCAACTGTTTTATAACTTTATCTCAGAAAAGAGGGATGTGGTGTATTGTGATGAGCAATTACCACTATGATCGCTGGGTGGCACTGTGGTGTGTATGTACAAAAATGAGAGGTTGTAATAAAGGACACAGAAGCTGTTCCGAGGTCTCGTCTCAATCCCTGGGTATCAAAGACGTATAAATATGTAACCCACGTTATACTATGAATATATATAGCCAACAAGACTAAAGGCTACAACAGACGCACTGTTGACTCTTTTATTCTTGTTTTGTTGTTTTAGGATCAATTTGTCGCTATAAGTACTGTTTTTGTCTCTTTTACTGGCGTTGTCGATCCTTTTAGTGTTGTTTTTGTCGCCTTTAGTGACATTGTTGACGCTTATAGACGCAGTGTTGACTCTTTTATTCTTGTTTTGTTGTTTTAGTATCGTTTTGTTGCTTTAAGTACCGTTTTTGTGTCTTTTACCGTTGTTGTTGACCTTTTTAGTCTTGTTTTTGTTGCTTTGAGTCAGATTTTGTCATTTTTCGTAGTGTTTTTGTTGCTTTTAGTGTCGTTTTTGTCTCCTTTAGTCACGTTGTTGACGCTTATAGACGCAGTGTTGATTCTTTTATTCTTGTTTTGTTGTTTTAGTATTGTTTGGTCTCTTTAAGTAGCATTTTTGTCTCTTTCACTGGCGTTGTTGACCTTTTTAGTCTTGTTTTGTTGCTTTGAGTTGGGTTTTGTCATTTTTCGTAGCGTTTTTGTCGCTTTTAGTCTTGTTTTTGTCGCATTTATTCATGTTGTTGACGCTTATTCACGCACTGTTGATCCTTTTATTCTTGTTTTTGTTGCTGAGTCAGGTTTTAGATGCAGCTATGTCTCTTAGTAATATTTTTGTCGCTTTTAATGTCGTTTTGTCGCTTTAACTCATGTTGCCGACGCTTTCAGTCTCGTTTCTGTTGCCTTGAATCTGGTTTTGTCACTTTTAGTGTCGTTTTTGTCTCCTTTAGTCACGTTATTGATGCTTATTGATGCATTGTTGACTCTTTTATTCTTGTTTTTGTTGCTGAGTCGGGTTTTGACGCTTTTAGATTCAGTTTTGTCACTTTTAGTATTGCTTTTGTCGCCTTTAGCTTGCGTTGTTGGCACTTTAAGTCACAATTTTGTCTCTTTTTTATTTGTGTATTTTTGTTGCCTTCAATCACGTTTTTGTTGCTTCTAGTCATGTTGTTGGCGTTTATAGACGACTTGTTGCGTTGGGTTTTGACGCTTTTTGTTACTTTTAGTAGCATTTTTGTCACTTTTAATCAAGTTTAAGCGCACTTTGTCACGTTTTTGTTTCTTTTAGTCATGTTTTTTGTTTCTTTAAGTCATGTTTTTGTTGCTTTAGCTCTGTTTTTGTTGCGTTTGTGTTGAAATCAAGCTAACGGCTAGCATGACAGACTTAAACTCGACAAATGACTCAAATCGGAGAATGACGGTCCCTGTTACTGACTCTTGGACATTTAAGGACAAATATTACGCATTATTTTTAGTAAATTAGGGGACAGAAGGTATTTACTGTAAAGCTGCCACCGCCCAGGGAGAGATAAACGACGGCTGATGAATGGGACGGGGCCGGGCTGCGCACCTTTCCGCTCGCAACAAACATCACTCACGCCTCGTAACGGCAGAGGGGACGTTAAAGCGCCGTGACAGGTCGAGCTACTCATTTTACTGAAGCACAGTTGAGACCATTGGACGTTTTTGCCGTTTTTAGTGTTGCTTTCGCCGCTTTTAGTCACGTTGTTGGCGCTTATTGACGCATTGTTGACTCTTTTATTCTTGTTTTGTGGCTTTAAGTAGCATTTTTGTCGCTTTTACTTGCGTTGTCGACCCTTTTAGTCTTGTTTTTGTTGCTTTGAGTCGGGTTTTGTCATTTTTTGTAGCGTTTGTTGGCTTTTTGTCTTGTTTTTGTTGCCTTTAGTCACGTTGTTGATGCTTATAGACCATAGACTGCACATATCGATGGACTGTGGGAATATGACGTCACTCATAGCGTTTGTGTGAAGCCAATCGCGGCTAGCAGTCATAGCGGCTAAAGTGGAGCTAGCAGTCATAGCGGCTAAAGTGGAGCCAGACTCCATATTTGGAGATCCGAGTGCGTATCGTGGCAACCACATGGACTGATCAGGAGTGCGGTTGCTAATGGTCTCCGCCCCTCGGTGGGAGGAGACGGCGGCAACGTGCGGCGCTAGCTGTCAATCAAACCTGTTGCTAACACGAGCGAAACCGGCCCCTGGAAAAGGAAGCACCTGATTGGTCAGTTATTATTGTAATAACTTGATTTATGAACAACCAACGAGAAAAAACCCCAGGATCATGTAGAGTGAGTCAGACATTTTAGTTCCAGATGTGAGTTTGACAGAAACAGTTACAGAGTAAAGAGACCAATGTTCCAATAGAAAGTGAATGGATGCTCGGCCTGAAGGAGCCGGTACAGACTCCATGGATACTTCCTGTTTGGAACGCTGCGGCTAGCGGACTAGCCTAGCAGTCGAGGAATATGTACAGTTTATGTTATAGACGCATTATTGACTCTTTTATTCTTGTTTTTTTGCTGACTTTGGGTGCAGTCCCCTTTAGTGTCATTTTGTCGCTTTTAATGTTGTTTTTATTGCTTTACGTAGTGTTTTGTCAGTTGTTCTTGTTTTTTTTGTTTGTTTTTTTGCTAAGTCAGATTTTGGTGCTTTTAAATGCAGTTTTGTCACTTTTAGTATTATTTTTTCACTTTTACTGTTGTTTATGTCTCTTTTAGTATCGATTTGTCGCTTTATGTAGCGTTTTTGTCAATTTTTTTTGTCACTGCAGTGACTTTTTTGAGCTTTTAACCCTGTTCTAACAATGTTCCGTCATCAAAAACATACCCGGAGTTGTACAAATATCTAATTTAGTTTGGTGGGAGGGCACCTGTGGCAATTATTTATTATAGCTTTACAAAATTTGAAAAATAAAAGCTTAAAATCACAGGAAGTGGCTCTGAGTTCTACGACGGAATCCCTCTGTGATGTCATCAAAAAGCGACTTGCTGTTGAAAAGACAATTTAACTTACCAACCCCAACCTATCATCCAACAAAATAAAGTTGTTATCAGGTATTATTATCTGTTAAATCATAACTATTGTATAATTTAGATGAATTTTGGCCTTTGTTTTCAAAATGGTTGCTAGGTAACAGAATTACCTATAATTGAGTCATATTTGTGCTCATGTTCAACCAGGAAGTAACATTTTAAACTTTATAAACACTGTCAAACTGGGACAAACAGGCTAAATGTTTAGTAAAATTTTAAAAAGTGTTCACTACATTTTAGTCAAATGTCTAACCTGCCATAAACTTTAAAGTGCCTCTGACAGGTTGGACTCATTTAACTAAAATGCAGTTAAGATAAATATATTTCAAATTCTGCTAGAATCTTTACCAATTTTACCCCCATTTAGCTATTTTTTTTAGGTTTTTAATTTTACTTCCTGGTTGTAAATGATGACATCACACTAGGACATTACCAAGAAACATCCTGTACACTACTCATCTAATGTCACAGATTTTTCTATTTAACAAAGAAAAACACACATGAACACCTTTATTTTGTTGAATCAATGTTTAAAGGGTAAAAAAAGTAGTTTATTTTGTGTATATTCTGCATAATCTTTGTCTCCCCAGTGTGATGTCATCAGTTTGTTTACTTCCTGCAATTTTCAACTGATTTTTCAACTTTTCTCCACAAACAGCGATCTGATTGGTGTAAAACTATCATTTATATTTACAAAAGGTACACCAAATAAATCAACATGAGAAAATAATAAAAACCTGTCATAGGCACTTTATGTTCTGTCTCAAGATCATTCTAAAACAAGCCACTATTGACCCTTTAAAAGTCTGTAAACAAAAACATTCTAAATTCAGCAGAAGTGAAGTGCAACATAATGTGATTTCAAAACTGGGATTAACCTCAGATTATCACAAAATATGACAAATGTAGATGATTTAGTGTCAGTAAAAGCCTCAGACACATGTGAGTGACATCAGAGCTGCTTTAAACACATTTATTATTGTATTTTACATCATGTTTGAGGAAATTATGATAAACTCTTTGCATTTTTGATGAAGAACAATCCAGATTTATGGGTTTTACTGGAAAATACTCACAGAAATGTTGAGCCCACAATCATTTTTCATTTTCTCTACAGATATATTAGATACTATTAGGGCTGTGACTCATGATTATTTTGGTGATCGATATTAGTCTAGTGATTACTGTTTTGATTAATCGATTAGTTTAGTTCAGAACACAAAAGGCCGTGAATATGTTTCAGACAAAATGGTATTTTCATCAGAAACACAACATTCACACATTTCCGTGTCATTTTTGACTGATTCTTCTGACTCTGAGCTCAGGCATGTTTTGGAGTCTGTGCATGGATCAGTTAACGATTATTCAATTACTTAATTAGACACTATTTATAGAAACGATTAGTTGTGATTAATCGATTAACTTGTTGCAGCCCTAGATACTATTCCTTAAATTAGATTCTTCTGAAGCTAAAACACAATTTTAAGGCTAGAAAATTGTATTTTGTCCATCGTTTGTTATAGAAAAGCAAACTAACTGACCTTTCTACTCTGGAAATTCAAATGTGCTGCTTTTTTTCCAACACAAACACTTTAAAGGGCCCATGACAGGTTGAAGCGCTCATTTTACTAAAACACAGTCAAGATAATTATATTCAAGATTCTGCTAAAAACAAAACTATTTTTTTCCCAGTTTAGCAGTTTTTGAGGTTTAAATTTTTACTTCTTGGTTGTAAATCATGACATCACACTGGGGAATTCTGTAACTGTTGCCTAGAAACCATGTCGTACACTGGGTGAAAACTCCTCTAATGTCACAGAAATTATTATTTTACGAAGAAAAACACATAGGAACGCCTTTAATTTTGTGAATTAACGTTTAAAAGGATCAGAAAAATGTGTTTCTTGATTGTAAATTGTCCCTGGTGAGTCTCCCTAGTGTGATGTCATCGTGTTTTGGAACTCTGCTCTACTTCCTGTAACATATTTTTCAAATTTTCTTCACAAACTGACACCCGATTAGTGTAAAACTATCATTTCTATTCACAACAGGTTTTATTCCACCAAATAAAGTCCAAACTAGAAAATCATAAAAACCTGTCTGTAACGCCCGGATAGCAACCTTAGCGGCAAATGACGAGGGCAGAGCAGAGCTGAGCCGAGTTCCCAGTGCAGACCAAGTGATATGTTATTTACATATTTACAAAATCAGCAGCAGCATGCCACACACACCCCTCTATCAGGGACTGAGACCAGAGACCTTTTATAGGGCCTCTAGCCAATTGAGTAAACCCATCAATAATTACAGGTAAAAACTCAGAAACCAACAACATTTTTAAAATGACAAGTAAACAAAACAGTGCTCAAACAACAATCAATCAAAACATTCATACAAAAATATATCTCTTTACAAATTAACAGTGTTTTAGTTAACTCCCAACTGTTTTATTAAATCTAAAATATGGGACACCCCTGCTCCTGTCTACCCCATGGTCTGCCCCGGAACCTTTTAAGGTGCTCTGGCTCCCCGGGGACTCTTTTAGCCGTAACACCCAAAATGGCAGATCCACAGGTGAGTACCATAGAACTATAATAAAACCTGGAAGATGAATCCAAAATGGCCGTCCTGTTTATCCCTATGTAGTGAGCTCATTGGCGCATGACCCCAAAAAAGTTTCTTACTTCCGCATTTACTTCCTGATACGGAGGCGGCCATCTTTGTTTTACTTCCTGATACGGAGGCGGCCATCTTTGCTTTAGGGCGCCACATGACGACAATCCCCCACTTCATATAAAAACGGTAATTTCAGTGATTTTAGAAACGGTAAAAAAGAACATTTCCTTCTATTTTATTTAAATACCGATAATAATTCAGTCCTGTCTGTGATTATAATGTGACATTTTAGAAAAAGGCTGGTTCCAAGAGGCTGCAGTACCTCACACGACCACAAATCAATCTGGGACCACAGACAGAGGGGGCGTGTCTTATCCAGTTCATTTAATACATCCATGGTGAGTTATTACATTACTGCACATATTCCACTTAGTCCTTACTAATTATACCTTTTATTTTACAGGTAACTCACCCAACAATCAATCAATAAACATTTTAAAACTTTGTTTGACTCACTCATTAGGGCCACGTAATGGACTTGCTCCATTACACTGTCATACGCACTTTAAAACCATAGAATTTAGATCTAACGTGAGACAATCATTCAAACATTTACAACTTCATTTTGCCTCCAGTCGCCTACGTTCTGGAATTTTGACGAAAGGGTCTAAGGTTTAAAGCAGGCATGTCCAAACTCAGGCCCGGGGGCCAAATGCGGCCCTCATACCAATTTTTCTTGGCCCTTAGTCTTCCTGGTGAACTGGCCCACATTGTCCTGATAAGTACTATTTACAGCACATTTCAGATTTTCTACAATTCCAACCTAAATAACTAACATTTTGGTGCAATACAGACCTGATATTAAGGCACTGAGACTGAATGTAGATGTGGTGGAGCTTAAAACATCAGATAAATGCAGCTTTTTTAACGTTTCACGATTGATTTGTGGCCCTCCGCTTGGTCTATATTTCAATATCGATGGAAAAAGTTTGGACATCTCTGGTTTAAAGGGTCTGTCGCCATTTGTCTGTTTCACCGTTTCATTTTTTTAAACTTCTTTCCCGTTTGCTCACATTAACTCCTGCTGTTGTGCCGCCGCCGCTGCCTTCAAAAACAAACCGAATCGAATCTGTGCGTCGTCAAAACATCTGACGTTTCCGCCGAGCGCTGTGGACAGGACATGATGCTCTTCAAGTCCAAACCACAATAAGCTGTCACTCGCAGGCCTCCGTAGAGCGGGCGGCGTGACACGTGAAGGGTGAAGGTTGTCCTCTGTCGGGAGAGCCGCGCCGTCAGGACCGGACTGGCCGCTTCCCTCCGGCGCTCGCTCTTCGCTCTCTGTTTGGAACAATAAGCATCTTTTCCCCGGCGTGACAGAGCGCGGTGTGGACATGTGCGACAACACCAGGGACCTCGGCGTGCCCTTCAAATCCGGCCCCCGCTGCTTTCGTGCGAGTGTAGTAAACGAGGACGGTAACGACTCTGTCTGTGCTTGACGGGAATGTATGAAAAGTGAAATCGGCCCCGGGACGAACGGACGGAGAGGCGGCTCATGCGACGATCAAAAGTGAGTGAGAAATGAAAGAAATGGACGTTATTCTTCAGTGGAGTGTACAAGTCTGCCGATGCACACTGCACAAAAGGAATTTCTAGATGAGTTAAAATGTCTTGATTTCAGAATGTCTATCTTAATTTCAGAGGTTTTGACAAATTAAGATTAAAGGAACAATATTCTGCTTTTTTCGCATTGTTATTGTCCTTTAAACATGCTCTTGAGTGCCTTTAATTTGCCATCTCATGTTTAAAAACAAAAATTTCTCATTCATTCTCTTATTAGTCACTATGAAATTACATTTACTGAGTGCATCCAGCAGATGGCGCCAGCGCTGTATACAATCTAGTGAAGTTAGCGCTGAAAAGACGTCATTTTGCGGATTTGCTGCAGCAGTTATCGTGTTTTAGAGGCAGAAATGTTCAGAATGAGTTTAGTGATGATTTAAGGACTAAAAACAGCAGACGATTCTCTGATAAATGACGTATGAAGTCTGAAAATACGTCCGAAAAAATCACAGAAGTTCAGCAGGAAGTGTGTTTGACGCTTGGACGGAGAGGATTTTATAATAAACATTCCTCAAAACAGTGTGAATGCAACTGAATGCCACTTCAGGTGTGTTTTTGATGATGAAACGTTGTTAGAACAGGGTTTAAAGCTAAAAAAGGTCACTGTAGCAGATTTTTTTTTTTTTTTTGATGGAACTAGATTATTTACTTGTTTCAATCCGTTTTTGTCTTGTTACTTCAAGCCAAATTATCTGCCAGTGGGTTAAAATAATTTAGCTTACCCCAATGGCAATTTATTTTCTTGTAAGATAATTTGGCTTGAATTAAGAAAATAATGTGTTGAAACAAGTCAGAAACTGTTTGAAACAAGTGAAATAATCTAGTTCCATCAAATAAATCGTCTCCACTGATCTTAACGAGTCAAAACGTTCAGATTAAGATTAATATACTGAATTGAAACTGCAATTCGTAAGAGGTAATTGACGTGTTTCAGACATACACTAACTCTGTCAAATCAATCAATTTATTTTTGTTGCGCCCAAAATCACAGCAACAGTTCACTCGATGGGCCACGGGTAAAAGTTCATCCAGTGCAGAGAGAGTTCCTCCAGGTAAACATGAACATCCAGGTCAAAGGTCAGGGTCGTGATGGGGGGGGGTCATCAGAGTCTGAAACAGTCTCCGCTCCCCGAGGGAAGTGAGGAAGAGAAAAAACATGTGAACAGCAATGAATAGACTACAAGTGAATTAGAACGTTAAATATTGTTGATGGGGAAAGTAGGAAGAACCAGATCATTCTATCATGTCCACAGCATAAAAACAACCTCCAAAACCAACTCCATAAAAGTAAACAAAAGATTTTTACGGGCGCTCAAAAAGTCCTTAAATCATCTCAAATATGTTCTGAGCATTTGTGCCTCTAAACCAGTGGCGGACTTATCATTAGGCAACAGGCCACAATTGCCTTGGGCCCCCAACCTGAAGGGGCCCCCAATCATATGCCCCCGATCATCATAGATAAGAACAGTTTTCTCAGTATCACAGTAAAGTATGTAAAGTAGTGCAGTGGACCTTTTAGTCAAGAAAAAGACCAACATAATAAAACTAATTAGTGAATACATTTCTAATGAAAGGCATGTAGCATCAGCTGAGCATGTGTTAAAATGCACCAACAAACAAGAACTATGGTCTGATTTCTTAATTATTCTTCTGGGGAACGACCCCGAAATCCCTGAATAGAACATTTAAGCTTTAAAATGTGAAAAAAAAAAGAAAAGAAAAGAAAAGCTTCCTTCAAGTACAATTCAAGAAACACAACAGAAAAGTTACAGAAAATCACACTTGATGAGGAGGGGCCTGTACTTCATTTTCCCTTGGGCCCCCAAATTCCTAAGTCCACCACTGTTCCAAACACGATCACTGCTACTGCTAACCTGACCATAGTGTCTCTGTAGCACTAACATCACTAAATTGCAGGTAAATCCTTTAATTGAATCAATAATAAACATTTATTTTGTTGCCAAACATGAGATGCAAATTTAAGGCACTCAGGAGCATGTTCAAAGGCTAAAAACAATATGAAAAATACAGAATATTGTCAGGATCCTCCTCAGGATTGTGCCCCCTCCTTCCTGAGCTTCCTGTCCCTCCTCCTCCCTGGGTGTGGCCTTCTGGTTCAAACACTCCTGCATCCACTTACATCGTTACCTGCAGCATAAGAAGTCTGGTCTGCCGTCCACTCATCACCAGTTTGTCATATTACTACTACAGTTAGTACAGCGTTTTGGCTCCTGAAAACTAAGCTTACTTTAGTGCATTTTTGGATTTTTTCCTTACCTTGTCCTGTGCCTTACTCTGGAAACCGCCTGCCTGCTCCTGTGTGCCTGCCTTTTCCTATCTGCTTGCTCCCGTGTGCCCGCCCGTTCGCCCGCCCGCCCGTTCCTGCCTGCCTCTGCCTACCCTGGACACCCCCAGCCCCGTAACCACTTACCTGTTGTTGCAAATAAACCGTGTTTTAACCTGCCTCCTGTGTACTGCTCTTGGGTCCGAAGTCTAACCCCTGACAGAATATGTTTCCTTTAAAGGGCCCATATTCTGCTCTTTTCCCCTTCACACAGTCTATTCTAAGGGCTTTGTTGATACATTTTCTCGTTGTGTAATATCCATAACATAACAGTTTACAAAAAACACCCATTTCTTGGACTGGCCCCCCTCCTGCAAAAGCAAACGGCTCCCTCTGAGATCTGACCCCCCCGAACAGAGAGCAGGCTACCTCCCCCGCCCAACCCGTGACGAAGCCTAAAGTGGAGATGGTGCACATGCGCCGTGTGCTCCGGTAAACAGCGATACACAAACACTGAATAAACCTTTTCTGGTCCTGACGGTGCGTCGTGCTGAGTCCTACGTCCTGGATCTGACCTGGAGTTTGACGTGCTCCAGGACCTCAACGACGGACGTTGCCGTTTGGTAAATAACAAGCTAACTCATCTATCTGTCGTATCCATTGTGTAATTACTGTGTAGCATTAGCATTAGCTGTTTTTATTCTTGCACCTGCGCGCTTCCTGGAGGCGTGGCTTAAACACCGCGTCATCCTGGTGAAGCCACGTCATCTTAGTGAGGAGCCCCCGTCTGCTGCTCAGCCGAGGGGGACGGAAAAGACAGTTCTCTAGCGAAAACATGCGGGAATCAATCAAAAAACCACTTTGGGCACAACATACGAGGCCCAAATAGCACTGGAGGAAGGTTAAAACCTCTGAAAAGTCCATTTAGCATGTTATGGGACCTTTAATGACAAAGATAAACTCCAAAAGCAAAACCTATCAGCTTTCATTATCACTGCCCAAGAGAGTACACAAGGGGGGACAAAGGGGTCAACTGTCCCGGGGCCCAGAATTGAACCCTCTTCCTATTCATTTGTATTAGAGGGGGGCCCATGTGAGGCTTCTTGTCCAGGGCCCCCAAAATTTCTGTCAACGACCCTGCACCTGCCAATATGACGCCCTCAATTAATTTAATCACAATAAATGAGTTCACAAAAACACCAATAATGAGTGCAAAAAGTATTTCTACGAAGAATTAGTCAAAAAAACCACTGTTTCACTGTTTGTTTGTTTGGTGTTTTTGCAGCTTTCTTCTTCCAGATGAAAAAAAAAAACAGAAAACCCAAGCTTTTTTTTCCAAACCAAACAATCAATGCTCCTCAAATCATCTCCTCTTGTCTGCAGCTGATGAAATTAAATACCACTGGTGTAATTTTATAATGAAAAACAAAAACAGTGTTCGCACGTTCCACGCGGCAATTAGCGGCCTTCCTAATGATGATAATTTGAGTTTTAATTCTGAACCCACTAGTGACTGGCAGAGTCTATCAATTAGTCCATTAGAGGCGGCCCAGCTGTGCGCCCAAACAGGCTGCTGGTGCAATTCCCAGAGCGCGCCTGGCTCAATTACGACGCCGCGCTTCATCATAATCACCGGCGGGATGTGTGGAGATGCAGATGGCCGCCGCAGACACAAACACGGCAGAAGAAGAAGAAGAGGAGCGCACCACAAACGCGACTGATGTGCGAGGGCAACGGCGCCGCGAGGAAACTTTGGAAATTATGCAAAAGAGAGCGACGAGACGGAGTGAAAGATGAGAGGGAAGTCGGAGAGTGTGATTAGGCGGCCGTGACGTCTGTGGTGGTTATCTGAGCGGGAAACTGTGGGAATGTTTGTGTTCTGACGCTTTAAAGTGTCTCAAAATGTTCTGATTATGGCTTAGTTTGGCGGGAGGGCACCCGTGGCAATTATTTACTGTAGTTTTGCATCTGTGAAGTTGCAGTTTGTGAAGAAATTTAGAAAAAAAGACCGGAAGACGACTCTCCTGAGAAACACTGGCTCTCTTTTTTATATTTGGCGACATGAAATGTTTTTGTATGTGATTGTACTTCCTTATTTAAAAAAAAAAAAGAAAGGGTCCGTGTATTTTCATTTGGATTTCTTATTTAGTTTTTAAGTAAACTAGATTGGACTGAAAATTGTCCTAAAAATTCAAATTTCGCCTCATTTTTCGGACTTAAAATGTCAATAAATCAGTTTTAGAATTAGATCAAAAAATCCCTCTGTGTGTTTCTACTTTAAGGCTGATCTTGTCCCTAAATGAGAATTTTTTTTTTAGAAAACTGCCTTTGAAGTTTCAATGTCCCAGAGTCTCTCAAAATGTTCTAATTATGGCTTAGTTTGGAGGGAGGGCACCTGTTGGAATTATTTACTGTAGTTTTGCATCTGTGAAGTTGCAGTTTGTGAAGAAATTCAGAGAAATAAAAATGTAAAATTACAGGAAGAGACTGAGTTCTAAAACGGAACCCCTCTGTGATGTCATCAAAAAGCGACGCGCTGTGAAAAATACAAATGCAATTTACACTCAACTGACACAACTTTTTCATACTTTAAAGTGTCATTCAGCAAAATAAAGTTGTTGCTGGATATTATTATTTGTAAAATCATAACTATTGTGTAATGTGTGTGGATGTTGGCCCTTGTTTACAAAATGGTTGCTATGGTAACAGATGTAGAATTACCGTTTTTGTCATGAGAAACATGAGATGCAAATTTAAGGCACTCAGGAGCATGTTTAAAGGATAATAACAATATGAAAAAAGCAGAACATTTTTTTCCTTTTTTAAGTAACATTTTGAACTTATTAAAGTCTCCATAAGTCCGTGTGGTGGTTGTAAATGTATTTTCAGGATGTTTGAAGCCCTCGTCGTCGCCCCCTGCTGTCTCTGAGCGGAAAACCAGCTGCAACATTTCCTGACGCCGACCTGAAGACGACTCTCCTGAGAAACACTGGCTCTATTTTTTATATTTGGCGACATGAAATGTTTATGTATGTGATTATACTACCTTATTTCAACAAAAAGGAAGGGGCTGTGTATTTTCATTTGAATTTCTTATTTAGTTTTTAAGTAAACTAGATTGGACTGAAAATTGTCCTAAAAATTAAAATTTCGCCTCATTTTTCTGACTTAAAACTTCAATAAATCAGTTTTAGAATTAAATATAAACAAATCCTTGTGCCCATTTGGTCTAAATCTTGTTGAGTCCAGATTGTACAGTTTGGTGTAGGATCTACTTTAAGGCTGATCTTTATGTCTCGAGGGACAAAAATGCATTTTAAGAAAACGTCCTTTGGAGTTTGGTGTCGTTTTTGTCACTTTTAGCAGCATTTTGTTCCTTTTTAGTCTTGTTTTTATCGCATTTTTGTCACTTCTAGCTGTTTGTTTTGTCACTTTTAGTCACGTTTTTGTTGTTTTCAGCTCCATTTTAGGCACTTTTAGTCAAATCCTTCTGTTCGTTTCTAAATCTTGTTGAGTCCAGATTGTACAGTTTGGTGTAGGATCTACTTTAAGGCTGATCTTTATGTCTCGAGGGACAAAAATGCATTTGAAGAAAACGACCTTTGAAGTTCCAATGTCCCAGAGAAATCTATGGATGAAGTGGATTCAATGGAAGAATAAAACATCTTTAGGAGCAGATTGGACACGTTTGTTGTTTCCACATGAAAGTCGATATGTTGAGAGAGAAAACTGACCAAAAAATTGAAAAAATGACTTTTACCTGTGGACTCCGGCGTTGAATTACCATCACCAAACGACTCTCAAACACGTTTTACTCCAGCGCGCTCCGTACCAGGCTCACGGACACGCATTCAGGGCCTGTTTTTGTTTCTTGTCTTGTTTTTGTCTTGCTCGGAGAAGTGCTCTTGGCAGCCCGGCCCAAGAAGAAGCTGAAATGTTGTCCTGAGGAGCGGAGGAAGAGGGGCGTGCGGAGGGATCAGCTGGCCCGCGAACTCCACCGCGATCCAAGCTGTTTCACTGGCTCCGGGCTGAAGGGCCATCTTGACTCGCTGGCAGGCAAAAGGCTGGAGAGGGTGAGGGGTGAGGAGAGAGGGGGAGAGAAGACAACAGGACAGTATCTACTTGTAGAAACGTCAATTGATTGAGTCTTTGTGACGAGTTTAGATTGTTTTACCCTTTAGACACAAAGTACGGGCAGAAAACACGACGGTTCAGTTTGGCGGGAGGGCACCTGTGGTAAGTATTTATTATAGTTTTACGATTGTGCAGTTGCAGTTTGTGAAGAAAGTTTGACAAATTGAAGTTTAAAATGACGGGAAGTTGAGCTGAGAGCTGAGTTCTAAGATGGAATCCCTCTGTGATGTCATCAAAAAGCGACAAATCATTGAAAATACTTGAAGGTTATCTTTATTATCCCCAAGGAGCAATTAGTTTAGCATCCACACATGCAGCTCACAGAGTAAAAACAGACAAAAAGGAGGTCTGTGGGAGTCTGAGGAGGTCTGTGGAAGTCTGAGGGGTCTGTGGGAGTCTGAGGAGGTCTGTGGGAGTCTGAGGAGGTCTGTGGGAGTCTGAGGAGGTCTGTGGGAGTCTGAGGGGGTCTGTGGGAGTCTGAGGGGGTCTGTGGGAGTCTGAGGAGGTCTGTGGAAGTCTGAGGAGGTCTGTGAGAGTCTGAGGAGGTCTGTGAGAGTCTGAGGAGGTCTGTGGGAGTCTGAGGGGGTCTGTGGGAGTCTGTGGAGGTCTGTGAGAGTCTGAGGAGGTCTGTGAGAGTCTGAGGAGGTCTGTGGGAGTCTGTGGAGGTCTGTGAGAGTCTGAGGAGGTCTGTGGGAGTCTGAGGAGGTCTGTGGGGCTCTGTCTGTGCCCTGTAGACGTCCTGGAGGTCAGTAAATGTGACCCCTGTAGCGTATCATTGAGCGCGACTGAGACAATTTACACAAAACTGACACGTTTTTCTGACAGTTTAAACCACTGGTTCCCAACCTTTTCGTCTCGCGTTCCCCCAAAACTTTGTCTCACACTCAGAGTTCCCCTTAACTTGAGTTTCAGACAAATAAATGGGTTTACTAGTTGCATATTGACAATAATTAATGTTATATATTTTCTTTTAATTGCTTTTATGGCACAAGATCCCTGACGCCGACCTGAAGACGACTCTCCTGAGAAACACTGGCTCTATTTTTTATATTAGGCGACATGAAATGCTTTTGTACATGATTGCTCTTTTTTATTTCAATAAAAAAAAGAAAAGAAAAAAGAAAAAGCTTTTGCGTCTTTTAACTGGCAGTGTATTTTCACAACAGACCTGCAGGGGGAGCTCTGTCGCTGAAGTTACTGAGTTCTGCTTTAACCACAGCATCATGAGGAACTACAAATCTTTTATTTTCTTTCTTTTTTCATTTATTTTTTAACGAGAGCACCACAACTGTCCTCTACTGCCCTCTACCGTCCTCTGTGTTCGTTTGAATTATTCTTCATGTCGAGTTATGACATTAAAGGTCCCATATTCTGCTCTTTCCCCCTTTACACAGTCTATTCTAAGGGCTTTGTTGATACATTTTCTCGTTGTGTAATATCCATAACATAACAGTTTACAAAAAACACCCATTTCTTGGACTGGTCCCCCTCCTTGTAAAAGCAAACGGCTCACTCTGAGATCTGACCCCCCCGAACAGAGAGCAGGCTGCCTCCCCCGCCCAACCCGTGCCGAAGCCTAGAGTGGAGATGGTGCATGCGCCGTGTGCTCCGGTAAACAGCGATACACAAACACGGGAATAAACCTTTTCTGGTCCTGACGGTGCGTCGTGCTGAGTCCTACGTCCTGGATCTGACCTGGAGTTTGACGTGCTCCAGGACCTCAACGACGGACGTTGCCGTTTGGTAAATAACAAGCTAACTCTTCTATCTGTCGTATCCATCGTGTAATTACTGTGTAGCATTAGCATTAGCTGTTTTTATTCTTGCGGCTGCGCGCTTCCTGGAGGCGTGGCTTAAACACCGCGTCATCTTAGTGAGGAGCCCCCGTCTGCTGCTCAGCCGAGGGGGACGGAAAAGACAGTTCTCTAGTGAAAACATGAGGGAATCAATCAAAAAACCACTTTGGGCACAACATACGAGGCCCAAATAGCGCTGGAGGAAGGTTAAAACCTCTGAAAAGTCCATTTAGCATGTTATGGGACCTTTAAAGTGTGTATGAAAGGTTTCTATGATTTTCTAATTTTGACTTTATTTGGGGTGCACGGTGGCAGAGCGGCTAGAGCTTCTGCCTCTCAATAAGGAGATCGTGGGTTCGAATCCCGCACCACCCCAACATCGTGGTTTCGAATTCCGAACCACCCTAACATCACACGATCTCTCTGGGTGGAGTCTGTATGTCCTCCCCGTGTTACCGTGGGTTCTCCCCGGGTTCTCCGGCTCCTCCCACCGTCCAAAGACATGACTGTACAGGTTAATTGACAACTCTAAATTGTCCCTAGTGAGTGAATGTGAGAGTGAATGGTTGTCTGTCAATGTCCTTGTCCTCTGTGTCAGCCCTGCGACGAGTTGGCCACTGTCCAGGGTGTACCCCGCCTAAGGCCCAAAGTCACTGGGATAGGCTCCAGTCACCCGCGACCCCTAACGGGAATAAGCGGTAGAAAATGAATGAATGAATGAATGAATGAATTAGTGTATTTATACCTGTTATAAATAGAAATGATAGTTTTACACCAATCAGATCGCTGTTTGTGGAGAAAAGTTGATAAACAAGTTGAAAAATACAGGAAGTAAACCTACTGATGACATCACACTGGGGAGACAATCATCAGCTATGCATCATTTACACAAAATACACTACTTTTATGACCCTTTAAAGGTCCCATAACATGCAAAATGGACTTTTCAGAGGTTTTAACCTTCCTCCAGTGCTATTTGTGCCTCGTATGTTGTGCCCAAAGTGGTTTTTTGATTGATTCCCTCATGCTTTCACTAGAGAACTGTCTTTTCCGTCCCCCTCGGCTGAGCAGCAGACGGGGGCTCCTCACTAAGATGACACGGTGTTTAAGCCACGCCTCCAGGAAGCGCGCAGCTGCAAGAATAAACACAGCTAATGCTAATGCTACACAGTAATTACACGATGGATACGACAGATAGAAGAGTTAGCTTGTTATTTACCAAACGGCACGTCCGTCGTTGAGGCCCTGGAGCACGTCAAACTCCAGGTCAGATCCAGGACGTAGGACTCAGCACGACGCACCGTCAGGACGATAAAATGTTTATTCCTGTGTTTGTATCGCTGTTTACCGGAGCACACGGCGCATGCACCATCTCCACTCTAGGCTTTGTCAGGGGTTGGGAGGGGGAGGCGCGCGGGTTGGGCGGGGGAGGCAGCCTGCTCTCTGTTCGGGGCGGTCAGATCTCAGAGTGAGCCGTTTGCTTTTGCAGGAGGGGGGCCAGTCCAAGAAATGGGTGTTTTTTGTAAACTGTTATGTTATGGATATTGCACAACGAGAAAATGTATCAACAAAGCCCTTAGAATAGACTGTGTGAAGGGGAAAGAGCAGAATATGGGACCTTTAAACATTAATTCAACAAAATAAAGGTGTTCACATTTGTTTTTATTTGTCAAATTTTAAAATCTGTGATGTTAGATGAGTTTTGGCCCAGTGTACAGTGTTGTTGCTATGGTAATTTCCTAGGGTGATGTCATCATTTACAACCAGGAAGTAAAATTAAAACGCTAAAAAATGCGAAACTGGTGTAAAATGTGTAAGGAATTTTAGCTAATGTTTATCTGAACTACATTTTAGTTAAAGGGTCCAACCTGTCATGGGCCCTTTTAAAGGTACATTCTTGTCTGACGAAGAAGAGCTGACAAACTCTTACGCTGGTTTTAATGTCTCGTGCGGACGCTGATTCCCAGAGCGTTTTAATTCCACCTTGTCTCTGATCCGTTCCGCTCTCAGCACCTGCGCGTCCTGTCAGCCGTAACCTTTAAAGCGCTGGTGCTGCTCGGAGTTTGGGCGCGCTTGTTTTGACGGAGCGGACATCCAGACACGTCCCGCTGGGCAGAGGAGCCGCTCCGCACCTCCTCGCGGCACCAGAAGGTTAACGTGGCCGCGGGGTAAACAAGACGACGCGAGCGCACACGCCTCGTCCAGCTCGCTCCGCGGAAATGCACGGGAATTAAAGGGCAATGACACCGGAGCCGGAGAGAAGATTATTCCACTGCTGTTTTTGTGAAACGGTCGTGTCGTGATTGACTGTTTGTCTCTTTAATGCAGCTGTCTGTTCAAACACACTTTTTCTCCTGTTGTTTAGCCTCTGTAGTCTCTGAGCAGATGACTTTATTTCACTTTTACTTGCGTTTATGTCACTTTTATTTGTGTTTTTGTCACTTTTAGTTACATTTATGTCACTTTTAGTTGTGTTTTTGTCACTTACTTGTGTTTTGGCCGTATTTTGTCATGGTTTTGTCACTTTTAGTTGTGTATTTGTCACTTTAAGTTGCATTTTTTGTCACTTTGTTGATTTTTTTGTCACTTTTAAACATGTTTTTGTGAAATCGTCGTGTCGTGATTGACTGTTTGTGTCTTTAATGCAGCTGTCTGTTCAAACACACTTTTTCTCCTGATGTTTAGCCTCTGAAGCCTCTGAGCAGATGACTTTATTTACCTCTTAAAGGCCAGAGCTGCACAATTAAACCAAATCCACACGAAAACGCAATTTTAATGGATGTAATTAGCAAATCACAAAGATGGCTAGTTTTGAAGTGCAATAATTAACAAAATAACAAAATGCTTTGGTTTGATTTGAATAAAAACTGCTGTAGTTTGTATTTGTACAAACATGTTCTGAAACAAGCAACAGAAACGCGACTAAAAGTGATAAAAACGCATTCAAAAGTGACAAAAACACACCAACAAACAACAAACGCGACTCAATGCACCAAAACATGACTAAAAACGACAAAATGCGTCTAAAAGCATTTAAAAAAACGTCAAAAAGCGCCAAACGCGACAAAAACGTGACTCAAAGCGATAAAATGCATTCAAAAGCAATAAAAATGTGTTCAAGAGCGACAAAAACGCGCCAACAAACAAATGCGACTCAATGCACCAAAACATGACTAAAAAGGTGACTTAAATCAACAAAAAAAGACTACAAACGACAAAAACGTGACTAAAAGCGACAAAAAATGTCTAAAAACGACAAAGACGCGACTAAAAGTGACAAAGACTCACTTAATCACAACAAACACAACTGAATGTGACAAAAATGTGACTAAAAGCGACAAAATTATGCTTAAAATGTGAATCTGAATAGAAAATCTAATCACAAAACTGGTCAGAAAAATCACAATTACATATTTTTTCCTAAATGGTGCAGCTCTATTAAAGGCAACAGAAAAAACAAAGTGAACACAAATCATGATTAAACCGAAATCATGATCTGGCCCCAAGAAAATCGTGATTGTAATTTTTTACCGTATTGCCCAGCTCTACTTGTTGCGATTACAAATGTTGAAGTGCGATATATTGTTTGAGATAATATCACAATAAACTATAGATCTAGACGATACGGTGATAAAAATGTAATCTGTGACAATCTGCTATTTTTGTGAAATCGTCGTATCATGATCGACTGTTTCTGTCTTTAATGCAGCTGTCTCACACTTTTTCTCCTGTTGTTTAGCCTCTGAAGCCTCTGAGCAGATGACTTTATTTACCTCTTAAAGGCCAGAGCTGCACAATTAAACCAAATCCACACAAAATCACAATTTTAATGGATGCAATGTTTGCAATAATTTCTTCCACAAACAACAAAATGTCTCGCTTTGATTTGAATAAAAACTTCTAACTCTGTAGTTTGGATTTGTACAAACACGTTCAGAAACAAGAGACAAAAGAGTGACCAAAAGCGACAAAAATGCGTTATAAAACAACAAAAACGTGCCCACAAACTTGTTCTATATTAATTACTATGTTTAATTGTTAAACTGCACTGTGACTATATGAATAACTGTTTTATATTTTGCTCTGTGTAACTTATTTTTGTACCCAGGGACTCTAGATGGAAATGAGCTGTTTAGCTACAATCTGGTGCAGATCATCTCTGTCTTACGAGCATAATGTCTCTGTACACTGTCCCTTCAAATAAAGACTAAACTAAACTAAACTAAACAACAAGCGCGACTTGATGCACCAAAACGTGACTAAAATCGACAAAGACGTGTTTAAATATGACGAACACAACAGAACATGACAAAAACACGGCTAAAAGTGGCAAAATTGTATTTAAAATGTCAATTTGTCCTATTATTCAAACATAAATCACAATCTAATCACAGTCGCACTGGTCAGAACAATCACAATCAGGTATTTTTTCCTAAATGGTGCAGCTTTGTTAAAGACGATAGAAAAAAACAAAGTGAACATGAATCGTGATAAAATTGAAATCATGATCTGGACCAAGAAAAACGTGTATAAGAAAAAGCAAAAAGTCTAAATGAACTAAAATGTAAATCTATCCTTAGCTTAAAATGACTTGAATTGATCATTTTTATCTGGAAGTTTTGACTCGATGAGATTTAATTGTTGATGTAATACAGAATATTTCATGGTTTCAAAGTATTTCTGATTGATTGTTACGACCCCGGCAAATAAGAAAATACATTTGTCAGTGCATCAGTAAAATGATCTTAACCAGTGACAGATAATTTGGATTGAAATAAGAAATAATGTGTTGAAACAAGTCACAAACTGTTTGAAACAAGTAAAATAATCTAGTTCCATCAAATAAATCGTCTCCACTGATCTTAACGAGTCAAAACGTCTGAGATTCAGATTAATATCCTACAATCAAGACATTTAACTCCTCTAGAATATCGTAGAAAGGGGTTCAGAGGTTGTCATCCGGACGCCGTTTAAAGATCGAGACGTTTCGACTTTTATCCAAAAGTCATTGTCAATCAGAGAGCTGGTATGGGAACTCGGGCTTATATGCTACTCTGAGTACTGGGAGTCCTGCCCCCAGGGAGGAGTCCTGTCTTTGTTAGAAAATTGTTTGTTTGTCACCTGGGACTTGATTAATTGGTCTATCTTGTTGATTAATGGTTGGCCTCACCTAGTTTCACCTGTGACTAAGGTCTATTGTTCTACTGATAGCTGTTGCTCCCTCCTCACTGCTGATTGCCTCATTAGCATTTGACTGGTCTATTGATCTGGACCAAGGTGTTAGGATGCTGTCATAAATTTTGGCTAAAATAAATCTTAAGCCCCCATTCCTGTTTAGAGAAGGATTTTCTCTTTTTACAAAAATGGCCTCCTTTACTCCTCTTTCAAACCAGTTCTTCTCTCTGCTCAAAATCTTCACCTCACTGTCCTCAAACGAGTGATTTGTAGCTTTTAGGTGCAGATGGACTGCACTTTGTGGTCCTGTGGAGGCCGCTCTTCTGTGTTGGTACAGCCTTTTGTGCAATGGCTGTTTTGTTTCTCCTATGTAACGTTCTTTACAACTGTCCTCACTGCACTCTATCGAATAAACTACATTGCTCTGTTTCTCTGTCGGCCTCTTGTCTTTCGGGTGGACCAGTTTCTGTTTAATTGTGTTGCCAGGTTTGAAATAAACAGGGATGTCGTGTTGTCTAAAAATCCTTTGAAACTTCTCAGACAGGCCCGAGACATAAGGGATAGAGACCCCCCTCCTGCTGGGGTCTTTATCCTTTCTGTCCTGTTTCTTGGCTCTTCTGACTTTGTTAAAGGCCCAGTTGGGGTATCCACAAGCTGAGAGGGCACGTTGGACGTGTTCTTCCTCCTTCTTTCTCCCCTCAGAGCTGGTGGGTACTTCATGGGCTCTATGTTGCAATGTCCTAATCACTCCCAACTTGTGCTGCAGTGGGTGGTTAGAACCGAACAGTAAGTACTGATCTGTGTGTGTGGGTTTCCTGTATACTTCTGTCTGAAGGCTGCCTTCCTCCTCTCTGATTGTGGAGCAATCAAGAAACGCCAACCGGTTGTCCTTAGCATCTTCTCGGGTGAACTTAATGTATACATCCAACCCATTGATATGCTCAGAGAACGTTTCCAGCTCTTGCTTCTTGATTACCACAAAGGTATCATCCACGTAACGTAGCCAGAGGCTCGGAGGTGTGCCCAGGAAGGAGGTCAGAGCCTTCTTCTCGAAGTGTTCCATATATAGGTTGGCTACGATCGGCGAGACCGGAGAGCCCATCGCACAGCCGTGGATCTGTCTGTAAAAGTGTCCCCTGAATTGGAAGTAAGTTGTGTTAAGGCAGATGTCCAATAATTGGCAGATGTGTTCAGGTGTGAGTTTGGTCCTTTCCGGTAGGGTCTGATTGACAATGACTTTTGGATAAAAGTCGAAACGTCTCGATCTTTAAACAGCGTCCGGATGACAACCTCTGAACCCCTTTCTACAATGGACCACACCTGGACGAATGAGGGATTACATCGACGACTCCTCTAGAAGTTCATTTTTTCAGTGCAGTTACATAGAGCATCTTTGAGGCATCTTCAGCGCCTCAGGGTGAAGCAACAGTATAAATCAGGTTAAAAACAATAGCTACAAACTGTTCCGTTTGTTCCCATTGAGTGAAGTCAAAGTGGGTCACATTTTTGAAGTAGAAACTAAATTACACGGTTGAACAGTATAATGTCCTGTCCAGGTAAAGACACAAATAAATAAAATAATTAAAAAAATAAATAAACAAAATGGTAACACTTTATAATAACTACACCTTATTTAGCCTTAATTAAGTATGAACTAAGCCTTACTTAATGACTAATAAATGGTTTATTAAGCATGACTGATCCTTAATAACTACTTAATGAATACCTTAATAAACACTTAACATATAGTTAATTAGCCAGTAATAGTTATCGCAATCAACAATTACTTCATACTTAGTTACTCATTAACTCATTATGATTTAATACTTAATTACTTATTAACGGTAAAAAATATAAATCTATCTAATCTTAAAATGGCTTGAATTTATAATTTTTATCTGGATTTATCTGCTCTATAAATAAAAATTCTTCTTCTTCTTCTTCTTCATTAAGGTTTGTATTTGTTCATGCATATTAGTTATGAACTTGAACATTTATTAATGATTAGTGTGGTATTAAGGAATGACTTATTAATACTGCAATGCAACGTTTATTCAGGCAGCTATTATCTGTTAGTTAAGTCTTTTTTGAGAGCTTTTCTAAAGTAAACCCTAATAATGCTTTATTAAGTATTTGTTAAGGCTGGCCAAATTCTTGAGAAACCATTATGGACATTTTACATCATTTAGGCGTGTGATGAATAAAAATGTTGTAATTAATGTATTAATTAAGTAGTTATTAAGGATGAATCATGCTTAATAAACCATTTATTAGTCATTAAAGGTCCCATATTCTGCTCTTTCCCCTTCACACAGTCTATTCTAAGGGCTTTGTTGATACATTTTCTCGTTGTGTAATATCCATAACATAACAGTTTACAAAAAACACCCATTTCTTGGACTGGCCCCCCTCCTGCAAAAGCAAACGGCTCACTCTGAGATCTGACCCCCCCGAACAGAGAGCAGGCTGCCTCCCCCGCCCAACTCGCGCGCCTCCCCCGCCCAACCCATGTCGAAGCCTAGAGCGGAGATGGTGCATGTGCCGTGTGCTCCGGTAAACAGCGATACACAAACACTGAATAAACATTTTATCCGTCCTGACGGTGCATCGTGCTGAGTCTCTCGTCCTGGAACTGACCTGGAGGTAGCCGTGCGCCAGGGCCTCGACGCCGGACGTGCCGGTTGGTAACTAACAAGCTACCTCTTCTATCTGTCGTATCCCTCGTGTAATTACTGTGTAGAATTAGCATTAGCTGTTTTATTCTTGCGGCTGCTGGCTTCCTGAGGCGTGGCTTAAACACCGCGTCATCTTAGTGAGGAGCCCCCGTCTGCTGCTCAGCCGAGGGGGACGGAAAAGACAGTTCTCTAGTGAAAACATGAGGGAATCAATCAAAAAACCACTTTGGGCACAACATACGAGGCCCAAATAGCACTGGAGGAAGGTTAAAACCTCTGAAAAGTCCATTTTGCATGTTATGGGACCTTTAAGTAAGGCTTAGTTCATATAAAGTGTTACCAATAAAATAAAACCTTGAAGTTATAAAACATCAAATGACTCTAATCCATGTTTGGGACTAACTCAAAGACTGAACCCTGGTCTGGTCAAAGACAATTCCCTTGTTCATGTTGACTGTTTAGAAGTCCTGCTACGTTTGACGAAGAAACGTGTGATCGCTTTGTTCTTCAGCTCAGAATCCGGCGGTTTCAGAGCCGTGTAGGAGTGCCGTCGTCATAAACCGTGCGGCCGTATAATTAACGGCCCTCGAGGGAGCGCTTTATGCCTCCGAGAGCTTCAGTGTTGCCTCAGTCGTTTATTTCGATAATTACAGCTCGGCCCTTTCTACTTTTCTGATTAAGTCTAGTTTCTGTTTGATCAAATGACAGGCGCTTCGTGTTGTGAGCTGTTCGGTGTGTTTTATGTCAAGGAGCGAGTGTGGAGAGGGGTCCACCACCTGTTTGAGACACCAGGACGTCCCACAGCATGAAACGTATCTATCTCCACACTGCAAAAAATGAACGTCTAGAGGAGTTAAAACGTCTTGATTGTAGGATATTAATCTGAATTTCAGACGTTTTGACTCGTTAAGATCAGTGGAGACGATTTATTTGATGGAACTAGATTATTTCACTTGTTTCAAACAGTTTGTGACTTGTTTCAACACATTATTTCTTATTTCAACCCAAATGAACTCAAATGTAAATCTATTCAAGCTTAAAATGGCTTGAATTGATCATTTTTATCTGGATTTGAGAAGTTTTGACTCGATGAGATTTAATTGTTGATGTGATGTAGAATATTTCATGATTTCAAGGTATTTCTGATGATCCTGTGATAATTTTGCTTAAAATAAGAAAATACATTTGTCAGTGGTCAGTAAAATGATCTTAACCCAGAAACAGATAATTTGGATTGAAATAAGAAATAATGTGTTTAAATAAGTCACAAACAGTTTGAAACAAGTGAAATAATCTAGTTCCATCAAATAAATCGTCTCCACTGATCTTAACGAGTCAAAACGTCTGAGATTCAGATTAATATCCTACAATCAACACATTTTAACTCAGCTAGAGATTCATTTTTGCAGTGTATGGAGACGAAACAATAACATCACACTGCAAAAAATGAACGTCTAGATGAGTTAAAATGTCTTGATTGTAGGATATTAATCTGAGTTTCAGACGTTTTGACTCGTTACGATCAGTGGAGACCAGAAATGGGACAATAAACAATAATATCATTTATCGTGATAAAAAGGGAAGACAATAATCGTTTGTGCTACATTTTGTGTAATAATCGTGATAAGATAATTGCCATTTTGTCACCAGATTGTTCAGAAAAAAAGCAACTTATCCTTTATGTTCTCCTCTAGATCATTTTTGTTTTCACTTATAATAAAGTACAAATATGTCAGAAGTTATTTATAATGAAAACGTAATGTCTTTATACGTCACATTTTCAAACTGTCAGCCATTCTAATAACCATCGTGATATTATCGTTAATCGCAGTGATCTTGGCCGTGATAATCGTGACATAAAATTTCAGTATCGTCCCGTGCCTAGTGGAGACGATTTATTTGATGGAACTAGATTATTTTACTAGTTTCAAACCGTTTCTGACTTGTTTGCTGCATTTAGCTTTGTTCACGCTGTTTTGAAGAACGGTGATAAGAAAATCTCCTCTTCTCCGAGCGTCAAAAACACTTCCTGCTGAACTCCCTCGATCAGTGATGTTTTTTTCCCAGTTTTAGACATCAGTCATTTATCTGAGAATCTTCTGCTGTTTTAAGTCCTTTACATCATCACAGACTCGCTCTGAGCATTTCTGCCTCTGAACACGATAACTGCTGCAGCTAACCTGACCATAGCATCTCTTAAAGTGCTAACATAACTAAATTGTGTAAGTGCTAGGCGCCATCTGCTGGCTGCATACACTCAGTAAGAGTCAGGGCGGAGAAACTTGTTAATTTAGTGCATAATAGTTTTTTGTTTGTTTGTTTCAAAACATGAAATGGCAAATTTAAGGCACTCAAGAGCAGGTTTAAAGGCTAATATTAATATGAAAAATGCAGAATATTTTTCCTTTAATTTATAAAGTTTTGGATCCAGTGAAGTTTATAAACAAAAACATTCAAAATGGAGGCAAAAATGAAGTGGAACATAATGTGATTTCACTGAGAATATCACAAAATCTGACAAATGTAGATGATTTAGTGTCAGTAAAAGCCTCAGACACATGTGAGTGACATCAGAGCTGCTTTAAACACATTTATTATTGTATTTTACATCATGTTTGAGGAAATTATGATCAACTCTTTGTATTTTTGATGAAGGAACAATCCAGATTTATGGGTTTTACTGAAAAATACTCACAGAAATGTTGAGCCCACAATCATTTTTCATTTTATCTAGAGATATATTAGATACTGTGCCATAAATTAGATTCTTTTGAAGCTAAAATACAATTTTAAGGCTAGAAAATTGTATTGTGTCCATCGTTTGTTACAGAAAAGCAAACTAACTGACCTTTTTCCTCAAATGTGTTGCTTTTTTCCAACCCAAACACTTAAAACCAGTAGAATTTAGATCTAATTGATCTTCATTTTGCCTCCAGTTGCCTCCATTCTGGAATTCTGGTACATCACATTTTAAAGGGTCTATAACGACAAAGTTGAACAAAACAGTGGCTCACCTTTAGACTAGTCCTGGCCCCAGACTGGTCCCGGGATCTGACACATTAGCACCAAATCTATTCCTGTTCGTGATGATGTCCTCCGTGTAGACCTGTCCAACATGGCCGCCGGCCGCGCAGCACGTCCCCTCTGTGTTGTCACTTTTATAGGTCACTCTCTCCCCTGGACGCAGATCTGAGCCGGCAGCTTCGAGCTTTACATGATCAACTCCGTTCACGGCCTCCGAGGGGGAACGGGCCGCGCCGGGCCTCCTGCTGGGGCGGGACGCTCCTCACCCTCCTCACCCTCCTCACCCTCCGCTGGCAGGTGACGGAAGGGAGAGGGCAGGGCAGAGGAGCAGGTAGAAGGAGGGAGGAGGGCAAGGATGTTGTTTTCTGGTTCTACGGCGATCGTGATTTTACATTTTGTTCCTTGTGAACGGAAATATTAAAGGAACATTGACATTTTCTGAGCTTTTGACCCTGTTCTAACAATGTTCCGTCATCAACAACGCATTGGAGTTGCATTTGGCTTCATTCACACTAGTTTGGTTGGAAAATCCTCTCCCTCCGTCAGAGCGTCAGAAACACTTCCTGCTGAACTCCCTCGATCGATGATGTTTTTTTTCAGATATTTGATGTAATTTATCTGAGACTCTTCTGCTGTTTAAGTCCTTAAATCACAAACTGCAAAAAACGAATTTCTAGATGAGTTAAATGTCTTGATTTGAGGATATTAATCTGAATTTCAGACGTTTTGACTCGTTAAGATCAGTGGAGACGATTTATTTGATGGAACTGGATTATTTTATTTGTTTCAAACAATTTCTGAATTATTTCAATCCAAATTATCTGTCAGTGGATTAGGATCATTTTACTGACCACTGACAAATTAATTTTCTTATTTTAAGCAAAATTATCATATGATCATCAGAAATATATTGAAACCAGTGAAATATTCTGCATCACATCAACAATTAAATCTCATTGAGTCAAAACTTCTCAAATCCAGATTAAAATGATAAATTCAAGACATTTTAAGCTTGAATAGATTTACATTTTAGTTCATTTATTTGGATTGAAATAAGAAATAATGTGTTGAAACAAGTCAGAAATGGTTTGAAACAAGTGAAATAATCTAGTTCCATCAAATAAATCGTCTCCACTGATCTTAACGAGTCAAAACGTCTGAGATTCAGATTAATATCCTCAAATCAAGACATTTTAACTCATCTAGACATTCATCTTTGCAGTGCACCGACTCGCTGTGAGCATTTCTGCCTCTAAACACAATCATTACAAACTATCGAGCTCACTCACGTTTCTTCACAAATGCATATTGAGCTTGTGTGTGTGCTGTGCAGCCAGGAGATGGCGCCTAAACTCAGTAAGTGCCAGGGCAAACAGAACCAGATACAGATGTTCATTTTGTTTTCATAAACTTTTTTTTTCTTACATGTTGTGCACATCGAGAGCAAAAAAAAATGACATTGACAATGATCCATGGGTTGCAGTGTATAATGTCACAAGAACAGTATAACCTCCATCTCCACTGCAGTTTTGCTTTCAAGACGCACCAGATTAAAATTCCAAGTGATGTCACTTCCTGTTGGGGACGTAAACAAACCTGTGAAGTTTGGCTTTGTTTTTTTTGGTTGAGGATTTCGCTCTACGTTTGTGACAGCTTCAGTGGATGTTAGACTCTACGTTACAAAATGGACATTAAACAAGTCTGGAATTTCCACAAAAGACCTTTTGGCTCACGAGATACAGTTTCAGTCTTTTGGGATCTAATACCAAACATGTTGTTTTGATTTGGACGACTTGTTGATTTGACAAGGCCAAAGCTCCGGTCTGCAAAGAGCATTTAATCCTTTACAATCAAAGTCAGATGAACATGTGTAAAATGCACCGATGAATGTGAAATATGGTCTGATTTCTGAAATATTCTTCTGGGGAAGGACCCCCAAACCCCCTGTTTAAAGCTCTTAAGAACATGTACACCACGTGCATATGAATTAGACTTTTCCAATAGTTCACGCACCACCCGAATGTATGAACCAAACAAAAGCTTCCTTCAACAACAATTCAAGAGACACGACAGAAAAGTTATAGAAAATCCCACTTAATGGGGAGGAGCGAGTATTTCTACTCTGCAAAAATGATTTTCTAGATGAGTTAAAATGTCTTGATTGTAGGATATTAATCTGGATTTCAGACGTTTTGACTCGTTAAGATCAGTGGAGACGATTTATTTGATGGAACTAGATTATTTTACTTGTTTCAAACAGTTTGTGACTTGTTTCAACACATTATTTCTTATTTCAATCCAAATGAACTAAAATGTAAATGTATCCAAGCTGAAAATGGCTTGAATTGATAGTTTTTATCAATTATTATTTTATGGATTTGAGAAGTTTTGACTCGATGAGATTTAATTGTTGATTTCATGGTTTCAAGGTATTTCTGATGATCCTGTGATAATTTTGCTTAAAATAAGAAAATACATTTGTCAGTGGTCAGTAAAATGATCTTAACCCAGTGACAGATAATTTGGATTGAAATAAGAAATAATGTGTTGAAACAAGTCACAAACTGTTTGAAACAAGTAAAATAATCTAGTCCCATCAAATAAATCGTCTCCACTGATCTTAACGAGTCAAAACGTCTGAAATTCAGATTAATATCCTCAAATCAAGACATTTTAACTCAGATAGAACTTATTTTTTGCAGTGTAGACCTAATTAAAGTCTTTGCCGGCGGTTGTAAATTTATTTTTGGGCCGACCTGAAGACGACTCTCCTGAGAAACACTGGCTCTTTTTTATATTTGGCGACATGAAATGCTTTTGTACGTGATTGTACTTCCTTATTTCCGTAAAAAAGGGGGGGGGAAAGCTTTTGCGTCTTTTTACTGGCAGTGTATTTTCCCAACAGACCTGCAGGGGGAGCTCTGTTCTGCTTTAATCACTGCATCACGAGGTTAATATCCTCAAATCAAGACGTTTTAACTCTTTTTTCTGGTGTAAACGTTCGGTTGCGGCTGTTGTTGTCGCTTCATTGGCTTCATTCACACTAGTTTGGTTAGAAAATCCTCTCCCTCCGTCAGAGCGTCAGAAACACTTCCTGCTGAACTCCCTCGATCGATGATGTTTTTTTCAGATATTCTTTTTTATTCAGATTTTAAGTCCTTAAATCATCACACTGCAAAAAATGAATTTCTAGATGAGTTAAAATGTCTTGATTGTAGGATATTAATCTGAATTTCAGACGTTTTGACTCGTAAAAAAGGGGGGAAAAAAAGCTTTTGCGTCTTTTTACTGGCAGTGTATTTTCCCAACAGACCTGCAGGGGGAGCTCTGTTCTGCTTTAATCACTGCATCACGAGGTTAATATCCTCAAATCAAGACGTTTTAACTCTATTTTCTGGTGTAAACGTTCGGTTGCGGCTGTTGTTGTCGCTCTCCGCTGCAGTTCTTTTTTACGCCTCAGAATCACATGAATAAATCCTAATGTTTACGACTCTGACTTGCAACATAAACCCGCGCGCGTCTTAAGCACCTCCGCTCCGGCCCCCGTCCCAGTCCGGTGCTAGACCCGGCTCTCCGTGCTCTCCGCGGTCTCCTCCATCACCCCCCGCCCTCACCCCCCTCCCGGCGTGACTGACAGCAGAGGACACAGCACCCCGCGCCGGCCCCCGAAAAACCCCATCATCATCACTTTTATGGCCGCGCTCGCCCCCCGAAAGAGGAGCGTCGTCGGGCCGCCCCGGAGCAGATGGCCTCCTCACTCAGGCGCCGGCACCGGAGACGGGAAAACATCTTGAAAGTCGTGTGGCACAGGACGGAGCGGAGAGGAGGGGCGCGGGCGGAGGGGCTCGGTCTGTCCCGGGACGAGGAGGGACGGTCGTGGAATACTGGAGCGGCTCGCTACGCTCCGAAAAACGTGATAAACAGAACGGGTTTGTTTGAACAGTTTGAGGCTGATTTACACTGAAGCATCACAAGCTCCAGTGAGTTTATGAGCGCTTTATACAACTGTTAATGGTGAATAAACCAGGGCTAAACCTGGGCTAAACCAGGGCTAAACCAGGGCTAAAACAGGACTAAACCAGGACTAAACCAGGTCTAAAACAGGGCTAAACCAGGACGAAACAAGGACGAAACCAGAGCTAAACCGGGGCTAAACCGGGGCTAAACCGGGGCTAAACCAGAGCTAAACCAGGGCTAAAACAGGACTAAACCAGGACGAAACCAGGTCTAAAACAGGGCTAAACCAGGACGAAACAAGGACGAAACCAGAGCTAAACCGGGGCTAAACCGGGGCTAAACCGGGGCTAAACCAGAGCTAAACCAGGGCTAAACCAGGGCTAAACCAGGACTAAACCAGGACTAAACCAGGACTAAACCAGGGCTTAACCAGGGCTTAACCAGGTCTAAACCAGGGCTAAACCAGGGTTAAACCAGGGCTAAACCAGGACTAAACCAAGGCTAAACCAAGGCTAAACCAGGACAAAACCAGGGCTAAACCAGGACTAAACCAGGGCTTAACCAGGTCTAAACCAGGGCTAAACCAGGGTTAAACCAGGGCTAAACCAGGACTAAACCAGGTCTAAACCAGGACAAAACCAGGACTAAACCAGGGCTAAACCAGGTCTAAACCAGGGTTAAACCAGGGCTAAACCAGGACAAAACCTGGACTAAACCAGGGCTAAACCAGGTCTAAACCAGGGTTAAACCAGGGCTAAACCAGGACAAAACCAGGACTAAACCAGGGCTAAACCAGGGCTAAACCAGGACTAAACCAGGACTAAACCAGGGCTAAACCAGGGCTAAACCAGGACTAAACCAGGACTAAACCAGGACTAAACCAGGGCTAAACCAGGACTAAACCAGGGCTAACCCAGGGCTAAACCAAGGCTAAACCAGAGCTAAACCAATAACAAGAGATAATGTATTTTTAAATGTGTGTTTAGAGCAACAAGAAAGTTTTTTAGAATAAAAAGTCACATGTTTCTATTAAGAAAAGAAAAACATGTATTACAAGTTTTTCATCATGTCATGTTTTCATGTAGAAATCAGGCATTTTATGTGAAAAAATTGACACAATTGCATTTCATTGGGACATTTAAATCTGAAAGATGCAAAGAACTTGGTTCATTTTGTACATGTTATTTATACAAAATGTACTGAGTGAATTTCGGATTTCTTACTTAGTTTTTGTGCAGATTGACTGACTGAAAATTGGCCAAAAAATTCAAACCTTGCGTCTTTTGCCTCGGTGGTCTTTATGTCTCTGTGGGGGAAAATGCATTTTAAGAAAACGGCCTTTGAAGTTACAATGTCCCAGAGAAATGGATGAAGTGCATTCAATGGACGAATAAAACATCTTTAGGAGCAGATTGGACACGTGGAAGCCGATGTTCAGAGAGCAAACTGACCAAAACATTGAAAAAAATGGGTTTTGCCTGCAGTGTCTCGCCTTAAGAAACAATATTTTAATAACACCACCATCAAGCAGAGAGCGACAGACCTGCGAGAGGAAATATACCCCACACCTCCCTCCTCGTCTTCCCTCTCGGACCTGCCGTCGTTACGAGGGGTGACCGCGGACACCCATCAGCCTTTAACTGTGGCATTAGTCGGCAAATTGGAGCTAAAACAACCAGATGCGGATGCGCCGATAGCCACGGAGCACCTTTAAGTTCAAGGAGAGTTCAACCATAGTCTAACGCCAACGGGACACCGGAACGATCCGCGCAAATCGCCCCCCTCTCCGCCGGCCGTAATTGTCTTCACGCTCCGCCATGTCCCCATTCACGCCGCCCATAAGTCCACATTACGGCGACGCCCGACCCGCCGCTAAAGATGTGGCCATTTGCGTCGTTTCCTCGGGATTTTCGCCCCGTCAATACGGATTGTGAGGAACGGCGCGAGGGGTAAACTTTTATGGGGGGTCGTAAAAGGAGCGCGGGGGAGCGGGCGAGGAGGGGTAATAGACGGCGGCGGAGGAGGAGGAGGAGGAGGAGGAGGAGGAGGAGGAGGAGGAGGAGGAGGTGACATTGGAAACACATTAGAGCCGCTTTGACCTCGGCGCGGGGGCAATGTAGTGTGTCGTCACGGCGACGGGAGGCGGCGATAAAACGTGTTCCGATTGTTGACGGTGGAGAAATGTTGTGGAAGGCGCTCGGCTCGATCGTGAGGGGGTTTAAAGGGGACGTGTGGACCCTTCAGAGGGCGACGTCGTCAGGATTTTAGGACGGAGGCAAAACGAAGTCGACTGTAAATGTTTGAATGATTGTCTCGCAGGGCTAAACCAGGGCTAAACCAGGGCTAAACCAGGGCTAAACCAGGGCTAAACCAGGGCTAAACCAGGGCTAAACCAGGGCTAAACCAGCGCTAAACCAGAACTAAACCAGGGCTAAACCAGGGCTAAACCAGGGCTAAACCAGGGCTAAACCAGGGCTAAACCAGGGCTAAACCAGGGCTAAACCAGCGCTAAACCAGAACTAAACCAGGACTAAACCAGGGCTAAACCAGCGCTAAACCAGGACTAAACCAGGACTAAACCAGGGCTAAACCAGGGCTAAACCAGGGCTAAACCAGGGCTAAACCAGAACTAAACCAGGACTAAACCAGGGCTAAACCAGCGCTAAACCAGAACTAAACCAGGACTAAACCAGGACTAAACCAGGGTTAAACCAGGATTAAACCAGGGCTAAACCAGGGCTAAACCAGGGCTAAACCAGGGCTAAACCAGAACTAAACCAGGACTAAACCAGGGCTAAACCAGTGCTAAACCAGAACTAAACCAGGACTAAACCAGGACTAAACCAGGGTTAAACCAGGATTAAACCAGGGCTAAACCAGGACTAAACCAGGATTAAACCTGGGCTAAACCAGGGCTAAACCAGGACTAAACCAGGGCTAAACCAGGACTAAACCAGGGCTAAACCAGGACTAAACCAGGACTAAACCAGGGCTAAACCAATAACAAGAGATCAAATATTTTCTGTATTTTTAAAAGATGTGTTTACCGCCTAAGGCCCAAAGTCACTGGGATAGGCTCCAGTCACCCGCGACCCCTAACAGGAATAAGCGGTAGAAAATGAATGAATGAATGAATGAATGTTTAGAGCAACAAGACAAAGTTTTTTAGAAAAAAAAGTCACATGTTTCTATTAAGAAAAGAAAAACATGTATCACAAGTTTTTCATCATCAGAAATAAAGAATTTTATATGGACAAATGGACACAATTGCATTTCATTGGGACATTTAAATCTGAAAGATGCAAAGATCATTTTGTACACGTTATTTATCCAAAAAGTGAATTTCGGATTTCTTACTTAGTTTTTGTGCAGATTGACTGACTGAAAATTGGCCAAAAACGTGTTCCGATTGTTGACGGTGGAGAAATGTTGTGGAAGGCGCTCTGAGGGGGTTTAAAGGGGACGTGTGGACCCTTCGAAGTGCGACGTTGTCAGGATTTTAGAACGGAGGCAAAACGAAGTCGACTGTAAATGTTTGAATGATTGTCTCACATTAGATCTAAATTCTGCTGGTTTTAAATGTTTGTGTTGGAAAAAGCAACACATTTGAATTTCCAGAGTAGAAAGGTCAGTTAGTTTGCTTTTCTATAACAAACAATGGACAAAATACAATTTTCTAGACTTAAAATTGTGTTTTAGCTCCAAAATAATCTAATTTATTGAACAGTATCTAATATATCTGTAGATAAAATGAAAAATGATTGTGGGCTCAACATTTCTGTGAGTATTTTTCCAGTAAAACCCATAAATCTGGATTGTTCTTTAATCAAAAATGCAAAGAGTTTATCATAATTTCTTCAAACATGATGTAAAATACAATAATAAATGTGTTTAAAGCAGCTCTGATGTCACTCACATGTGTCTGAGGCTTTTACTGACACTAAATCATCTACATTTGTCAGATTTTGTGATATTCTGAGGTTAATCCCAGTTTCTCATTACGTTGCACTTCACTTTTGTCTCTGTTCTGAATTTAGAATGTTTTACTTTACAAACTTTTAAAGGGTCTATTCTGCAAAATCAACTTTAATGAGCTTTAAAGGAAAATAGTATGCATGTTTTCTATTATTATTAACCTTTAAACGCTAATGCTGATGAGTTTCTTAAAGTGCCTCTGACAGGTTGAAATGCACTCAAGATAAATATATTTCAAATTCTGCTCAAATCGTTACAAATTTGAACCCAGTTTAGCTTTTTTTTTTCACTTCCTGGTTGTAAATGATGACATCACACTGGGAAATGACCAAGAAACATCCTGTACAGTGAACCAAAACTCCTCTAATGTCAAAGATGTATTTATTTGACAAAGAAAAACACAAGTGAACACCTTTATTTTGTTGAATAAATGTTTAAAGGGTCAACAAAGTAGTTTATTTCTTGTAAATTCTGCATAACCTTTGTCTCACAGTGTGATGTCATCAGTTTGTTTACTTCCTGTCATTTTCAACAGATTTTTCAACTTTTCTCCACAAACAGTGACCTGATTGGTGCAAAACTATAATTTATATTTACAAGAGGGATTAATACACTGAATAAAGTCAAAATTAGAAAATCATAAAAACCTGTCACACGCCCTTTAAGTCTGGTATGTCATGTTTATCAAACGTCAAATTATCTCCTGCTCAGAAAAAAATGTAAATCTATTCAAGCTTAAAATGTCTTGAATTTATCATTTTTATCTGGATTTGAGAAGTTTTGACTCGATGAGATTGAATTGTTGATGTGATGCAGAATATTTCATGGTTTCAAGGTATTTCTGATGATCCTCTGATAATTCTACTTAAAATAAGAAAATACATTTGTCAGTGGTGTCAGTAAAACTAGCTTCACTGGAAAAAATATGGTCTTAAATAAGATAACAAGTTAATAAGTGCTTGAAATAAGTAGTGTTTAACTTGTTTTGAGTATATTTTGAAGTAAGATTGTCAATGGAACAAGCATAAAATGTCTTGTTTTAGTTAAATTATGAAAAAGACAAGCATTTTCTATCTTGAAATTAGAAAAAAAGACGCTACTGCACTTGAAATGAGAACAAATGTACTTGTTCTATTGGCAATTCTTATTTTAATACTGTCTAAATGTATTCAAATCAAGATAAATACTACGAATCCAATCACGTTTTAACTTATTTTCTTATTTAAGGTTGTTCATTTTTCCAGTGTTAACCCACTGACAGATCATTTGGATTGAAATAAGAAATAATGTATTGAAACAAGTCAGAAACTGTTTGAAACAAGTGAAATAATCTAGTTCCATCAAATAAATCGTCTCCACTGATCTTAACGAGTCAAAACGTCTGAAATTCAGATTAATATCCTACAATCCAGACATTTTAACTCATCTAGAACTTTATTATTTGCAGTGTAATTGTTCACCAGTCGTTAATTTGCGTCATGTCCCGCTAATTCCTCGTTAAATCAATTACGTCCCGGGACTTAACGAGAGTCGGATGTTGTTCTCGCCGTTCCTCGTCTCCTTAACGCGACCAAACAAGCCACAATTAGGACCGTCCCACTCGCGCTCTCGTCTGCCGCGGCTCTTCATTAGCTGCTACAATGAGTCCAATTACCCACAATGCCGCGCAGTCTGCGGGGGGTGGGCGCGGGGCCAGGACGAGCTCATTCCTGTGTCATTTGACCCAGTCGTGTGACGGGTTTGACGCCTTCAGGAGCAAAGAAATGGAATCACAAGAGAGCGGAGGTGATGGTGTGGATCGAGGAATGTTTAAAGGTGAGACGCTGCAGGTGAATAAGAAAAAATCTAAAATTTAAAGATATCAATGTGAAACTTCTCCTGTAGTTTAGTCACATAAATGTAAGAAAAAAATGTATTACAAGTTTTTCATCATGTCATGTTTTCATTTAGAAATAAGGCATTTTATGTGGAAAAACGGCCCAAAAATACACATTTCTGGGACATTAAAAAGAAAAAAAAAGAAAAACGTACACAACCAGATTTAAAGTTTGTTACATTTTTGTACATCTATTAGCAATAAAAAAAAATCAAAGAGGGGATTTTGGGTTCATTTAGTTTTTAAATAAACTAGATCTGACTCAAAATTGGCCTAAAAATTCAAATTTCTTGACTACAAACTTTAAGAAATCAGGCTTAGAATTAGATATCAATGTTAAACTCCTCCTGTAGTTTAGTCTCATAAATGTAAGAAAAAAATGTATTACAAGTTTTTCATCATGTCATGTTTTCATGTAGAAATAAGGCATTTTATGTGAAAAAAAATGCAAAAAAAATGCACATATTTGGGACATTTAAAACAAAAAAATGGACAGAACCAGGTTTAAATTTCTTGGTTAATTTGGTAACATATTAGTTATTTTAAAAAATGTACAGAGGGGATTTTGGATTTCTTATTTAGTTTTGAAGTAAACTAGATCTGACTGAAAATTGTCCTAAAAATTTAAATTTTGACAAATTTTTTAGACTTGAAACTTTAATAAATCAGGCTTAGAATTATTCATTCATTAATTTTCTCTCGCTTATTCCCGTTAGGGGTCGCGGGTGACTGGAGTCTATCCCAGTGACTTTGGGCCTTAGGCGGGGTACACCCTGGACAGTGGCCAACTCATCACAGCAAACACAGAGAGACAGACAAGGACAGACAACCATTCACTCTCACATTCATACACTACGGGCAATTTAGATTTACCAATTAACCTGAACACAGTCATGTCTTTGGACGGTGGGAGGAGCCAGAGAACCCACGGTAACACGGGGAGGACGTGCAGCCTCCACCCAGAGAGATCTTGTGATGTTGGTCTGGTCTGGGAATCGAACCCACGATCTCCTTATTGAGAGGCAGGAGCTCCGGAGCGCCACCGTGTCTCGCCTTAAGAATGAAGAAGATGGGATTGTGACTGGCGCTCATTGGTGCATGAAGCCAAAAGAGTTTTTCTTTTTCTTTCTGTTTTTGTCTTCATTACTTCCTGATACGGAGGCGGCCATCTTTGTTTTACTTCCTGATACGGAGGCGGCCATCTTTGCTTTAGGGCACCACGTGACCACAATCCCCCATGATGCTTTGAGTGACGTGAACGACCAGCAGCTGCAAGTTTTTGTGTTAACGTTAGCTTGTGTGATTGTAATTGTGTTCTTCATGTTAGACACACGTGAAGCGTCTGGAATGAAATAAAATACAACTTACAGGTGTCTCTAGTCGAGCCTTTTCCACGAGCTTCTGTTTGTATCGTCCGACGCTCGTTCACGTGACTCACATGTTTGTGTGACGTCACTTCATATAAAAACGGTAATTTCTGTGATTTTTGAAACAGTTAAAAAGAACATTTCCTCCTACTTTATTTAAATACTGCAAAGAATCAAGTGCTGTCTGCAATTATAATGTGCAATTTTAGAAAAAGGCTGGGCCCAAGAGGTTGCAGTACCTCGCACGGCCACTAATCAATCAACAGAGGGGGCGTGTCTTATCCAGTTCATTTAATACATCCATGGTTTTAGTCTAGACATATTTTCTATATTTTTGAAGACGGTTTAGGGCTGGATCATGTCCCGTGGAGGGCCTGATTTGGCCCCCAGGCCTTCAGTTGAACAGCCCTCTTCTACAGACTGCAGGATGTCGAGTGGGCGGGGCTGAATCATAAGTGGGTGTAGCTGTTGCTCTTGTGGGCGGGGTCACATTCCGTCTGGGGTCAGAGCGCGGGGCGTGTGCAGCGGCCTGTGACACCAGAGGATCCGTTTAATTAACGAGCCCCGCCTCCTGCGCCCTTTTGTCTCCTTATATGGACGACAGCTCAACGAGATAATCGAGATCATTAGCTTCAGACGGCGAAATGTCAAGTGCGATGTGTCTTTGTGAAGTGCAGCACTGGAAGGCTCCGTTACAACTGAAACCAAGATGGAAAAACGGAAAATAAAGCTGTAATTGAATGTAGCAGGAAATAAATGAACAGATGATCAGAATTATTAAACTTCACTGGTGAGACATTGGACGTTTTCTTAATTTATTCCTTTTTATCCACCTGTCCATCTGATAAAAGGAGAGTATCAGCCGCTGTAACCCTCTTAAATCCAGTCAAATCAACTATTCTGGGATGAGTCCGTTTGTTCTCCAAAAGCACAAATAAAAAAGATTACTCAAAAATTCAGTAAACTTTAATATTTTATATGAATTCCACTTGGACTTTTTTACTTTATTACAAGTCCTTACATTTCAGTTTGAGATAAATTAGCTTCAGCTTTGAAAGAGGAATTATCAAAACCAACAAAAGCCCAAACTGCAAAAAAATTCTGGATGAGTAAAAATGTCTTGATTGTAGGATATTAATCTGAATTCCAGACGTTTTGACTCGTTAAGATCAGTGGAGACGATTTATTTGATGGAACTAGATTATTTTACTTGTTTCAAACAGTTTGTGACTTGTTTCAATACATTATTTCTTATTTCAATCGAAATTATCTGTCACTGCGTTGCGATCATTTTACTGACCCACTGACACATTTATTTTCTTTTTCTTTTTTTCTTTTTAAGATAAATTATCATAAGATCATCAGAAATACCTTGAAACCAGTGAAATATTCTGCATCACATCAACAATTAAATCTCATCGAGTCAAAACTTCTCAAATCCAGATAAAAATGATTAATTCAAGCCATTTTAAGTTTGGACAGATTTACATTTTAGTTCATTTGGATTGAAATAAGAAATAATGTGTTGAAACAAGTCAGAAACTCATCTAGACATTCATTTTTTGCAGTGGATTGTCACTCAGACAAAGTTTACAAACACCAGAAGAAGATGAAGAAGCTTTACTTCTTCATAAATTTAACAAAGAAAATCTAGACGGAATTTATAATCTGATCTTCCTTTGGTGTATTTCAAGTGGAATCAGAGTAAATCAGACACAAAACTCCAGAGTCTGAGCTTCACAAAGAGTCAGACAAAAGTTTGTGTCCAAAGGATCAGAAACAGCTTCAACGAGGCTCGTTTTAGCAATCGTAGTAGTGAATGCAACTGAATGCATGACCGAACATTGTTAGAAACGATGGAACGCTCCTGGACGAGTGAGGGATCACATCGACCGTTAGGGCACGATTAAAAGCTCAAAAAAGTCACGGATGCAAATCAAATCAATTTATTTTTGCGTCCATTAAGTTTCACACATTCATCACGTACTCAAAAGGGCCCGAAACGTATGAAGAAGTAATGACATCTGATATTCCAGTATCTCTCACAGCAGATACTTCTGAAGGCAGTGAAGGGACTGGACAACGGCGGCTACACGATCAAACCTCCTGGACCCCGTTAAAGACGAGCAGCAGCGTTCTGGACCAGCTGCAGTCGTGATAATGAGGTTTTGTTTAGACCGGTATTCACCTTATTCTGCCCCGCCCACTTTTGTCTCTTTTTGCCACAGATTCGCACTTTTGTTGTAAACGCACTTCCGTTTGACGAGAACTCTGTTAAAGCTAATGATGAACGAGGGAAAAGTCTGACGCTAAAATGTTACATAAAGTAGATTGATTTGTGTAAAATGTTTAATGAACACGAGCGACAACAAGTCACAACGCAACGATTTCCTGAGACCTGAAGTCGTGTAGACAAAAATGTGACAAAAATGCGATTAAGTGTGACAAAAACGTGGAAAAAACCAGAATAAAGTCACAAAAATGCGGCAATAAGTGACGAAAACGTAACTAAATGACTGACAAAAATGTGAGTAAAAGTGACAAAAACGTGACAAAAAAATGGAAGAAAGTGACAAATGCACGACAATAAGTGACAAAAACGTGACAAGAACGCAACTAAAAGTGAGAAAAAGTGACAAAAATGTGATTAAAAGTGACAAAAACGTGGAAAAAACACAAGTGACAAAAATGAGTGACAGAAATGTGAGTAAAAGTGACAAAAACTTGACAAAAAACGGAAGAAAGTGACAAAAAGGTGGGGAAAAGGTGACGAAAACGTGACAATAAGTGAGAAAAACGTGACAATAAGTGACAAACAGGTGACAGTAAGTGACAAAAACATGAAAAGTCTCACTAAAATGTTACATAAAGTAGATTGATTTGTGTAAAATGTTTAATGAACACGAGCAACAACAAGTCACAACACAACGATTTCCTGAAAACGTCTTTTTAGTCGTGTAGACAAAAATGTGATTAAGTGACAAAAACATGGAAAAAAACAGAATAAAGTGACAAAAATGCGGCAATAAGTGACGAAAACGCGACAAGTGACAAAAATGTGAGTAAAAGTGAGAAAAATGTGACAAAAAAACGGAAGAAAGTGACAAATGCACGACAATAAGTGACAAAAACGTGACAAGAACGCAACTAAAATTGAGAAAAACTGACAAAAATGTGATTAAAAGTGACAAAAACGTGGAAAAAACTGCATAAAGTGACAAAAATGCGGCAATAAGTGACAAAAACGTGACAAGAACGCAACTAAAAGTGAGAAAAAGTGACAAAAATGTGATTAAAAGTGACAAAAACTTGACAAAAACGGAAGAAAGTGACAAAAATGTGATTAAAAGTGACAAAAACTTGACAAAAAACGGAAGAAAGTGACAAAAATGCGGGGAAAAGGTGACGAAAATGTGACAATAAGTGACAAACAGGTGACAGTAAGTGACAAAAACACGAAAAGTCTGACGCTAAAATGTTACATAAAGTAGATTGATTTGTGTAAAATGTTTAATGAACACGAGCAACAACAAGTCACAACGATTTCCTGAAAACGTCTTTTTAGTCGAGTAGAACTTATTTTCTGTTGAGCTCGTCTGCTCCGTATGAACTACAACGGAAACAAGACGGCGGTGCATACGACAACTTCAGGAATAAGCAAAATACTTCATTATTAGCTTCAGACGGCGTGCAGAAGTCTCATCTCAGTCCGAAAGTGCTGCTTTTACGAGACAATCTTTGACGCAAAACACCAAAATCCACAATCAAAAAGTCATGCACCCCGGCTTTGAGCTACTTTCCAAACACATGCGCGATCGTCGGTTTGATTCTCACACTCTATTTGCCCGACTCCGGCGCCTTAACTGCACCGACGCGGCGGACAGACAGGAGCAAGACAATCCACAATCGCACAGAGAACATCGCTTTGGCTCCGCACCGTAATCCGCCCCAGGCACCATCCCTTTAATTGTTGTGAGAGACAACACGACGGCAGACGACGCGAGGCAGCGACACAAGGTCCAACCGGCGCCGTCGCCTTCGAAACCAAATTAGGTTTTGTTTAGACCGGTATTCACCTTATTCTGCCCCGCCCACTTTTGTCTCTTTTTGCCACAGATACACACTTTTGTTGTAAATGCACTTCTGTTTGACGAGAACTCCGTTAAAGCTAAAGACGAACGAGGGAAAAGTCTGACGCTAAAATGTTACATAAAGTAGATTGATTTGTGTAAAATGTTTAATGAACACGAGCAACAACAAGTCACAACGCAACGATTTCCTGAAAACGTCTTTTTAGTCGAGTAGACAAAAATGTGACAAAAACGTGGAAAAAAACAGAATAAAGTGACAAAAATGTGACTAAATGAGTGACAAAAATGTGAGTAAAAGTGACAAAAACGTGACAAAAAAATGGAAGAAAGTGACAAATGCACGACAATAAGTGACAAAAACGTGACAAGAACGCAACTACAAGTGAGAAAAAGTGACAAAAATGTGATTAAAAGTGACAAAAACGTGGAAAAAACACAAGTGACAAAAATGTGAGTAAAAGTGACAAAAACTTGACAAAAAACGGAAGAAAGTGACAAAAATGTGGGGAAAAGGAGACGAAAATGTGACAATAAGTGAGAAAATCGCGACAATAAGTGGCAAACACGAGGCAGTAAGAGACAAAAACATGAAAAAGTCTGGCGCTAAAATGTTACATAAAGTAGATTGATTTGTGTAAAATGTTTAATGAACACGAGCAACAACAAGTCACAACGCAACGATTTCCTGAGACCTGAAGTCGTAGACAAAAAATGTGACAAAAATGCAATTAAGTGTAACAAAAACGTGGAAAAACAGAATAAAGTGACGAAACGCAACAAGTGACAAAAACGTGACAAAAACGGAAGAAAGTGACAAAAATGTGATTAAAAGTGACAAAAACTTGACAAAAAACGGAAGAAAGTGACAAAAATGTGATTAAAAGTGACAAAAACTTGACAAAAACGGAGGAAAGTGACAAAAATGTGGGGAAAAGGAGATGAAAATGTGACAAACAGATGACAGTAAGTGACAAAAACACGAAAAGTCTGACGCTAAAATGTTACATAAAGTAGATTGATTTGTGTAAAATGTTTAATGAACACGAGCGTCTTTTTAGTCGAGTAGAACTTATTTTCTGTTGAGCTCGTCTGCTCCGTGTGAACTAATACAACGGACACAAGACGGCGGCGCATACGACAACTTCAGGAATAAGGTGAATACTTAATTATTAGCTTCAGACGGCGTGCAGAAGTCTCATTTCAGTCCGAAAGTGCTGCTTTTACGAGACAATCTTTGACGCAAAACACCAAAATCCACAATCAAAAAGTCATGCACCCCGGCTTTGAGCTACTTTCCAAACACATGCGCGATCGTCGGTTTGATTCTCACACTCTATTTGCCCGACTCCGGCGCCTTAACTGCACCGACGCGGCGGACAGACAGGAGCAAGACAATCCACAATCGCACGGAGAACATCGCTTTGGCTCCGCACCGTAATCCGCCCCAGGCACCATCCCTTTAATTGTTGTGAGAGACAACACGACGGCAGACGACGCGAGGCAGCGACACAAGGTCCAACCGGCGCCGTCGCCTTCGAAACCAAATTAGGTTTTGTTTAGACCGGTATTCACCTTATTCTGCCCCGCCCACTTTTGTCTCTTTTTGCCACAGATACACACTTTTGTTGTAAATGCACTTCTGTTTGACGAGAACTCCGTTAAAGCTAAAGACGAACGAGGGAAAAGTCTGACGCTAAAATGTTACATAAAGTAGATTGATTTGTGTAAAATGTTTAATGAACACGAGCAACAACAAGTCACAACGCAACGATTTCCTGAAAACGTCTTTTTAGTCGAGTAGACAAAAATGTGACAAAAACGTGGAAAAAAACAGAATAAAGTGACAAAAATGTGACTAAATGAGTGACAAAAATGTGAGTAAAAGTGACAAAAACGTGACAAAAAAATGGAAGAAAGTGACAAATGCACGACAATAAGTGACAAAAACGTGACAAGAACGCAACTACAAGTGAGAAAAAGTGACAAAAATGTGATTAAAAGTGACAAAAACGTGGAAAAAACACAAGTGACAAAAATGTGAGTAAAAGTGACAAAAACTTGACAAAAAACGGAAGAAAGTGACAAAAATGTGGGGAAAAGGAGACGAAAATGTGACAATAAGTGAGAAAAACGTGACAATAAGTGACAAACAGGCGACAGTAAGTGACAAAAACATGAAAAGTCTGGCCGCTAAAATGTTACATAAAGTAGATTGATTTGTGTAAAATGTTTAATGAACACGAGCAACAACAAGTCACAACGCAACGATTTCCTGAGACCTGAAGTCGTGTAGACAAAAATGTGACAAAAATGCAATTAAGTGTAACAAAAACGTGGAAAAAAACAGAATAAAGTGACGAAAACGCAACAAGTGACAAAAACGTGACAAAAACGGAAGAAAGTGACAAAAATGTGATTAAAAGTGACAAAAACTTGACAAAAAACGGAAGAAAGTGACAAAAATGTGATTAAAAGTGACAAAAACTTGACAAAAACGGAGGAAAGTGACAAAAATGTGGGGAAAAGGAGATGAAAATGTGACAAACAGATGACAGTACGTGACAAAAACACGAAAAGTCTGACGCTAAAATGTTACATAAAGTAGATTGATTTGTGTAAAATGTTTAATGAACACGAGCGTCTTTTTAGTCGAGTAGAACTTATTTTCTGTTGAGCTCGTCTGCTCCGTGTGAACTAATACAACGGACACAAGACGGCGGCGCATACGACAACTTCAGGAATAAGGTGAATACTTCATTATTAGCTTCAGACGGCGTGCAGAAGTCTCATTTCAGTCCGAAAGTGCTGCTTTTACGAGACAATCTTTGACGCAAAACACCAAAATCCACAATCAAAAAGTCATGCACCCCGGCTTTGAGCTACTTTCCAAACACATGCGCGATCGTCGGTTTGATTCTCACGCTCTATTTGCCCGACTCCGGCGCCTTAACTGCACCGACACGGCGGACAGACCGGAGCAAGACAATCCACAATCGCACGGAGAACATCGCTTTGGCTCCGCACCGTAATCCGCCCCAGGCACCATCCCTTTAATTGTTGTGAGAGACAACACGACGGCAGACGACGCGAGGCAGCGACACAAGGTCCAACCGGCGCCGTCGCCTTCGAAACCAAATTAACTGGTGTTTAACTTGACGCTGTCCATCTGCAAAGCCCAGCCTCTCTTCTTAACCGTCACCTGAAGCGCATTAGGTCCACTCAGCGCCCGGATCCGCTCCAAGATGCTCAGGTTTATCCAGCAAACAGCGGCCGGCGGACTTAATTAAAGTTCCTCATCCCCGAAAGTGGAGGCGTTACAAGACAAACGCGGGCGGGAGCTACGGCAAACACGGGGGGGGCTAAATTTAAAGGTAGTGGAAGGCGTTGTGTGCGGCGCAAAGGGAGGGGCAGACGGCGGAACAAAAGGGACGGCAGAAGGACCGGACAGATTAAAAATAATAAAAGATACACAAGGAGTGAACCGGGGGACTCCAAACACAACAGAGGGGAGGAGGGGGGGAGGCAAACAGGCAAACACGGGGCGCTCGGGACGGCGCTCGAAACTCCAGTCTGTGGAAATGTGCGGGGAATTAACTTATTTCTGGAGTTTTAAAGGGACTCTTCGGCTTCTAATCCCGGTTCATTGTAATAAGTGCTGTGTGTTCGTTGAAAATATAGCAGAGTTTATCAGTTCATGTCAGCGTACGAGTTAAACTGAGGGATTACGGCAGGCATGTCCAAACTAAGGCCCGGGGGCCAAATGCGGCCCTCAGACCCATTTTTCTTGGCCCTTAGACTTCCTGGTGAACTGGTCCACATTGTCCTGATAAGTACTATTTACAGCTCATTTCAGATTTTCTACAATTCCAACCTAAATAACTAACATTTTGGTGCAGCACAGACCTGATATTAAGACACTGAGACTGAATGTAGATGTGGTGGAGCTTAAAACATCAGATAAATGCAGCTTTTTTTAACGTTTCGCGATTGATTTGTGGCCCTCCGCTTGGTCTATATTTCAATATGTGGCCCTCAATGGAAAAAGTTTGGACACCCCTGGATTACGGGAAGTGATGAGTGTCTACTTTTTGTACTTTGCCTTTTTATTAACGCAAAATTGGGTGAGAAACTTTGCCTGAAATGTGTTGTTTTTTGCCTCTAACGTCTCACAGAGCAGTCAGCGCAGATATCAGAGCTTTAAAAGTAAAATATTCTGCATTTTTCATATTGTTGTTAGCCTGTAAACATGCTCGAGTGCCTTTAATTTGCAATCTCATGTTTTGAAACAAAACAAAGTTCATTGTTGATTAAATGATAGGTTTTATCTGCCTGTGTGAAGTGACTTACTGAGTGCATCCAGCCTGCAGATGGCGCCAAGTACAATTTAATTCAATTTAAAGTTAGCCGTCTACAAACGCTATTATTTGGTTAGCAGCAGTAGTTAGCGTGTTTAGCGGCAGAAATGCTCAGAACGAGTCTGGGATCATTTAAGGATTAAAAACAGCAGATTATTCTCTGATAAATGACGTGTGAAATCTGAAAATATGTCCCAGATCGAGGGAGTTCAGCAGGAAGTGTGTTTGACGCTCGGAGGGAGAGGATTTTCTAATAAACATTCCTAAAAAAGCGTGAATGCAGCTGAATGCTACTCCAGGTGTGTTTTTGATGAGGGAACATTGTTAGAAACGATGGAACGCTCCTGGACGAGTGAGGGATCCCATCGACCGTTAGAACACGATTAAAAGCTCAAAAAAGTCACGGATGCAAATAAAATCAATGTATTTTTGTGTGATGGCTGGCTCCTGGTCTGTGCTCTGGTCCCCCCTCCCTTTGTGTTTTTCTGCAGGGCTTGTGTGTGGTGGGGGCGTGGCCGGCTCTCTCCAGGGAGGCAGACGAGGCACACCTGCCATCACTCATCTAATCACCCTGCACTATTTCAACCCGGTCTTCTCACCACTACTCTGCCAGATTATTCAGTCACGTTCGGTAGCTGTCACTGGGATGTTATATTTTTGCATTTGCCTCCATTGTGGATTACCTTACTTACCTGCTCCTTCGTTTGCCCAGGTCCTCATGGTGTCTCGTCCTGCTCCTGGTGATCCCTGCTCCAGCTAAGTCGGCCCGCTCCCTGCCTCCGCAGCCTTCGCCTTTTGTTTTGTAAATAAACTGTTTAAACCTGCACCTGCCTCGCCTCCGCTCTGGGATTCACCTCAAAACCATAACAGAATAATCTGGCCAACATGAATCGCAGAGGCTGAAAGATTGAACCAAATCCTTGCTGAGACTGAGAAATTTAGACATGCCATCGCTTCCCAAGGAGCTCTGGTTGGACAGCATGGCCAAGCACTTACAACTGTGATGAAGTCCATCCAAGATCTCACCGCCGGAGTTCATCAGCTTGGTGAGCGTTTAACGGACGTATCTACTCACCTCACCTCTCTGACGTCTGCAATTCAAGTTCCAGCTCCAGATTCTGCCCAGGCATCGGGTCCCATACCCCAGGCCCCTGCTCCTACCCAGTCGGCACAGCTCCGTGAGCCCTTCATTCCCACTCCCAACAGATACTCCGGAGAGGTAGGGAAATGTAACCAGTTCCTACATCAGTGTAGATTAGTTTTTGATCAGCAGCCCCTTACCTACTCCACTGACCGGTCTAAAATAGCATTTATCATGAGTCTTCTCTCTGGGAGGGCATCAGCATGGTCCTTGGCCTTAGCCAATAGTAACTCTGCAGTTTGTAGCACACTAGATACTTTTACAGCAGAGATGTTAAGAGTGTTTGACCATCCACTGCAGGGAAAAGAAGCAAGTAATAAGCTGTTGTCCTTACGTCAGGGTTCAGATTCAGTTTCCAACTATTCCATTGAGTTCCGCATTTTAGCTGCTGAGTGTGGGTGGGACGACAGCGCACTCCGCTGTGTTTTTTTAAAAGGGCTTAGTGAGGAGGTCAAGGACCAGCTGGCCGCACGTGATGAGACTGCATCCTTAGAGGAATTGATTTCCTAGCTATTAGACTCGATAATCGCTACGTGAGAGGCGTAGGGAGAGAGCAGGCAGGTTCAGTTCCCCGGTCCATGGCATGCAGTCTATTCCTCCCTGTCGGCCAAGGACCTCGCAGGACCCTCTACTTCAAGAGTTCACCGCCGAGGAACCCATGCAGCTTGGGAGTTTGCATCTGTCTCCAGAGGAACGCCAGCGCCGGTTTCGCCATGGTCTCTGCATTTACTGCGGTCAAGCGGGCCATATTCGGTTTAACTGTCCAACTCGGCCAAAAGACCAGGCTCGCCAGTCTCAGGAGGGGCGCTGGTGAGCCAAACACCATTCGACTCCTCCTCCAGACGATCCTGCTCAGAGGAACCATTTCCTTCAATTCCTCTTCTCTCCCTGTTACCGCGTTAGTAGACTCTGGTGCTGATGACAGTTTTATTGACTCTGAGTTTGTGTCCCAGGCCAAGATCCCTCTAGAACCACTCCCTGAACCAAAGAAGGTTTTCGCTTAGATGGTAGGTTACTAGCCAAAGTTACTCAACGCACGGCCCCCCCGTATCCCTGTTACTTCTCAGGAAATCATTGCAGTTAATTACCCTATTCATAGTCCCCGCGCCATCAACTCTCATTGTTCTAGGACTCCCTTGGCTCAAACTCCATAATCCTCACATAGACTGGTCCACCCAATCCGTGGTCAATTGGAGTTTGTTTTGCCATTCACACTGTTTACATGCAGCTGTTCCGGCCCCTGTTATGGATACCTTGTCTCCTCCCAAGCCTGTAGATCTCACGTTAGTCCCAGCCGAGTATCATGACCTTAGAGAGGTTTTTCTAAGGACCGTGCTGTGTCTCTGCCCCTCACAGACCTTATGACTGTTCCATAGACCTGATTCCTGGTGCTCCGTTACCCACCAGCAAACTGTATAACCTCTCTAAACCAGAGAGGGAGGCTATGGAGACGTATATTACAGACAGTTTAGCTGCTGGACTCATCCGCCCTTCCTCATCCCCTGTGGGGCGGGTTCTTTTGGTGGATAAAAAGGACAAGACTCTCCGCCCGTGCATTGATTTCAGGGGTCTTAATGACATTACAGTTAAGAACAAATATCCCCTTCCACTCATTGACTCTGCATTCTGCTCGCTTGATCAGGCTACCGTATTCACTAAGTTAGACCTCCGCAATGCCTATCACTTGGTGAGGGTAAGGGAAGGGGATGAATGGAAGACTGCGTTTAATACCCCTCTTGGACATTTTGAATACTTAGTCATGCCATTTGGACTTACTAATGCTCCTGCTGTTTTTCAGGCGCCATTAACGATGTTTTGCGTGACATGCTGAATAGATTTGTGTTTGTTTATTTGGACGATATTTTGATTTTCTCCAGCAATATGAAGGATCATGTTAAGAAGGTACGAATGGTTTTGCAGAGGTTACTAGAGAACAGACTTTTTGTTAAAGCTGAGAAGTGTGATTTTCATGCTTGTTCTGTGAATTTTCTTGGTTTTGTTATTGAGAAGGGACAGCTGAAGACAGATCCCGCCAAGATCAAGGCTGTAGCGGAATGGCCCACACCCACCACCAGGAAGCAGCTCCAGAGGTTTCTGGGGTTTGCCAACTTCTATCGCAGGTTCATACGTAACTATAGCAAAGTGGCCACTCCGCTTACCAGACTCACCTCTGTCAAGCTGCCGTTCTCCTGGTCTCCTGAGGCCGAAGATGCCTTCCTCAAATTAAAGCACTTGTTTTGTTCTGCCCCTGTTTTGTGTCATCCTGATCCCTCTCTTCAGTTCGTGGTGGAGGTGGACGTCTGAAACTGGGGTTGGAGCCGTTCTCTCCCAGCGAGCCACTGCCGATCAGAAGTTGCACCCCTGTGCGTTCTTCTCACGACAGCTTTCCCCAGCCGAAAAGAACTATGACATTGGGAACCGTGAGCTTTTGGCTGTGGTTCTGGCCCTTAAGGAGTGGAGACATTGGTTGGAGGGTGCACTCCAACCATTTCTGGTATGGTCGGACCACAAGAACTTAACCTACCTACGTTCTGCTCGCAGGCTGAATTCCCGCCAGGCCCGGTGGGCCCTCTTCCTGGGTCGCTTCAACTTCACGCTCACCTACCGCCGGGATCCAGAAATGTCAAGCCGGATGCCCTGTCTCGCCAATTTGCTCCTGCTGCCAGCGCTGAACCTACGGAGGACACCATCCTGCCCTCTTCATGTGTGGTTGGAGCAGCCAACTGGGAGGTGGAGAGAGTGGTCCAGGAGGCTCAGAGGGGCATTCCGACTCCTGCGGAATGCCCACCACATCTTCTGTTTGTGCCTCCTTCTGCCCGGTCAGCTGTGCTGCAGTGGGCGCACAGCTCCAACGTCGCCTGTCATCCAGGGATCCACCGCACTCAGTCCCTGCTCCAACAACGATTCTGGTGGCAGTCGATTCCTTCTGACGTCCGTGAGTTTGTCTCTGCCTGCTCTGTCTGCGCCCGTGGCAAGGCCTCTCATCGAGCTCCGGCAGGGTTACTACGTCCACTTCCCGTTCCACATCGCCCTTGGTCTCACATTGCTGTTGATTTCATTACCGGACTTCCCCCTTCAGAAGGTAACTCCACAGTCTTGACCATAGTTGACCGTTTTTCTAAGTCTGTCCATTTTGTCTCTCTCGCTAAAATCCCTTCTGCCCTTGAAACTGCTAATCTCCTGGTTCAGCATGTTTTCAGGTTACATGGACTACCCTCGATATCGCTTTCTGACAGAGGTCCTCAGTTTACCTCCCAGGTATGGAGGGCTTTCTGTCGAGCTATCGACGACTGTCAGTTTGTCGCCTGGTTATCATCCGCAGACCAATGGCCAGACAGAGCGGGCAAACCAGGATTTGGAGGCCGCGACTCCGCTGTGTTGCGCCAATCACCCTGCTTCCTGGTCCACTCACCTTCCCTGGATAGAGTATTCTCACAACACCCTGGTCTCCTCTGCCACTGGGATGTCACCGTTCATGGCTGCCAATGGCTACCAGCCTCCACTTTTCCCGACTCAGGAGAGGACGGTGGCGGTGCCACCTGTCCGATGCACCTCAGGAGGGCACGCAGGGTCTGGCATGAGGTCCGGCTGCGCTTCGCCGCGACTGCGGAGCGTAATCGCTCCTCGCTGACCGCCATCGTGTTCCGCCCCTGAGTATGTGCCCGGGCAGCGGGTCTGGTTGTCCACACGGGATCTTCCACTGCAATGTGAGTCCAGGAAGCTCGCCCCTCGTTACATCGGACCTTTCGTCATTGACCGTGTCCTCAACCCTGCTGTGGTCCGGCTGAAGCTGCCCCTTTCTTTGAATGTGCACCCCTCTTTCCATGTCTCGCTCCTGAAGCCTGTCTCCCATAGTCCCCTGAGCCCTCCGGCCGAGCCCCCTCCTCCAACCCCCGGGTGGTTGGTGGCGGCCCGGCCTTCACTGTACGCCGGCTGCTGGACGTTCGGCGTCGGGTCGTGGTTGGCAGTACCGTGGACTGGGAGGGTTACGGGCCCGAGGAGCGCTCGTGGGTTTCTCGCTCCCTGATTTTGGACCCGGCCCTGTTGAGGGAGTTCTATGCCCGGTTCCCTGGCAAGCCTGGTGGGTCGCCGGGTGGCGCCCTTTGAGGGGGGGGTACTGTGATGGCTGGCTCCTGGTCTGTGCTCTGGTCCCCCCTCCCTTTGTGTTTTTCTGCAGGGCTTGTGTGTGGTGGGGGCGTGGCCGGCTCTCTCCAGGGAGGCAGACGAGGCACACCTGCCATCACTCATCTAATCACCCTGCAGTATTTCAACCCGGTCTTCTCACCACTACTCTGCCAGATTATTCAGTCACGTTCGGTAGCTGTCACTGGGATGTTATATTTTTGCATTTGCCTCCATTGTGGATTACCTTACTTACCTGCTCCTTCGTTTGCCCAGGTCCTCATGGTGTCTCGTCCTGCTCCTGGTGATCCCTGCTCCAGCTAAGTCGGCCCGCTCCCTGCCTCCGCAGCCTTCGCCTTTTGTTTTGTAAATAAACTGTTTAAACCTGCACCGTCTCTCGCCTCCGCTCTGGGATTCACCTCAAAACCATAACATTTTGTGTCCATTAAGTTTTACACATTCATCACGTACTCAAAAGGGCTCTAACGTATGAAGAAGTAATAACATCTGATATTCTTTATATAATCGTAGAATCTGCTTACCTCGGTAGCGCAGATGTTAGCACTCTCCCTTCACAGCAACAAGGTCCTGAGTGATGGATTCATTATGTATTTTTATCTCACTGTGTATTATTAAAGGTAACATTTTCACTCTTTTATACTATGACTATCACATGCATATTGTATTACGAAATTGAAGTACACGCTTGTAATCTGTGTGTTCTGAGTTTGCAGAAAAATAACATGCAAGGTCACCACATGGATGTATTAAATGAACTAGATAAGACACGCCCCCTCTGTCTGTGTCCCAGATTGATTAGTGGCCGTGCAAGGTACTGCAGCCTCTTGGAACCAGCCTTTTTCTATCATTGCACATTATAATCACAGACAGGACTGAATTATTATCGGTATTTAAATAAAATAGAAGGAAATGTTCTTTTCTACCGTTTCTAAAATCACCGAAATTACCGTTTTTATATGAAGTGGGGGATTGTCGTCACGTGGCGCCCTAAAGCAAAGATGGCAGCCTCCGTATCAGGAAGTACACGATGACGCTAAATATTTTTATGTGAAGTGTTATCCTGTTATTCCCACTGCCTTTGTTTATGTTTCCCCTCCCTTTGAGATAAGGCAGTGGGTGATGTAACTAAGGTTCCTAATCTTAATAAAAAGAGGAAAGGGGCGGTTGAGACTTCAGAGGGTGCGGCGCGAGTGAGCTGGTACTTGTTACTGAAGGCTTTCTCTCCCTTCTCTCTCCTCGCGAGTAAACTTAAAGGTCACAGTCTATCCTAAGGGCTTGGTTGATAAATTTAAATCAACCCGCGCGCCCAACCCATGCCGAAACCTAGAGCGGAGATGGTGCATGCGCCGTGTGCTCCGGTAAACGGCGATACACAAACACTGAATAAACATTTTCTCCGTCCTGACGTGCTCCAGGGCCTTGACGACGGACGTTGCCGTTTGGTAAATAACAAGCTAACTCTTCTATCTGTCATATCCATCGTGTAATTACTGTGTAGCATTAGCATTAGCTGTTTTTATTCTTGCGGCTGCGCGCTTCCTGGAGGCGTGGCTTAAACACCACGTCATCTTAGTGAGGAGCCCCCGTCTGCTGCTCAGCCGAGGGGGACGGAAAAGACAGTTCTCTAGTGAAAACATGAGGGAATCAATCAAAAAACCACTTTGGGCACAACATACGAGGCCCAGATAGCACTGGAGGAAGGTTAAAACCTCTGAAAAGTCCATTTAGCATGTTATGGGACCTTTAATCTGAACCTATCACTGGGTTCAACTCCTGTGCGGCCTGGGACCTTTCTGTCTGGAGTTTGCATGTTCTCCCCATGTCTGTGCAGGTTTACTCCGGGTGCTCCGGTTTCCTCCTGTGAATGAGAGAGTGCGAGAGTGAACGCAGGACGACGGATGAACAAATAAACAAATAAATAAACAATAATAACGTCCTAAAGTGTTTTCTTGGCGTGAAACACAAACACAACCAGGACGTCTGGACTCGACACTGACCTCGACACAGAAGAGTTTCTTCTCACAGACTGTGACCTGCTCTTCTTCTCTCTCTCTGTGCCCCGAGAGCCTCACCCTGTCTCCCCCACTCTCCCCTGCCTTTCCTCTTCTCTCTCTGTGCCCCGAGAGCCTCATCCTGTCTCCCCCACTCTCCCCCGCTCTCCCTCCTCTCTCTCTGTGCCCTGAGAGCCTCACCCTGCATGATCCCCATCTCCCCCACTCTCCCTCCTCTTCTCTCTCTGTGCCCCAAGAGCCTCACCCTGTCTCCCCCATTCTCCCCCACTCTCCCTCCTCTCTCTGTGCCCTGAGAGCCTCACCCTGCATGATCCCCATCTCCCCCACTCTCCCTCCTGCCCCGAGAGTCTCCCTCTGCCCGGCCTGTCCTCGCTCTCCTCTCTCCCTCGTCTCCCTCTCTCTCCTCTCTTCTGTGCCTCTCTCCCCCCTCTCTCTTGCGCCTCCCTCTCCTGAAATTCTCTCTCTCCCCTTCGCCCAACTCTCTTCTCTCCTGCGCTTCTCTCCCTCCCTCTCCTGCCCCTCTCCCTCCCCCTCTCCCCCCCTCCCTCCCCCTCTCCCCCGGTCTCTGGCTCGGTGTGCTGAGCAGTTGTCTGGTGAACTCCACGTGTCCTGCTGCCCACTGGTTTCAGTGACAAGCCAAGCTGTCGACTGACCGCTTCATTTTGGGTCCTGGCACTGCTCCCTCTGCTCTGTCCACTCTACTGTGAGGCCCCGCTCTACTGTGAGGCCCCGCCCTGTCCACTCTGCTGTGAGGCCCCGCTCTGCTGTGAGGCCCCGCTCTGTCCACTCTACTGTGAGGCCCCGCTCTGCTGTGAGGCCCCGCCCTGTCCACTCTGCTGTGAGGCCCCGCTCTGCTGTGAGGCCCCGCCCTGTCCACTCTGCTGTGAGGCCCCGCTCTGTCCTCTCTACTGTGAGGCCCCGCTCTGCTGTGAGGCCCCGCTCTGTCCACTCTACTGTGAGGCCCCGCTCTACTGTGAGGCCCCGCTCTGCTGTGAGGCCCCGCTCTGCTGTGAGGCCCCGCTCTACTGTGAGGCCCTGCTCTGCTGTGAGGCCCCGCTCTGTCCACTCTACTGTGAGGCCCCGCTCTGCTGTGAGGCCCCGCCCTGTCCACTCTACTGTGAGGCCCCGCTCTACTGTGAGGCCCCGCCCTACTGTGAGGCCCCGCTCTGTCCACTCTACTGTGAGGCCCCGCTCTGTCCACTCTACTGTGAGGCCCCGCTCTGCTGTGAGGCCCCGCTCTGTCCACTCTACTGTGAGGCCCCGCTCTGCTGTGAGGCCCCGCCCTGTCCACTCTACTGTGAGGCCCCGCTCTACTGTGAGGCCCCGCCCTGTCCACTCTGCTGTGAGGCCCCGCTCTACTGTGAGGCCCCGCCCTACTGTGAGGCCCCGCTCTGTCCACTCTACTGTGAGGCCCCGCTCTGTCCACTCTGCTGTGAGGCCCCGCTCTGCTGTGAGGCCCCGCTCTGTCCACTCTACTGTGAGGCCCGCTCTGCTGTGAGGCCCCGCCTGTCCACTCTACTGTGAGGCCCCGCTCTACTGTGAGGCCCCGCCCTGTCCACTCTACTGTGAGGCCCCGCTCTACTGTGAGGCCCCGCCCTGTCCACTCTACTGTGAGGCCCCGCTCTACTGTGAGGCCCCGCCCTACTGTGAGGCCCCGCTCTGTCCACTCTACTGTGAGGCCCCGCTCTACTGTGAGGCCCCGCCCTGTCCACTCTGCTGTGAGGCCCCGCTCTGCTGTGAGGCCCCGCTCTGCTGTGAGGCCCCGCCCTGTCCACTCTACTGTGAGGCCCCGCTCTGCTGTGAGGCCCCGCCCTGTCCACTCTACTGTGAGGCCCCGCTCTGCTGTGAGGCCCCGCTCTGCTGTGAGGCCCCGCTCTGCTGTGAGGCCCCGCTCTGCTGTGAGGCCCCGCTCTGCTGTGAGGCCCTGCTCTGCTGTGAGGCCCCGCTCTGCTGTGAGGCCCCGCTCTGCTGTGAGGCCCCGCTCTGTCCACTCTGCTGTGAGGCCCCGCTCTGCTGTGAGGCCCCGCTCTGTCCACTCTGCTGTGAGGCCCCGCTCTGCTGTGAGGCCCCGCTCTGCTGTGAGGCCCCGCTCTGCTGTGAGGCCCTGCTCTGCTGTGAGGCCCCGCTCTGCTGTGAGGCCCCGCTCTGCTGTGAGGCCCCGCTCTGTCCACTCTGCTGTGAGGCCCCGCTCTGCTGTGAGGCCCCGCTCTGCTGTGAGGCCCCGCTCTGCTGTGAGGCCCCGCTCTGCTGTGAGGCCCCGCTCTGCTGTGAGGCCCCGCTCTGCTGTGAGGCCCCGCTCTGCTGTGAGGCCCCGCTCTGCTGTGAGGCCCCGCTCTGCTGTGAGGCCCCGCTCTGTCCACTCTGCTGTGAGGCCCCGCTCTGCTGTGAGGCCCTGTTCTAGAGTGACACTTTTAAAAACATCCGGACATCCAGAGTGTGACGTCATAGCGTTTGGCTCCAGCCAAATGAAGCCAATCACGGCTAACAGTTATAGCGGCTAAAGTGGAGCCAGAGCACTTTGGAAATCCAAGTGCTCGTATTGTGGCGACCACACGGACCAATCAGGAGTGAGGTAGTTAATGGCTTCCGCCCCTCAGTGGGAGGAGACAGCTGCATGTTGCACTAGCTGTCAATCAAACCTGTTGCTAACATGAGTGAAAACCACCCGGTGGAGAAAGAAGCTCCTGATTGGTCAGTTATTATTGAGTGACTGCCTATGCCCATAGGCAGTCACTATTTGTTCTTGTTGAGTGACTGCCTATGCCCATAGGCAGTCACTATTTGTTCTTGTATTTTCCTGTTTTTCGGCACGTTTCACAGGCCGCAGTTTTTAAATTCTTTTAATTTTTGTTGCATTTTTCAATAGTTCCTAGTCTTCTAATGTCTGCTATTACTTTTGGTACATGTACCTTTTGTAGTTTTTTCATAATTTGCCGAGCAATTTTTCCCTCTTTTACAATGGGAGCCGTTCTGTTGGTCCTCTGGAAAGTTTGCTGTTTAAACTGTTTTAGGCAGGTGCACGGTGGCAGAGCGGCAGCATCTAGTTACAACTAGATGCTGTTAAACAGCAACATTTCCTGTAGAGGACCAACAGAAAGGCTCCCACTGTAAAAGATAGGGAAAAATTGCTCGGCAAATTATGAAAAACTACAAAAGGTACATGTACCAAAAGTAATAGCAGACATTAGAAGACTAGGAACTATTGAAAAATGCAAAAAAAATTAAAAGAATTGAAAAACTGTGGCCTGTGAAACGTGCCGAAAAACAGGAAAATACAAGAACAAATAGTGACTGCCTATGCATAGGCAGTCACTCAAAAAAACAGGAAAATACAAGAACAAATAGTGACTGCCTATGCATAGGCAGTCACTCAATAACTTGATTTATGAATGACACAACGAGAAATAAAACAGCAGGATCATTTAGTGCAGGGGTTCTTAACCTTTTTTACCTTGAGGCCCGACTTTTCCCGTATATAGTAACTTGAGGCCCAGTCTGTTATTAAATGTATTATATTTTAGTGATTGTGCGGCCCTCAAGGAGGTGCTCGCGGCCCTACTTTGGGCCCCGGCCCTATGGTTAAGAATCACTGATGTAGTGTGTGTCACAGACATTTTAGTTCCAGATGTGAGTTTGACAGAAGCCGTTACAGAGAAAAGACACCAGTGTGACAACAGAAAGAGAATGGAAAGAGCTGGAACAGACTCCAGGGGTCACTTCCTGTTTGAAGGCGGCAGCTCTGGATGTCCAGGGCTTTTATAAAGTCTATGGTTCTAAACAACTTGAGTGGGAAAATGCTCCATTCAATGGCATCTCAATTAACTAGGACTGAACCAGGTCTAAACCAGGACTGAACCAGGTCTAAAGCAGGACTAAAACCAGGACTAAAACCAGGTCTAAACCGCTAACGAGATAAAATATTTTCTATATTTTTAAAGATGGTTGAGGGCCGGATCATGTCCCTTGAGGGCCTGATTTGGCCCGTGGGCCTTCAGTTGAATTGTAATAATATTTTTCATGAATATGTTCTGATTTCAGACAGGAGTGCAGTTGTTGCAGTTGTTGTTGTTGTTGCAGTTGCTACAGTTTTTGTTTCAGTTGTTTGAGTTGTTGTTTCAGTTGTAGTTTCAGTTGTTGTTTCAGTTGTTTCAGTTGTAGTTTCAGTTTGGACTCATAACGATGTCGCTGCCTGAACTCTGAATAAAATCTACAGTTGAGCTGAAGTCTGTTGGTTTGTGTATCATTCCGCTCCAGAGCCTGTGACAGGAGCAGGGCCGGTCCTGATCCCGTCCAGCACATCTGCTCGGCCTGAACCCGGTCTGAACCCGGTCTGAACCCGTCTGGACCAGGACCGAGGTCTGAGGCAGGTCCAGCCCCGGCCCGTGCCCCGCTCCAGGTTTGATGGGACGAGCAGCTTTGTGGTGAGCGTGTGATTGTGAGCGTGACGCGGTGGTCGGGCGCCGCTTTGACCTTTGTGTCGCTCGCTGCATTTTTAATGAAAACGAGTCTTTGAGTTTGACTTTGGAAACTCCACCGGGATCACACTTTCTCTGGTATTATTGTGGAATGTTGGACGCAAAGATTTTCACAGATGGAATTTTGATATAATTTTAATCTATTAGGCTTGTATTAGAAGGGCTTTTTTATATATCTATATATTTTTTAACTTATAGTCACGTTTTTGTTGCTTTTAGTCACGTTTTTGTCGCCATTTTTCACGTTTTTGTCGCTTTTTGTCACGTTTTTGTCACATTTTGTCACGTTTTTGACGCATTTTGTCACGTTTTGGTTGCTTTTTTCATCTTTTTGTCGCATTTTGTCACGTTTTTGTTGCTTTTTGTCACGTTTTTGTCGCATTTTATCACGTTTTTGTCACTTTTTGTTACATTTTTGTCACTTTTAGTCACGTTTTTGTTGCTTTTAGTCACTTTTTTTTCGCTTTTAGTCACGTTTTTGTCACCATTTTTCACGTTTTTTGTCGCGTTTTGTCACGTTTTTGTCGCATTTTGTCATGTTTTTGACGCATTTTGTCACGTTTTTGTTGCTTTTTGTCATGTTTTTGTCGCATTTTGTCACGTATTGGTTGCTTTTAGTCACATTTTTTTTTCGCTTTTAGTCACGTTTTTGTCACAATTTTTTACGTGTTTGTCACTTTTTGTCACGTTTTTGTTGCTTTTTGTAACATTTTTGTCGCATTTTGTCATGTTTTTGTCACCATTTTTCAACGTTTTTGTCACAATTTTTCACGTTTTTGTCGCTTTTTGTTTGTGTTGCTTTTTGTCACGTTTTTGTCGCTTTTTGTCACGTTTTTGTCGCTTGTTTGTGTTGCTTTTTGTCACGTTTTTGTCGCTTTTTGTCACGTTTTTGTCGCTTTTTGTTTGTGTTGCTTTTTGTCACGTTTTTGTCGCTTTTTGTTTGTGTTGCTTTTTGTCATGTTTTGTCACATTTTGTCACATTTTTGTTGCTGTTAGTCACATTTTTCGCTTAGTCACGTTTTTGTCTCCATATTTCATGTTTTTGTTGCATTTTGTCACGCTTATGTTGCTTTTTCACGCTTTTTGTTGCTTTTAGTCACGCTTTTGTCGCCATTTTTCACGCTTTGTCGCTTTTGTCACGCTTTTGTCACATTTTGTCACGCTTTTGACGATTTTGTCACGCTTTGGTTGCTTTTTCATCTTTTTGTCGATTTTGTCACGCTTTTGTTGCTTTTTGTCACGTTTTGTCGCATGTTATCACGCTTTTTGTCACTTTTGTTACATTTTTGTCACTTTAGTCACGTTTTGTTGCTTTTAGTCACTTTTTTTCGCTTTAGTCACGCTTTTGTCACCATTTTTCACGCTTTTGTCGCGTTTTGTCAATGCGCTTTTGTCGCATTTTGTCATGTTTTTGACGCATTTTGTCACGTTTTTGTTGCTTTTTGTCATGTTTTTGTCGCATTTTGTCACGTTTTTGTTGCTTTTAGTCACATTTTTTTTTCGCTTTTAGTCACGTTTTTGTCACAATTTTTTTACGTGTTTGTCACTTTTTGTCACGTTTTTGTTGCTTTTTGTAACATTTTTGTCGCATTTTGTCATGTTTTTGTCACAATTTTTCAACGCTGTCACAATTTTTCACGTTTTTGTCGCTTTTTGTTTGTGTTGCTTTTTGTCACGTTTTTGTCGCTTTTTGTCACGTTTTTGTCGCTTTTTGTTTGTGTTGCTTTTTGTCACGTTTTTGTCGCTTTTTGTCGCTTTTTGTTTGTGTTGCTTTTTGTCACGTTTTTGTCGCTTTTTGTTTGTGTTGCTTTTTGTCGTGTTTTTGTCACATTTTGTCACATTTTTGTTGCTGTTAGTCACATTTTTTTCGTTTTTAGTCACGCTTTGTCACCATTTTTCATAGTTTTGTTGCATTTTGTCACGTTTTTGTTGTTTTTTTAACGTTTTTGTTGCTTTTTGTCACGTTTTTGTCGCATTTTGTCACGTTTTTGTTGCTTTTTGTCAGGTTTTTGTCGCATTTTGTTACGTTTTTGTTGCTTTTAGTCACTTTTTTTTTCGCTTTTAGTCACGTTTTTGTCACAATTTTTCACGTGTTTGTCACTTTTTGTCACGTTTTTGTTGCTTTTTGTCACATTTTTGTCGCATTTTGTCACGTTTTTGTCACCATTTTCAACGTTTTTGTCACAATTTTTCACGTTTTTGTCACGATTTTGTCGCTTTTTGTTTGTGTTGCTTTTTGTCACGCTTTTGTAGCATTTTGGTCACGTTTTGTCACCATTTTTCATGTTTTTGTCGCTTTTTGTCACGTTTTGTCGCTTTTTGTTTGTGTTGCTTTTTGTCATGTTTTTGTCACATTTTGTCACATTTTGTTGCTGTTAGTCACATTTTTTCTGTTTTTAGTCACGCTTTTGTCTCCATATTTCATGTTTTTGTTGCATTTTGTCACGTTTATGTTGCTTTTTTCACGTTTTTGTTGCTTTTAGTCACGTTTTTGTCACCATTTTTCACGTTTTTGTCGCTTTTTGTCACGTTTTTGTTGCTTTCAGTCACATTTTTTTGCTTTTAGTTACGTTTTTGTCACAATTGTTCACGCTTTTGTCACTTTTGTCACGCTTTTTGTTGCTTTTGTCACATTTTTGTCGCTTTTGTTACGCTTTTGTCACTTATAGTCACGTTTTTGTCACCATTATTCACATTTTTGTCACTTTTAGTCCCGTTTTTGTCACCATTAGTCAAATTTTTGTCGCATTTTGTCACGTTTTTGTCGTTAGTCACGTTTTTGTCGCTTTTGGTCAAATTTTTGTTATGTTTTTGTCACTTATAGTCACGTTTGTCGCTTTTGTTGCTTGTTTCAAAACATGTTTTGAAAAATCTAACACAATCTTGTCACGTTTTTGTTGCTTTTAGTCACGCTTTTTGTTGCTTTTAATCACATTTTGTTGCTTTAATCATGTTTTTGTCACTTTAATCATGTTTTTGTCACTTTTAATCATGTTTTGTCACATTTTTGTCACTTTTAGTCACGCTTGCTTTTAAGTCATGTTTTTGTCGTATGTAGTCACGTTTTGTCACTTTTCTTTGTGTTTTTGACACTTCGACCAACTATTTAGCTTTTATGTTGTTTGTGGAGCAAATTATTCCACTTAAAACTGCAGCATTAATATTTCCTGTCCAGGTTCATTTATATCGTTCTCATCTCAGACAAAATCTGGAGTCGTCTTTATCCTCGCCCCGAAACAATGAGGTGAAAAAAGTGATTTAGCCCTCCACGAGCCACCGAAACCATTAGAAACACTTTTGTCGCTTTTAGACGTGTTTGTTGCTTTTAGTCATGTTTTTATAGCTTTTTGTCCAGTTTTTGTTGCTTTTTGTCACGTTTTTTGTCACCATTATTCACGTTTTTGTCGTTGTTAGTCACGTTTTTAAAGCCTTTGTCACATTTAGTCACGTTATTGTTGCTTTTGTCACATTTTTGTTACATTTTGTCACTATTAGTCACATTTTTGTCACATTTTGTCACGCTTTTGCTGCTTTTTGTCACATTTTTGTTGCTTTTTGTTTTGCATTTGACACATTTAGTCACGTTCTTGTCACCATTAGTCACATTTTTTGTCGCATTTAGTCACATTTTTGACACTTTTTGTCACGTTTTTGTCGTTTTCAGTCACATTTTTGTTACTTTTGGATGCATCATTGTCTCTTTTAGCTGCATTTGTTTGCAGCATTAATATTTCCTGTCCAGGTTCATTTATATCGCTCTCATCTCAGACAAAATCTCAAGTCGTCTTTCTTCGATTTAGCCCTCCACGAGAGCCACCGTGACCATTAGGAACGCTTTTGTTGCTTTAGACGCCGCTTGTTGCTTTTAGTCAAGTTTTTATCACTTTTAGTCACGTTTTGTTGCTTTTGTCACGTTTTGTTGCTTTTAGTGATGTTTTTGTTGCTTGTAGTCACGTTTTGTTGCTTGTAGTCATGTTTTTGTCACGCTTTGTCACTTGTAGTCACGTTTTGTTGCTTGTAGTCATGTTTTTGTCACGTTTTTATCACTTTTAGTCACGTTTTTGTTGCTTTTGTCTCGTTTTGTTTCTTTTAGTCGTGTTTTTGTTGCTTGTAGTCATGTTTTTGTTGCTTGTAGTCATGTTTTTGTTGCTTGTAGTCACGTTTTTGTTGCTTGTAGTCATGTTTTTGTCGCTTGTAGTCATGTTTTTGTTGCTTGTAGTCATGTTTTTGTCGCTTTTTATCACTTTTAGTCACGTTTTTGTTGCTTTTAGTCACGTTCTGGTCGCTTTTCTTTGTGTTTTGACACTTCGAGTCGCTGATGTTTCTATTTAGCCGTTTTTATGTCGCTTGTGGAGGAAATTATTCCACTTAAAAACTGCAGCATTAATATTTCCTGTCCAGGTTCATTTATATCGTTCTCATCTCAAACACGGCCGACAAAATCTGGAGTCGTCTTTCTCCTCGCCCTGAAACAATGAGGTGAAACGAGTGATTTAGCCGCCCACCGAGAGCCACCCGCCCAGAGGTCGTCTCCACTTCACCCAGAACCGCTCCTTCCTCTGGGCGCCTAATAAACATTTAGCTGAGCGCTTAGCAGCCTGGATCAAATGTGACACTTTAGTTAAGCCACAGCCGGAGGTCGTGACAGCCACCGTCCGCAAAAACATCCCATCGACGAGAGGCCATCCTGGGGCAAAGGCGAAGGACGGGCGGGGAGGGGGAGGTGCGGGGAGATTTGGAGTGGAAATGAGATGAATTTTAAAACGAGGAAATGATGATATGTTACATGGGAGAAGCGATGAGGGAGCAGCAGAGACGGACTGGGGCGCGCCAGAAGCAAAGGTCCATCGACTGGGACTGGGCACAACTTTGAGTCGATCTCGATGATAAGTGCATTTTTAATGCACGGACAGTTAGCGCTCAGTTGTAGGAGCTTTCACATTACGTCCTCTTTATCTCCTGCGTGCAGGGGCATCGACGTAGGGGGTAAAGGGTACTGGTTTGTCTCGGGGCCCAGGGGCAGAAAAGGGGCCCTCAAAGGCAAGTGGATTTTTCAACACTTAATAAATATACATTGTGGTTGTCCTTGAGAGACTAAACACAATCATGCAATGACGCCTGAGGAGCCCTCTTTAAAAGAAGAAAACCATTACTCACGCACAGAAGTAAGCCCAATAAAGACAAAAGCAGTGATTATAATTTGCTGCTTTCGAGACGTTATTAGAAATTGTTCCTTGGGTAGTTACTGGAAAAACAACGAGTATCATACTAATCAAATCAAATCAATTTTATTTTTATAATGCCCAAAATCACAACACAACAGTTGCCTGCGATGGGCCACTACAGGTAAAAGCAGTTCAGATAACTGTCCCAGAATGCTCCTTGTCCTTTGACCCTCCTTCGCCTGGGCGAGGAAAAAACTACAAAAAACCCCACGGGAAAAAGTGAGAAACCTGGGAGAACCACAGTGAAGGAGAGAGATCCTACTCCCACGGACGGACAGGCTGCAGATGCAACTAGGACTGACATCCACTTGGACTCTGTGGAGCCAGAACCACTCCAACTATTGGACGATAACATGACACAGGATTCCAGTCCAGACTCAG
>CM033629.1:5530070-5930695 GCA_019453435.1 Rhinogobius similis
CTCACCTGTCTCCCCAACTCTCCCCCGCTCTCCCTCCTCTCTCTCTGTGCCCCGAGCGTCTCACCTTGTCTCCCCCGCTCTCCCTCCTCTCTCTGTGCCCCGAGCGTCTCACCTTGTCTCCCCCGCTCTCCCTCCTCTGTCTCTCTGCCCCGAGAGCCTCACCCTGTCTCCCCCACTCTCCTCCGCCTTTCCTCTTCTCTCTCTCTGTGCCCCGAGAGCCTCACCCTGTCTCCCCCACTCTCCCTCTTCTCTCTCTCTGTGCCCCGAGAGCCTCACCCTGTCTCCCCCACTCTCCCCCGCCTTTCCTCTTCTCTCTCTCTGTGCCCCAAGAGCCTCACCCTGTCTCCCCCACTCTCCCCCGCCTTTCCTCTTCTCTCTCTGTGCCCCGAGCCTCACCCTGTCTCCCCCTCTCTCCCCCGCCTTTCCTCTTCTCTCTCTGTGCCCCGAGAGCCTCACCCTGTCTCCCCAACTCTCCCCCGCTCTCCCTCCTCTCTCTCTGTGCCCTGAGAGCCTCACCCTGCATGATCCCCATCTCCCCCACTCTCCCTCCTGCCCCGAGAGTCTCACTCTGCCCGGCCTGTCCCCGCTCTCCTCTCTCCCTCTCTCTCTCCCTCCTCTCCCCCCCCTCTCTTGCGCCTCCCTCTCCTGAAATTCTCTGCTCTCTCCTGCGCCTCTCTCCCTTTCTGCTGCTTTTTCTCTCCCTCTCTCCCTCCCTCTCCTGCCCCTCCCCCTCTCCCCCCCTCCCTCCCCCTCTCCCCCGGTCTCTGGCTCGGTGTGCTGAGCAGTTGTCTGGTGAACTCCACGTGTCCTGCTGCCCACTGGTTTCAGTGACAAGCCAAGCTGTCGACTGACCGCTTCATTTTGGGTCCTGGCACTGCTCCCTCTGCTCTGTCCACTCTACTGTGAGGCCCCGCTCTACTGTGAGGCCCCGCTCTACTGTGAGGCCCCGCCCTGTCCACTCTGCTGTGAGGCCCCGCTCTGCTGTGAGGCCCCGCTCTGCTGTGAGGCCCCGCTCTGCTGTGAGGCCCCGCTCTGCTGTGAGGCCCCGCTCTGCTGTGAGGCCCCGCTCTGTCCACTCTACTGTGAGGCCCCGCTCTGCTGTGAGGCCCTGCTCTGTCCACTCTGCTGTGAGGCCCAGCTCTGCTGTGAGGCCCCGCTCTGCTGTGAGGCCCCGCTCTGCTGTGAGGCCCCGCTCTGTCCACTCTACTGTGAGGCCCCGCTCTGCTGTGAGGCCCTGCTCTGTCCACTCTGCTGTGAGGCCCCGCTCTGCTGTGAGGCCCCGCTCTGCTGTGAGGCCCCGCTCTGTCCGCTCTGCTGTGAGGCCCCGCTCTGCCTGCTCTGCTGTGAGGCCCCGGTCTGTCCACTCTGCTGTGAGGCCCCACTCTGCTGTGAGGCCCCGCTCTGTCCACTCTACTGTGAGGCCCCGCTCTGTCCACTCTACTGTGAGGCCCCGCTCTGTCCACTCTACTGTGAGGCCCCGCTCTGTCCACTCTACTGTGAGGCCCCACTCTGTCCACTCTACTGTGAGGCCCCACTCTGTCCACTCTACTGTGAGGCCCCACTCTGTCCACTCTACTGTGAGGCCCCGCTCTGCTGTGAGGCCCGGCTCTAGAGCGACACTTTTAAAAAACATGTGACGTCACTCACAGCGCTTGGCTCCAGCCAAATGAAGCCAATCGTGGCTAGCAGTTATAGCGGCTAAAGTGGAGATAGCAGTTATAGCGGCTAAAGTGGAGCTAGCAGTTATAGCGGCTAAAGTGGAGCTAGCAGTTATAGCGGCTAAAGTGGAGATAGCAGTTATAGCGGCTAAAGTGGAGCTAGCAGTTATAGCGGCTAAAGTGGAGCTAGCAGTTATAGCGGCTAAAGTGGAGATAGCAGTTATAGCGGCTAAAGTGGAGCTAGCAGTTATAGCGGCTAAAGTGGAGCTAGCAGTTATAGCGGCTAAAGTGGAGCTAGCAGTTATAGCGGCTAAAGTGGAGCTAGCAGTTATAGCGGCTAAAGTGGAGCTAGCAGTTATAGTGGCTAAAGTGGAGCCAGACTCCATATTTGGAGATCCGAGTGTTCGTATCGTGGTGAGGTACGATACGAGGAGTGAGGTTGTTAAGTGTTTCCGCCCCTCAGCAGGAGGACACGCAATGAGCTGCTCTAGCTGTCAATCAAACCTGTTGCTAACACAGGCGAAAACCAGCCTCTGGAGAAAGAAGCTCCTGATTGGTCAGTTATTATTGATAAAAACGTGATTTTTGAGCAACGTAACGAGAAAAAAAAAACCAGGATCATGTAGAGTGTGTCAGACATTTTAGTTCCAGATGTGAGTTTGACAGAAACAGTTACAGAGAAAAGGCTCCAATGTCACAACAGAAAGAGAATGAACAGACTCCAGGGGTCACTTCCTGTTTGAAGGCGGCAGCTCTGGATGTCCAGGGTTTTTATAAAGTCTATGGTTCTAAACAACTTGAGTGGGCAAATGCTCACATTCAATGGCGTCTCGATTAACTAGGACTGAACCAGATCTAAACCAGATCTAAAACATGGACTAAACTAGGACTGAACCAAGATTAAACCAGGACTGAACCAGGTCTAAACCAGGACTAAAGCAGGAGTAAAACCAGAACTAAAACCAAGATTAAACCAGGTCTAAACCACTAACAAGAGATACGATAATTTCAACATTTTTGAAAATGGTTGAGGGCCAGATCATGTCCCTTGAGGGCCTGATTTGACCCACGGGCCTTCAGTTGAAATGTAATTTGTCATGAATATGTTCTGATTTCAGACACGAGTGCAGCTGTTATTGTAGTTTCAGTTGTTGATACAGTTGTTGTTGTTGTTGTTGCAATTGCAGTTTTTGTTGCAGTTGTTTCAGCTGTTGTTTCAGTTGTTGTTTCAGTTGTTTCAGTTGTTGTTTCAGTTGTTGTTTCGGTTGTTGTTATTCCAATTGTTTCAGTTGTTCTAGTTGTTGTTTCAGTTGTTGTTTCAGTTGTTGTTTCGGTTGTTGTTATTCCAATTGTTTCAGTTGTTGTTCCAGTTGTTGTTTCAGTTGTTCTAGTTGTTGTTTCAGTTGTTGCAGTTGTTTCAGTTGTTGTTTTGGTTGTTGTTATTCCAGTTGTTTCAGTTGTTGTTTCAGTTGCTGCAGTTGTTTCAGTTTTTGTTTCAGTTGTTGTTTCAGTTGTTGTTGCAGTTGCTGTTATTCCAGTTGTTTCAGTTGTAGTTTCAGTTGTAGTTATTTCAGTTGTTGTTTCAGTTGCTACAGTTTTTGTTTCAGTTGTTGTTTCGGTTGTTTTTATTCCAGTTGTTTCAGTTGTTGTTTCAGTTGTTGTTTCAGTTGTTTCAGTTGTTGTTTCAGTTGTTTGAGTTGTTGTTTCAGTTGTAGTTTCAGTTTGTTCTCATAACGATGTCGCTGCCTGCACCCTGTATAAAATCCACAGTTATGAGCTGAAGTCTGTTGGTTTGTGTAACATTCCGCTCCAGAGCCTGTGACAGGAGCAGGGCCGGTCCTGATCCCGTCCCGCACATCTGCTCGGCCTGAACCCGGTCTGAACCCGGTCTGAACCCGGTCTGAACCAGGACCGAGGTCTGAGGCAGGTCCAGGTTTGATGGGACGAGCAGCTTTGTGGTGAGCGTGTGATTGTGAGCGTGACGCGGTGGTCGGGCGCCGCTTTGACCTTTGTGTCGCTCGCTGCATTTTTAATGAAAACGAGTCTTTGAGTTTGACTTTGGAAACTGCACCGGGATCACACTTTCTCTGGTATTATTGTGGAATGTTGGACGCAAAGATTTTCACAGATGGAATTTTGATATAATTTTAATCTATTAGGCTTGTATTAGAAGGGCTTTTTTATATATCTATATATTTTTTAACTTATAGTCACATTTTTGTTGCTTTTAGTCACGTTTTTGTCGCCATTTTTCACGTTTTTGTCGCTTTTTGTCACGTTTTTGTCACATTTTGTCACGTTTTTGACGCATTTTGTCACGTTTTGGTTGCTTTTTTCATCTTTTTGTCGCATTTTGTCACGTTTTTGTTGCTTTTTGTCACGTTTTTGTCGCATTTTATCACGTTTTTGTCACTTTTTGTTACATTTTTGTCACTTTTAGTCACGTTTTGTTGCTTTTAGTCACTTTTTTTTCGCTTTTAGTCAAGTTTTTGTCACCATTTTTCACGTTTTTTGTCGCGTTTTGTCACGTTTTTGTCGCATTTTGTCATGTTTTTGACGCATTTTGTCACGTTTTTGTTGCTTTTTGTCATGTTTTTGTCGCATTTTGTCACGTTTTTGTTGCTTTTAGTCACTTTTTCGCTTTTAGTCACGCTTTTGTCACAATTTTTACGCGGTGTTTGTCACTTTGTCACGTTTTTGTTGCTTTTTGTAACATTTTTGTCGCATTTTGTCATGTTTTTGTCACCATTTTTCAACGTTTTTGTCACAATTTTTCACGTTTTTGTCGCTTTTTGTTTGTGTTGCTTTTTGTCACGTTTTTGTCGCTTTTTGTCACGTTTTTGTCGCTTTTTGTTTGTGTTGCTTTTTGTCACGTTTTTGTCGCTTTTTGTCACGTTTTTGTCGCTTTTTGTTTGTGTTGCTTTTTGTCACGTTTTTGTCGCTTTTTGTTTGTGTTGCTTTTTGTCGTGTTTTTGTCACATTTTGTCACATTTTTGTTGCTGTTAGTCACATTTTTTTCGTTTTTAGTCACGTTTTTGTCACCATTTTTCATAGTTTTGTTGCATTTTGTCACGTTTTTGTTGTTTTTTTAACGTTTTTGTTGCTTTTTGTCATGTTTTTGTCGCATTTTGTCACGTTTTTGTCGCATTTTGTCACGTTTTTGTTGCTTTTTGTCAGGTTTTTGTCGCATTTTGTTACGTTTTTGTTGCTTTTAGTCACTTTTTTTTCGCTTTTAGTCACGTTTTTGTCACAATTTTTCACGTGTTTGTCACTTTTTGTCACGTTTTTGTTGCTTTTTGTCACATTTTTGTCGCATTTTGTCACGTTTTTGTCACCATTTTCAACGTTTTTGTCACAATTTTTCACGTTTTTGTCACGTTTTTGTCGCTTTTTGTTTGTGTTGCTTTTTGTCACGTTTTTGTAGCATTTTGTCACGTTTTTGTCACCATTTTTCATGTTTTTGTCGCTTTTTGTCACGTTTTTGTCGCTTTTTGTTTGTGTTGCTTTTTGTCATGTTTTTGTCACATTTTGTCACATTTTTGTTGCTGTTAGTCACATTTTTTTCGTTTTTAGTCACGTTTTTGTCTCCATATTTCATGTTTTTGTTGCATTTTGTCACGTTTATGTTGCTTTTTTCACGTTTTTGTTGCTTTTAGGCACGTTTTTGTCACCATTTTTCACGTTTTTGTCGCTTTTTGTCACGTTTTTGTTGCTTTCAGTCACATTTTTTTGCTTTTAGTTACGTTTTTGTCACAATTGTTCACGTTTTTGTCACTTTTTGTCACGTTTTTGTTGCTTTTTGTCACATTTTTGTCGCTTTTTGTTACGTTTTTGTCACTTATAGTCACGTTTTTGTCACCATTATTCACATTTTTGTCACTTTTTGTCACGTTTTTGTTGCTTTTTGTCACATTTTTGTCGCATTTTGTCACGTTTTTGTCGTTAGTCACGTTTTTGTCGCTTTTGGTCAAATTTTTGTTATGTTTTTGTCACTTATAGTCACGTTTGTCGCTTTTGTTGCTTGTTTCAAAACATGTTTTGAAAAATCTAACACAATCTTGTCACGTTTTTGTTGCTTTTAGTCACGTTTTTGTTGCTTTTAATCACATTTTTGTTGCTTTTAATCATGTTTTTGTCACTTTTAATCATGTTTTTGTCACTTTTAATCATGTTTTTGTCACATTTTTGTCACTTTTAGTCACGTTTTTTTGCTTTTAAGTCATGTTTTTGTCGTATGTAGTCACGTTTTTGTCACTTTTCTTTGTGTTTTTGACACTTCGACCAACTATTTAGCCGTTTTTATGTTGTTTGTGGAGCAAATTATTCCACTTAAAACTGCAGCATTAATATTTCCTGTCCAGGTTCATTTATATCGTTCTCATCTCAGACAAAATCTGGAGTCGTCTTTCTCCTCGCCCCGAAACAATGAGGTGAAACAAGTGATTTAGCCCTCCACGAGAGCCACCGTGACCATTAGAAACACTTTTGTCGCTTTTAGACGTGTTTGTTGCTTTTAGTCATGTTTTTATAGCTTTTTGTCCAGTTTTTGTTGCTTTTTGTCACGTTTTTGTCACCATTTTGTCCAGTTTTTGTTGCTTTTTGTCACGTTTTTTGTCACCATTATTCACGTTTTTGTCGTTGTTAGTCACGTTTTTAAAGCCTTTTGTCACATTTAGTCACGTTATTGTTGCTTTTTGTCACATTTTTGTTACATTTTTGTCACTATTAGTCACATTTTTGTCACATTTTGTCACGTTTTTGCTGCTTTTTGTCACATTTTTGTTGCTTTTTGTTTTGCATTTGACATATTTAGTCACGTTCTTGTCACCATTAGTCACATTTTTTGTCGCATTTAGTCACATTTTTGACACTTTTTGTCACGTTTTTGTCGTTTTCAGTCACATTTTTGTTACTTTTGGATGCATCATTGTCTCTTTTAGCTGCATTTGTTTGCAGCATTAATATTTCCTGTCCAGGTTCATTTATATCGTTCTCATCTCAGACAAAATCTCAAGTCGTCTTTCTTCGTGATTTAGCCCTCCACGAGAGAGCCACCGTGACCATTAGGAACGCTTTTGTTGCTTTTAGACGCGTTTGTTGCTTTTAGTCAAGTTTTTATCACTTTTAGTCACGTTTTTGTTGCTTTTGTCACGTTTTGTTGCTTTTAGTGATGTTTTTGTTGCTTGTAGTCACGTTTTTGTTGCTTGTAGTCATGTTTTTGTCACGTTTTTGTCACTTGTAGTCACGTTTTTGTTGCTTGTAGTCATGTTTTTGTCACGTTTTTATCACTTGTAGTCACGTTTTTGTTGCTTGTAGTCATGTTTTTGTCACGTTTTTATCACTTTTAGTCACGTTTTTGTTGCTTTTAGTCACGTTCTGGTCGCTTTTCTTTGTGTTTTTGACACTTCGAGTCGTTGATGTTTCTATTTAGCCGTTTTTATGTCGTTTGTGGAGGAAATTATTCCACTTAAAAACTGCAGCATTAATATTTCCTGTCCAGGTTCATTTATATCGTTCTCATCTCAAACACGGCCGACAAAATCTGGAGTCGTCTTTCTCCTCGCCCTGAAACAATGAGGTGAAACGAGTGATTTAGCCGTCCACCGAGAGAGCCACCCGCCCAGAGGTCGTCTCCAATTTCCACCCAGAACCGCTCCTTCCTCTGCGCCTAATAAACATTTAGCTGAGCGCTTAGCAGCCTGATCAAATGTGACACTTTAGTTAAGCCACAGCCGGAGGTCGTGACAGCCACCGTCCCGCGAAAACATCCCATCGACGAGAGGCCATCCTGGGGCAAAGGCGAAGGACGGGCGGGGGAGGGGGGGGAGGTGCGGGGGGAGATTTGAGTGGAAATGAGATGAATTAAAACGAGGAAATGATGATGTTACGGGAGAACGATGAGGAGCAGCAGGACGGACTGGGGCCGCGCCAGAAACAAAGGTCCATCGACTCTGGGCACAACTTTGGTCGATCTCGATGATAAGTGCATTTTAATGGACAGTTAGCGCTCAGTTGTAGGAGCCACATTACGTCTCTTTATCTCCTCGTGCAGGGGCATCGGACGAGGGGGGTAAAGGGTACTGGTTTGTCCGGGGCCCAGGGGCAGGAAAGGGCCCTCAAAGGCAAGTGATTTTTCAACACTTAATAAAATACATTGTGGTTGTCCTTGAGAGACTAAACACAATCATGCATGACGTCTGAGGGCCCCCTTTAAAAAGAAGAAAACCATTACTCACGCACAGAGTAAGCAATAAAGACAAAAGCAGTGATTATAATTTGCTGCTTTCGAGACGTTATTGAAATTGTTCTGGTAGTTACTGGAAAAACAACGATATCATACTAATCAAATCAAATCAATTTATTTTTATAATGCCCAAAATCACAACACAACAGTTGCCTCGATGGGCCACAGGTAAAAGCAGTTCAGATAACTGTCCCAGAATGCCCCTGTCCTTTGACCCTCCTTCGCGGCGAGGAAAAACTACAAAAAACCCCATGGGAAAAAGTAGAAACCTCGGGGAGAACCACAGTGAAGGAGAGATCCTACTCCCACGGACGGACAGGCTGCAGATGAACTAGGACTGACATCCACTTGGACTGTGGAGCCAGAACCACTCAACTATTGGACGATACGACACAGGATTCCAGTCCAGACTCCAGAAAAATAAGTTAATACATAATGTACGTTTCTGTAATTCCATTTACGTTGCTAATGTACATTTTTGTTGTCAAAATACATACAATAAGTACGACTGTGAAAACGTACACATTTGATGTTTTTGGAAGTTCAGCTGCATGAGTAAGTCAACGGAAAATGTACATATTTCATGTTTTGTAAATGATGTGACATAGGAATGTTAATCAAAAATGTAGACGTTACAGTTAATCATGAATGAACCCTGACCCTGTGTCACTCGCTCCAGTCGGGGGTCACTCACAGACGCCTGTTTCACCAGCTCCGCTTCACTGTGGTCCGTTTGTGACTAAAGTCAAACAGATTCTCGTGGTTTTGTGCGAGAAACACTCGTCAAATGACGTGAAAGTGAAGTACCAGACTGTACGGCGTCCGGCAAAAACAGACTTCCTGTGGATTCTTTGCTCAGACCAGCGCCGCCGTCGGACCCTCGGGCCCAGTGCTCTGAGGTCGGTGACAGCATTGATTTGAAGAACTGTCTAAGTCTTGTGGGTCCCAAACTGGAGCTGGACTGGAGTCAGTGCACACCAGGGGGCACCAAACGCAGACTCTAACCCTAATCTACAAAACATAATGTGTATGTTTTACACAAAGGCACTTATTGAACGTATTTCAACAACAATAACATACAATAGCTGTGTCAGTGCATGTCGACATTACATTATGCATGTGTTGTTCTGGACACTGGGTTGTGGATTTACATTAGTGAGTTATTGTTAATTGTACAAACTATGTATATTCTATTAATAGTGAAATAAAAAATAATGAATAAATCATATACAAAATGTTCATTGGGGCCCACGAGAAGGTTTGTACCTGGGGCCCATCATTTGGTGTTACGCCCCTGCCCTTGTGTTTCCCAAGGTTTACTCAAGATGAATTCTGGAGATTTTTGAAGTCCCAAACTCGTGACCATCTTCTGCCCGACCATCCTGAAATTTGGTGAAAATGATCTTGAGGAGTGGGACATCGAAAGTTATCTAAGATTTTAGTACAACTATTACAGTGTTTGTCATTTACATTTTCAGTGAAATATGAGAAGCAGGACAGAAATAGATTCAGCAGCAGGTATTTCATGAAGAGGGAAGTTCCTCCGCTGCAGCTACATTTTTCTGTTACTTTTTGTTCCTTACTTTTCCCCCTGTCGTTGTTAGTCACGTTTTTGTCGTTACCAGTCGCATTTTTGTCACATTTAGTCATGTTTTTGTCAACATTAGTCACATTTTTGTCGCTTTTTGTCACGTTTTGTCATTGTTAGTCACGTTTTTGCTGCTTTTTGTCACATTTTTTGTTGCTTTTAGTCATGTTTTTAACGCTTTCAGTCACATTTTTGTCGCATTTAGTCACGTTTTTGTCAGCATTAGTCACATTTTTTGTCGCTTTTAGTCACATTTTTAATGCTTTTTGGTTACGTTTTTGTCACGTTTTTATCACTTTTAGTCACGTGTATGTTGCTTTTAGTCACATTTTTATCACTTTTAGTCAAGTTTTGATCACTTTTAGTCACGTTTTTGTTGCTTTTAGTCACGTTTTTGTTGCTTTTAGTCACATTTTTATCACTTTTAGTCACATTTTGATCACTTTTAGTCACGTTTTTGTTGCTTTTAGTCACATTTTTATCACTTTTAGTCACGTTTCTGTCGCTTTTTGTCATTATTAGTCACATTTTTATTGCTTTTTAGTCACATTTTTGTTGCTTTTAGTCACGTTTTGTTGCTTTTAGTCACGTTTTTGTCACTTTTAGTCACATTTTTGTTGCTTTTCTTTGTGTTTTTGACACTTCGAGTTGTTGATGTTTTGAAAAATCGAACCAACTATTTAGCCGTTTTTATGTTGTTTGTGGAGCAAATTATTCCACTTAAAACTGCAGCATTAATATTTCTGAGCTGGACAAACGAGGCAGAGAGGAGGACCACGTTGTTTGTCACTTTTAGTCACGTTTTGTGACATTGGACAAACGAGGCAGAGAAGAAGAGATTTATGAACGTGACAGTCAAGCAGGACTTCAACTGTGTTCGTGTGAGAGCAAAGAAACCATTAGCAAGAAATAGCGCTCAAACTACAAAGACTCATCGCTACCTTCCCAACATGGCCTCCGCTTTTATTTCAGAGGTGAAAATGTGAAAGTCACGCCGCGCCTTAAACCTGACTTTACTGCACTTTGAGTTGTTCTGAATCAGGTTAACGACGACTCCCGCACTTTTATCTCCCACATAAACGAGCTTTAAGACGAAGAATTATAAGCGAGGTGCGCAGCAGTGGAATTTCGGACGTGTTTAGTGAGTAAGTTGTGGGTTAGATTCCCCTTTGTGTCTCTTGGTTGTCGATCTCTGTAATTCCCTCCCATTTTGAACAGACCGCTTCTTATTATCGAGATTTATGCGACTCCAGCGATGCGGCCCCCTCCTCCAGAGCCGTCCCAAGGTTAATTAGGTTGATGGTGTCTTTAAATAGCGCCTCCCGATGATGGCTCCCCCTCCTCCTCCCCCTCCTCCCCCTCCTCTCCTCTGACGGCCGGGCGCTGGTTCAATTCCTGTCTCTCCTGCGTGTTTCTGCGTCGCGGGGCGGAGGGCTAAGTGAGTGCGAAAGTGAAGACGTCCGTCAGATTGGGAGGCAGCGGAGCGAGAGGGGAGGGGGGAGGGGGGAGAGGAGGTGAGGGAGAGGGAGGTGAGGGAGAGGGAGGGAGAGGGGAAAGGGAGGGAGAGGCGAGGGAGGGAGAGGAGAGCGGCGAGGGAGGGAGAGGGGAGAGGCAGGGAGAGGGGAGAGGCAGGGAGAGGCAAGGGAGGGAGAGGGAGAGGGGAGAGGCAAGGAGGGGGAGGGAAGGGAGGGAGAGGAGAGGAGGGAGAGGCAAGGGGAGGGGAGGGAGGGAGAGGAGAGGGGAGAGGAGGGAGGTAGGCGAGGGAGAGAGGAGAGGCGGGGGAGGGAGAGGAGGAGAAGGGAGAGGAAAGGAGAGGCAAGGAAGGGAGAGGGGAGGGAGAGGGGAGAGGTGGGGGAGGGAGAGAAGAGAGGCAAGAGGTAATGGGGGGAGAGGGGCAGGGAGAGAGGAGAGGGGAGAGGTGGGGGAGGGAGAGGGGAGGGGAGAGGCAAGGGAGGGAGAGGGGAGAGGTGGGGGAGGGAGAGAAGAGAAGCAAGGGAGGGAGAGGGGAGAGGCGGGGGAGGGAGAGAAGAGGGAGGGAGAGGGGAGAGGCGGGGGAGGGAGAGAAGAGAGGCGGGGGAGGGAGAGGGGAGGGGAGGGTGAGACAGAACAGTAATGGTGGCTGTATAATGTCACTGTTTGAGTTAGATTTAAAGTCTGTGACACGTTCAGACGACGAGTTTCACTAAAACGTGGTGAACATTAGATTTAAAGGTTTAAAGGACACACATTCTGCTACAGGGACTTTTTAATCCTGTTCTAAAAATGTTCCGTCATCAAAAACACACCTGGAGTACCATTCAGCTTCATTCATGCTGTTTTGAGGAATGTTGGTTAGAAAAGCCTCTCCCTCTGAGAGTCAAACACACTTCCTGCTGAACTCCCTCGATCGATGACGTTTTAACTGAGTCCTTAAATCATCTACAGACTCATTTTGAGCATTTCTGCCTCAAACACGATCACTTTCACTGCTAGGCTACGTTAGCTTCTGCCGTCCCTTCAGTGATAACATCAATGAAATTAACTTGTCAGTCATAAAAGTAATAATGTGTGCAAATGCAGTCGTCAAAATCCCCAATAAATGGTCGGCAATTTGATGTAGCAACTTAAAAAACGCAATTGTTGTGTGAAATAAATGCTTGTCTTGACTCAAGGGCCACATTGGATGTTGACACTGTCCCGGGGGCCGACCGTTTAAACCAGGGGTGTCCATACTTTTTCCATCGAGGGCCACATATTGAAATATAGACCAAGCGGAGGGCCACAAATCAATCGTGAAACGTTAAAAAAGCTGCATTTATCTGATGTTTTAAGCTCCACCACATCTACATTCAGTCTCAGTGCCTTAATATCAGGTCTGTGTGGCACCTAAATGTTAGTTATTTAGGTTGGAATTGTAGAAAATCTGAAATGTGCTGTAAATAGTACTTATCAGGACAATGTGGGCCAGTTCACCAGGAAGACTAAGGGCCAAGAAAAATTGGTCTGAGGGCCGCATTTGGCCCCCAGGCCTGAGTTTGGACACGCCTGATTTACAGTTTGGATGTTGTTAACTACAGTATATTACACATGTACGATTACACATGGACTTAATGCTTGAAATACACAAAAAACGTCACAAAAGACGTCATACACAACAGAAATTTCAGTCGGCCCAATGTTAAATCAATGGAGATTTTAAGATGCTAAATACTAAACTTATCATTAATTCCAAAGTTTTCTAGCACTATTTATTGATAACTGTATTTGCCAGAAGTGACCAGCAGTTTGTCAGGTGCATCCATGGATTTTTTGTTCACTTTTTTACATCGTTTTGGCTCATGTTGCTCTCCGTAAGTTTCCATGGCAACGGTTGGTTTTTGACGTTTCTCGAGCTCCATTCTAGTGGCGACTGTTCTCAAAACTGATCTTAAACGAACGAGCAACCGCAGCCTCAGACAACAATGAAAAGTCTAAAATGTTTAATGAACACGAGCAACAACAAGTCACACTGCATCGATTTCCTGAAAACGTCTTTTTAGTCGAGTAGAACTTATTTTCTGTTGAGCTCGTCTGCTCCGTGTGAACTACAACGGAAACAAGACGGCGGCGCGTACGGCAACTTCAGGAATAAGGTGAGTACAATACATAGACCGTACATATCACTGGACGGCCTTAGCTCGCTGCCGCCGCGTTCCAAACAGGAAGTGTCCAGGAGGCTCCTGGCTCCAGCTGAGCGTCCATTCACTTTCTGTGACATTGGAGTCTTTTCTCTGTAACGGCTTCTGTCAAACTCACATCTGGAACTAAAATGTCTGACTCACTCCACATGATCCTGCTGTTTTTTTCTCGTTGGTTCTTCATAAATCAAGTTATTACAATAATAACTGACCAATCAGGTGCTTCCTTTTCTTGGGGCCGGTTTCGCTCGTGTTAGCAACAGGTTTGATTGACAGCTAGTGCGGCTCGTTGCCGCCGTCTCCTCCCACCGAGGGGCGGAGACCGTTAACAACCTCGCTCCTGATTGGTCCGTGTGGTTGCCACGATACGCACTCAGATCTCCAAATATGGAGTCTGGCTCCACTTTAGCCGCTATGACTGCTAGCTCCACTTTAGCCGCTATAACTGCTAGCTCCACTTTAGCCGCTATAACTTCTAGCTCCACTTTAGCCGCTATAACTGCTAGCCTGACACCTTCAAATGCAGTAGTAAATGTAGATTCCTATTTGTCGGCCGATCAGAGTCATTTTTCTTGGTCTCAAACAAATCAAACATTAGACAAAAGGCTAATTTATCACTTTTTTTGTGTTTGGGGGTCGCGAATGTGAACTATTGTTATTTTTGGGGTCGTGACTGAAAAAGTTTGAGAACCACTGACTTACATGAGGACAGAAAGCAGTCTGTAATAAGCTAAAGATAAGACAAGGTCTGAGAACATTGGATGAAAACGGAGGGTAGTTTGGACGGAGAGATGATCTTATAAAACAGACAAAAGTGTTTCATAACGTTATTTAATAAAAACAGAGGCCGGAGAGACGTGTTTTGTGGCGATCGAAGGAAAATAAATATAACTTTTTCTTGCGTAAAGTGTGGAGTGAACTTGTGATGGGCAGAAGAAGTGGGCGCTCTTGGCTTTAGTCGCAGTGTTCCTCTCTCTCCCTCTCCCTCTCTCTCTCCCTCTCTCTCTCCCTCTCTCTCTCCCCCTCTCTCTTCAGCTCCTTCTCTCTCGTCCTCCCTTCCCGCCCCCTAGTTCCTCTGGCTCACCTCTCCCTCTCCTTTCTCTCTTCCTCTTCTTCTCTCTCCTCTCCTTCCCTTTTCTTTCACCTTCTCTCTCTCCTTCTCCTTCTCCCCCTCCCCTTTTCTCCTGTCTCGCTCCCTTCTCTCCCACCTTCTCTCTTCTTCTGTCTCCTCTCCTTCCCTCTTCTTTCACCTTCTCTCTCCTTCTCCCCCCTTCCTCTCTTCTCCTGTCTCGCTCTCTTCTCTCCCACTTTCTCTCGTCTTCTGTCTCCTCTCCTTCTCTTTTCTTTCACCTTCTTTCTCTTTCACGCCTCTTCTCTCTCTCCGTCTCCCCCCTCCCCTCTTCTCCTGTCTCGCTCTCTTCTCTCCCACCTTCTCTCTTCCTCTCCTCTTGTGCTCTCTCCTTCTGTCTTCCTCTCCTTTCTCTCTTCCACCTTCACTCTCTCTTCAGTCTTCACTCTTTTCTCGCTTTCCTCTCCCTCTTCTCCCTTTCACCTCTTCGTCTCCTCTCTCTCCCTTCCCCCTCTGTTCTCTTCTTCCCACTCTCTCTCTCTCACTCCCTTCCTTTCCTCTCTCTTCCCTGCCATCTTTCCCCTTTCTCTCTCCCTCTCTCTCTCTCCCTCTCTCTTCTTCCCTTCTTCTCTCTCTCCCTCTCTCTCTCATTCTCTTCCTTCTCTTCCACCCCTGCCTCCCATCTCCCTCCCTCCAACTCCTTCTCTCTTCTCTTCCACTCCTGTATCTCTCTCTCCCTCCTCTCTCTTCTCTTCCATCCCTCCCTCTCTCCTCTCTCTCCCCTCCCTCCCTCCCTCTCCCTCATATTTCACCTCTCCCTCCCTCCTCTCTCTTTCTCTTCCCTCTCCCTCCCTCTCTCCCCCCCTCTCCTCTTCTCTCTCTCTCTCCTTCCTCTCCTCTCTCTCCCTCCCTCTCTTCTCTCTCCTTCTCCCTCCTCTTCTCTCCCTCCCTCTCTCCTCTACTGTCTCTTCTCCCCCTCCCCCCCTCCTCCCCCTCTCTCTCCTCCTGCTCTCCTTCTCTCCCCCTCTCTCTTCTCTCTCCCTCTCTTCTCTCTGCTTCTCCCTCTCTCCCTCCTCTCACTCTCTCTCCCTCCCCCTCTCTCTCTCTCTCTCCCTCCCTCTTCTCTCTCTCCCTCCCTCCTCTCTCATTCTCTTCCCTCTCTCTTCTCTCTCCTCCCTCTCTCTCCCTCCCTCTTCTCTCTCTCCTTCCTTCCCTCTCTCTCTCCCCCTCTTCCTCTCTCTCTCTCTCCCTCCTCCCCCTCTCTCCTCCTCCTGTATCCTGACCATCTGCGGGCCCAGCTGGAGTGCTAGCGCCGGTCTGGCACTTGTTCGTTGCCATATTTACTGATCTAAACACAAATGGCCGCTGCCTGATTGTTTCACCGTTCATTAGTCAGACATGGCCAGGCCAGCTGCTACCGAGCAAACCTTTGTCACTCCATCACAGGCCGTCCCGAGGAGGACGGGCGCCGACGGAGCGCCACCGGAGCGCCCGTCCTGTCCGTCCAAGGAGGAGCACTTGTGTTGGAGGAGCCTCGGCGCTCGCAGAGGTCAAGGGGAGGCGAGAAGTGTGGAGAAACACAGATGGGGGAGAGTGATGGAGTGGAGAGCAGGGAGAGAGGGAGGGGAGGGAGAGAGAGAGAGAGAGAGAGAGGGGGGAGAAGAGCGGGAGAGAGGAGAGACGAGGAAGTGTGGAGAAACACGGAGGGGGGAGAGTGATGGAGTGGAGGGCAGGGAGAGAGGGAGGGGAGGGGAGGGAGAGAGAGAGAGAGAGAGAGAGGGGAGGGAGAGAGAGAGAGGGGGGAGAAGAGCGGGAGAGAGGAGAGACGAGGAAGTGTGGAGAAACACGGAGGGGGGAGAGTGATGGAGTGTAGGGTGGGGAGAGAGGGAGGGGAGAGAGGGAGAGAGAGAGAGGGGGGAGAAGAGCGGGAGAGAGGAGAGACGAGGAAGTGTGGAGAAACACGGAGGGGGGAGAGTGATGGAGTGTAGGGTGGGGAGAGAGGGAGAGAGGGAGAGAGAGAGAGAGAGAGAGGGGAGGAGGGGGAGAGAGAGAGGAGAGAGGGGGAGAGAGGGGAGGAGGAGAGGAGGGGGAGAGGGGGAGAGAGAGAGGGGAGGAGGGGGAGAGAGGAGAGATGAGGAAGTGTGGAGAAACACGGAGGGGGGGAGTGATGGAGTGGAGGGCAGGGAGAGAAAGAGGGGAGGGAGGGAGAGAGAGGGGAGGGAGAGAGGAGAAACACGGAGGGGGGAGAGTGATGGAGTGTAGGGCAGGGAGAGAGAGGGGAGAGAGAGGGGGGGAGAGAGAGGGGAGGGAGAGAGAGGGGGGAGAAACACGGAGGGGGGAGAGTGATGGAGTGGAGGGCGCAGGGAGAGAGAGGGGAGAGAGAGGGATCAAGTGGAGAGGGGGAGAGAGGGAGGGGAGAGAGAGAGAGGGATCAAGTGGAGAGAGGGAGGGGAGAGAGGGGAGAGAGGGAGGGGAGAGAGAGAGAGGGATCAAGTGGGCGCAAGGACAGAAGGAGAGAGAGAGGAGACAGAGTGAGGAGAGGGAGAGAGAGAGGGTGCAGAGAGGGGGGAGAAGAAGAGATTGTTTTTACTTCAAACTTCAATAAATCAGTTTTAGAATTAGATAAACAAATCCTTGAGTCCGTTTTGTCTAAACCTTGTTGAGTCCAGATTGTACAGTTTGGTGTAGGATCTACTTTAAGGCTGATCTTTATGTCTCGAGGGACAAAAATGCATTTTAAGAAAACGGCCTTTGAAGTTTAGTGTTGTTTTTGTCACTTTTAGCTGCATTTTGTTGCTTTTAGTCTTGTTTTTGTCGCTTTTTTGTCACTTTTTGACGCATTTTTGTCGCTTATAGTTGTTTTTTGTCACATTTTTGTTGTTTTCAGCTGCATTTTTGTCACTTTCAGTCACGTTTTTGTCACTTCTAGTTGTTTTTTGTCACTTTTAGTCACTTTTTTGTCGTTTTCAGCTGCATTTTTGTCACTTTTAGGCTGATCTTTATGTCTCGAGTGAGAAAAATGCATTTTAAGAAAACGGCCTTTGGAGTTTAGTGTCGTTTTTGTCACTTTTAGACGCATTTTGTTGCTTTTAGTCTTGTTTTTAATTGCATTTTTTGTCAGTTTTAGTCACATTTTTGTCACTTAAAGCTGTTTTTTGTCACATTTTTGTTGTTTTCAGCTGCATTTTTATCGCTTATAGTCACGTTTCTGTCACTTCTAGTCGCATTTTTGTTGCTTATAGTTGGTTTTTTTTGTCGCTTTTAGTCAATTCCTTCTGTCCGTTGTGTCTAAATCCTGTTGAGTCCAGATTGTACAGTTTGGTGTAGGATCTACTTTACGGCTGATCTTTATGTCTCGAGGGACAAAACTGCATTTTAAGAAAACGGCCTTTGGAGTTTAGTGTCGTTTTTGTCGCTTTTAGACATATTTTGTTGCTTTTAGTCTCGTTTTAGTCGCTTTTTTGGTCACTTAAAGTCACATTTTTTATGTTTTAGTCACATTTTTGTCACTAGTTGGGGTTTTTTGTCACTTTTAGTTGCGTTTTTGTCGTTTTCAGCTGCATTTTTGCCACTTTTAGTCAAATCCTTCTTTACATTTTGTCAGAATCTTGTGTCTCGAGGGACAAAAATGCATTTTAAGAAAACGGCCTTTGAAGTTACAATGTCCCAGAGAAATCTATGGATGAAGTGGATTTAATGGAAGAATAAAACATCTTTCGGAGCAGATTGGACAGGTTTGTTGTTTCCACATGAAAGTCGATATGTGAGAGAGAAAACTGACAAAAAACTGAAAAAACAAAACACAATCAAAGCAGCCTGACACGTCTCCTTTAATCCACACTCGTCGGGGCCTCCATGGACTCATTCCTTCACACAAAACTGCACCAAAATCGATGGAACACGGGTTAAGTGCTGCTCGGCGCGCGCCCACAGTCGTCGTATTGATTTTCCATTAGGCCCGGGCCGAGTGCAGCTGTGGGGATTGGATTTGTGCCACCTCCCATCATGCTTTGCGGCGTCTCCCCGTCCCTCGACTTCATCCATCACGCGGCGACCGAAGCGGGCTTATTAGCGGGTGAGAGGGCATTAGCATTAGCTTGACCACAATACGTTGCACGGCCCACAACTTTAAAGCCGCCTTGTTTAATTAAGGCGTCGCCGGCTAATTAGCACGCGGCTAATTCTCGTCAGCGCGGGGGGAATCCTCGGAGGTGCTGCGGCGGCGGCGGACATTAAAACGGAATAATTAGGAGCAAAGAGGAGGTCATTACAGCAAACGCTAATTTTACTGTGACAAGATTTAATTAGAGGCGAGAACACGGCGCTCGGTTCAAACGGGGGCTTCGGTAATTGATAACGGCGGCGTTTTTAGCTCACGTTCAGCGCTAAATGTGGGCTGTTTGTTTAAAGATTACAAATGTACAGAGCTGATATTAAAGGGCCCATGACAGGTCAGACCACTCATTTACCTAAAATGCAGTTAAGATAAATATATTTCAAGTTTTGCTAAAATTCTTTACAAATGTTATCCCAGTTTAGCATTTTTATAAGTTTTAATTTAACTTCCTGGTTGTAAATAATGACATCACACTAGGAAATTACCATAGCAACCAGACTGTAAACTGGGCTAAAACTCATCTAATGTCATCAATTCTTTTACCTGACAAATAAAAATATATTTGAACTTATTTATTTTGTTGAATTAATGTTTAAAGGGTCAAAAAAGTAGTTTATTTTGTGTAAATTATGCATAACCTTTGTCTCCCCAGTGTGATGTCATCGATTTGTTTACTTCCTGTAATTTTCAACATATTTTTCAACTTTTTTCCACAAACAGCGACCTGATTGGTGTAAAACTATAATTTATATTTACAACTAGTATTAATACACTGAATAAAGTCAAAATTAGAAAATCATAAAAACCTGTCATACGCACTAACTGATTATTTTAGTATTCGACCAGTCTAAAGCTAAATAATAAGACACGTGGAATTGGCCAGTAATTAGAGATATTAACCATAAACCAGGTTGAAACATCTGTATTTTGACAGTTAAACAGCAAATTCCATCATAGAAACATTATATCCAGCTCGATCTAAAACTATAAGCATCGTAGAATATCAAGATGTCACACGAACGCAACCTAGACCCTGAAAAAAGGAGCCTCATTTCGGTCAAATATTACATACCCATTACATGTTACTGCAAAGATATTAGAGAAATCATAACATCTGCTTTTTTAAAGGTCCCAAAACTTGCAAAATGGACTTTTCAGAGGTGTTAACCTTCCTCCAGTGCTATTTGGGCCTCGTATGTTGTGCCCAAAGTGTTTTTTTGATTGATTCCCTCATGTTTTCACTAGAGAACTGTCTTTTCCGTCCCCCTCGGCTGAGCAGGCAGACGGGGGCTCCTCACTAAGATGACACGGTGTTTAAGCCACGCCTCCAGGAAGAGCGCAGCCGCAAGAATAAAAACAGCTAATGCTAATGCTACACAGTAATTACACGATGGATACGACAGATAGAAGAGTTAGCTTGTTATTTACCAAACGGCAACGTCCGTCGTTGAGGCCCTGGAGCACGTCAAACTCCAGGTCAGATCCAGGACGTAGGACTCAGCACGACGCACCGTCAGGACGATAAAATGTTTATTCAGTGTTTGTGTATCGCTGTTTACCGGAGCACACGGCGCATGCACCATCTCCACTCTAGGCTTCGTCACGGGTTGGGCGGGGGAGGCAGCCTGCTCTCTGTTCGGGGGGGTCAGATCTCAGAGTGAGCCGTTTGCTTTTGCGAATAAAATTGCCTTTCACATTATCCAAAGCCAACGCATTTCATAAAGAGACGTTAAAACAGCGTAGAGTCTTTGCAGAAAAGTGACATAAATGAAGAAAAAAACTGACAATAAACAGGAAGTAGTTTCCTGTTCACTCAAGCATCATCCACATCTCACGGCAAACACAAACGTGGAATCACTAAACGTATTTTTGTGAAGTAGAGCCATGGATGTATTAAATGAACTGGATAAGACACGCCCCCTCTGTCCGTGTCCCAGATTGATTAGTGGTCGCGTGAGGTACTGCAGCCTCTTGGGCCCAGCCTTTTTCTATCATTGTACATTATAATCACAGACAGTACTGAATTATTATCAGTATTTAAATAAAATAGAAGGAAATGTTCTTTTCTACCGTTTCTAAAATCACAGAAATTACCGTTTTTATCTGAAGTGACGTCACACAAACATGTGTGAGTCACATGAACGAGCGTCGGACGATACAAACAGAAGCTCGTGGAAAAGGCTCGACTAGAGACACCTGTAAGTTGTATTTTATTTCATTTCAGACGCTTCACGTGTGTCTAACATGAAGAACACAATTACAATCACACAAGCTAACGCTAACACAAAAACTTGCAGCTGCTGGTCGTTCACGTCGCTCAAAGCATCATGGGGGATTGTGGTCACGTGGAGCCCTAAAGCAAAGATGGCCGCCTCCGTATCAGGAAGTAAAGCAAAGATGGCCGCCTCCGTATCAGGAAGTAAATGCAGAAGTAAGACATTTTTTGGGGTCATGCACCAATGAGCTCAGGCCACAGGAAGGAACAGGGCGCCATTTTGGATTCATCTTCCAGGTTTTATTATAGTTCTATGAGTAGAGCGCTCAGCCTCATGAAGAAAACGTGTAATTCAGGCAAGAAAACATGCCATATCAGAGCGACCGAACCGACTGGCTCCAGAGTGAACCGTCTGGACACGAGGGGCCGGTGGAAACATGGCTACGGCGTCTGGGAATCAAACCCGAGACCCAAAAGAGCAGAGTGGGAGAGCGCTGAGTGATGCAGCGCGAGGCTTCATATGCTCAGGCTGTTCAGTATGACGTGTGAACCTGTGAGGAGGTGTCTGGGGAGGGGGAGGCCGCGGGGGCGGGTGTTCGTCCTCACGAGGTGAATCCTGCACCATTAGATCAACGACACTTAAGAGAGCTTAAAGGAGACATATGACAGGTTTTTGCGATTTTCTCATTTTTATTTTATTTGGTTTATTAATATCTATTGTACATTAAAATATATTGTTTTACCCCAATCAAGTCACAGTTTGTGGAGAAAAGTTGAAAAATGTATTTAAATTTACAAGAAGTGAAAAACTGATGACATCAAACTAGGGAGACTCATTCCATCCAAAGTTTATGTATAATTTACCCAAAAAAACCCAACTTATTTTACAAAAACCAAAAATAAAATAGCAAAAATTATAAAATATATAATTATTTTTAGCAAAACTTCAAATATATTTATCTTACCTGTATTTTAGTTACACAAGTAGTTTAACCTGTCATAGGCACTTTAAAGGAGACGTATCATGGCTGTGTCTGAACGTCCACACTGTTCCCTCTGCACTATCGACTCTTTTGACTGAATCTTGTTGAGTCCAGGTTGTACAGTTTGGTGTGGGATTAACGCACACACATCATTTTGACTTTATTCAGTGTATAAATACCTGTTGTAAATATAAATTATAGTTTTACACCAATCAGGTCACTGTATGTGGAGAAAAGTTGAAAAATCTGTTGAAAATTGATGACATCACACTGGGGAGACAAAGGTTATGCATAATTTACACAAAATAAATGACTTTTTTGACCCTTTAAACATTAATTCAACAAAATAAAAGTGTTTACATGTATTTTTCTTCATGAAATTTAAAAATCTGTGACATTAGGTGAGTTTTGGTCCACTGTACGGGATGTTTCTTGGTGTGATGTCATCATTTACAACCAGGAAGTAAAATTAAAAACCGAAAAAAAATAAAATAAACTGGGGTAAAATTTGTAAAGATTCAAGCAGAATTTTTAATATATTTATCTTGACTACATTTTAGTTAAATGAGTCGTCCAACCTGTCAGAGACGCTTTAAACATTGATTATAATTTACAATAACTTAAATTGCAATGGGTCCTTTTCTTTCCTCCGTCTCCCTCGTTTTTGTCGCAGTCATGAGCTGATGAACAGAATAACGATTACTCAAACAAGCATGAATCACTCTAAATACAACTCTGAGTGAGTAACTGAGAAGAAAAACAATTACAGCAGTTAAACTCCTTTAAAGGGCGTGTGACAGGTTTTATGATTTTATAGTTTTGACTTTATTCAGTGCATTAATACCAGTTGTAAATATAAATGATAGTTTTACACCAATCAGGTCGCTGTTTGTGGAGAAAAGCTGAAAAATCTATTGAAAATTACAGGAAGTAAACACAAATTGATGACATCACACTGTTCTGCAAATGTTCTGCATAATTTACACAAAATAAACAACTTTTTTGATGCTTTAAAAACACAACAACACAATTTCAACACAAAAAGGCGTGAACATAAAACAAAAAAAATATCTATGACATTAGATGAGTTTTGGTCCAGTGTAGAGTGTGATTTCGAGGTGATTTCCGTGTGTGATGTCATCATTTACAACCAGGAAGTAAAATTACAAATCTAAAAAATTGCAAAACCCAAATAAAATGTGTAATTTTTTTGCATTTTTTAAAATACATTTGTCTTACCTGCATTTTAGTTTAATACGTTGTCGTAGGGACTTTATGGTTTGGATTTAAATAAAGTTGGGCAAATAGTAACTGGTTAAAGTCTCTATTTCAGGTTCTCAGAATGTTCTAATTATGACTTAGTTTGGTGGGAGGGCACCTGTGGTAAATATTTAGCATAGTTTTACATCGAGATAGAGTTTGTTGAAGAAATGTTGAAAAATAAAAGTTTAAAATTACAGGAAGTAGTGCTGAGTCCTAAAATGGAATCCCTCTGTGATGTCATCAAAAAGCGACACACTGTTGAAAACAAAGACAATTTAAAAACAACTGACATTTTTCTGACAATTTAAACCATCATTCAACAAAATAAAGTCAGGGATTATTATTGTCAAATCATAACTATTGTGTCATGTATGTGGATGTTGCCTTGTTTACAGTCTGGTTGCTATGGTAACAGTTGTGGAATTACCTCTAGCTTTGTCATATTTGTGCTCATGTCCAACCAGGAAGTGACATTATAAACTTTAAACTGTCAAACTGGGACAAACAGGTGAAATGTTTACTAAATTCTTAAATATAATCATGTTCACTACGTTTTAGTGATGGTTTTGTTGTAATAAAATGTAATGTTTTTGAGTAAAATCCTTGAGAGACTAAGATCTGAGCCATCAGGCCTTTACAAATAAAATGACTAAACTAGGTCTAAACCAGGTCTAACACAGGTCTAAACAAGGACTAAACCAGGACTAAACCAGGTCTAAACCAGGACTAAACCAGGTCTAACACAGGTCTAAACAAGGACTAAACCAGGACTAAACCAGGACTAACACAGGTCTAAACTAGGACTAAACCAGGTCTAACACAGGTCTAAACAAGGACTAAACCAGGACTAAACCAGGACTAAACCAGGACTAAACAAGGACTAACCCAGGACTAAACCAGGACTAAACCAGGTCTAACACAGGTCTAAACAAGGACTAAACCAGGACTAAACCAGGACTAAACCAGGACTAAACAAGGACTAACACAGGTCTAAACCAGGACTAAACCAGGTCTAAACCAGGTCTAAACAAGGACTAAACCAGGACTAAACCAGGACTAAACCAGGACTAAACCAGGACTAAACCAGGTCTAACACAGGTCTAAACAAGGACTAAACCAGGACTAAACCAGGACTAAACCAGGTCTAAACCAGGACTAAACCAGGTCTAAACTAGGAGTAAACCAGGACTAACACAGGTCTAAACCAGGACTAAACCAGGTCTAACACATTTCTAAACTAGGACTAAACCAGGACTAAACCAGGTCTAACACAGGTCTAAACTAAGACTAAACCAGGTCTAAACCAGGTCTAAACCAGGTCTAAAACAGGTCTAATACAGGTCTAAACCAGGTCTAAGCCAGGTCTAAATCAGGACTAAACCAGGTCTAACACAGGACTAAACCAGGTCTAACACAGGTCTAAACCAGGTCTAAACCAGGACTAAACCAGGTCTAACACAGGTCTAAACTAGGAGTAAACCAGGACTAACACAGGTCTAAACCAGGACTAAACCAGGTCTAACACATTTCTAAACTAGGACTAAACCAGGACTAAACCAGGTCTAACACAGGTCTAAACTAAGACTAAACCAGGACTAAACCAGGTCTAAACCAGGTCTAACACAGGTCTAAGACAGGTCTAAACCAGGTCTAAACCAGGTCTAACACAGGACTAAACCAGGTCTAACACAGGGCTAAACCAAGTCTAAACCAGGCCTAACCCAGGTCTAAATCAGGACTAAACCAGGTCTAACACAGGACTAAACCAGGTCTAACACAGGTCTAAACCAGGTCTAAACGAGGACTAAACCAGGTCTAAACCAGGTCTAAACCAGGTCTAAGCCAGGTCTAACACAGGTCTAAACCAGGTCTAAACGAGGACTAAACCAGGTCTAAACCAGGTCTAAACCAGGTCTAAGCCAGGTCTAACACAGGTCTAAACCAGGTCTAAATGAGGACTAAACCAGGTCTAAACCAGGTCTAAACCAGGTCTAAACCAGGTCTAAGCCAGGTCTAACATAGGTCTAAACCAGGTCTAAATGAGGACTAAACCAGGTCTAAACTAGGTCTAAACCAGGACTAAACCAGGTCTAAACCAGGACTAAACCAGGTCTAAACCAGGTCTAAACCAGGTCTAAGCCAGGTCTAACACAGGTCTAAACCAGGACTAAACCAGGTCTAAACCAGGACTAAACAAGATCTAACACAGGTCTAAACTAGGACTAAACCAGGTCTAAACCAGGTCCAAACCAGGTCTAAACCATGTCTAAACCAGGACTAAACCAGGTCTAAGCCAGGTCTAACACAGGTCTAAACCAGGACTAAACCAGGTCTAAACCATGTCTAAACCAGGACTAAACCAGGTCTAACACAGGTCTAACACAGGTCTAAACCAGGTCTAACACAGGTCTAAATCAGGACTAAACCAGATCTAAATCAGGACTAAACCAGGTATAAACCAGGACTAAACCAGGTCTAACACAGGTCTAAACCAGGTCTAAACGATGACTAAACCAGGTCTAAACCAGGTCTAAGCCAGGTCTAAACCAGGTCTAAACCAGGTCTAAACCAGGTCTAAACCAGGTCTAAACCAGGTCTAAACCACTCACAAGAGACAAAACATCATCTATAATTCTAGAACACGTTTCGAGGGCCACATCTTGCCTCCCGGCGAGCCTGATGTGCCCCGCGGGCCTTCAGTTGAACAGCCTTCAAACCCTCTGCACTTCGGGAGCAGGAAACAGCAGTGCGAGGAGGGCCGCGGCGTGCTGTTGCGTAACGTTTTTCGCACTCACCCACTGCAGCGCGACGGGCCGCCTCCCTCTGGCCTCCATCTGTCCGTCCACAGTCACAGAACGCTTCGCACGGACCCGGCCACAATCGCATTCTTCTCGGCTCAGAGAGAGAGAGAGAGAGGCAGAGCTTGGCACGTCCGGGCGAAGCGGCGTCCATATTTGCGCTCCATCTGTTGAAGCTCTGCCCACACGATGCTCGACGCGCCGGACAATAGCGGGAAGAAGCGCGGGGCCAGTGGACATTTGGTGCGGCTCAGAATCGCACTTCTGAAGTACAACGGCGCCGACTGTTTACTACAAATGCATCGGAGTTTAGAGCGGGATAGAAGTGCAGAGGGAGACCACCTGGACCACTGTTATTTACGCTGCACCAGAGAAAACGCGGCAGAATCAGAATCATTTAGGTTTAGTTTCACAGGGAAAACTGGCAAGGAATTAGAAAAAATCTGGATAATTTAGTCAGAATTATCAATTTGTTAGTTCTTCATGCACAGAAATGTAAGAGTTTTGCAAGTTTTTCATTGTTTAACGTTGACTTAAAGGGACTGTTTCTGATATTCTGAGCTTTAAACCCTGTTCTAACAATGTTCTTCATCAAAAACACACCTGGAATTACATTTAACTGGTTTGAAAATCCTCTCCCTGCGACCGTCAAACACACTTCCTGCTGAACGCCCCCGATTAATGACGTTTTTCCGATTTCATACGTCATTTATCTGAGAATCTTCTGCTGTTTTAAGTCCTTAACTCGTCACAGACAAAGCGGCGTCCATATTTGTGCTCCATCTGTTGAAGCTCTGCCCACACGATGCTCGACGCGCCGGACAATAGCGGGAAGAAGCGCGGGGCCAGTGGACATTTGGTGCGGCTCAGAATCGCACTTCTTAAGTACAACGGCGCCGACTGTTTACTACAAATGCATCGGAGTTTAGAGCGGGATAGAAGTGCAGAGGGAGACCACCTGGACCTCTGTTATTTACGCTGCACCAGAGAAAACCAGAATCCTTACAATGACTTTACGCCGAGGAGTTTGTCTGTTGTATGTTTGGTTTCACAGGGAAAACTGTAAAGGCGAAGCACTGCAGAGGAATTAGAACAAATCTGGATAATTTAGTCAGAATTATCAATTTGAAAGTTCTTCATGAACATAAATGTAAGAGTTTTTCATTGTGTAATGTTGACTTAAATCAAATCAAATCAAACTTTATTTATAAAGCACTTTTCATACATAGCATGTAACACAAAGTGCTTTACAGTGCATTAAAAACATTCCCACACATGACCATTTCCCACCCAACCGCCTCCCACCAGCCAAGCAACCCACCCACAATCACATACACAAACACACACACACACACGTACACAGCCGTACACACCCGTACACACACACACACACATCTATGTGCATACACACGCATACACACACACACACCCGTACACACACACACATACACACACCCACACACACATACACACACACACACACACACACACACACACACAGTCACACACACACACACAGACACACACACGCACACACACACACACACACACAAACATATCTATGTGCATACACACAATCACACACACGTATTTACACACACATACCCTAGGATACAATAGGCTGAGTGCAGATACACCAGTTGAAGAAGCACCATCAGAGGAGCCGTCTGCGCCAGGAGCAGAGCGTCGCCTGCAGCCACAGGACACAGACTCAGGGCCCCGAGGAGAGATGAGGCAAACACCAAACCTCCACCAGGGGCCCATGAGCCAGGGCCCAGGGGCCACAGATGAACACCGCTCCCAGTACAAAGGGCCCCTCAGAGGAAACACCGGAGAGCCTAAAATTGATAAAAGAATAAATAAATAACTATGGGTAATTAATAAATAGAACTAGAGTAAAACTTGGAAATAAATACATATAAAATAGTAAACATAAAATAAGTAAACACATTAATTAGGAAGAATAAATATAACAAATACATAAATTAAATATTAATCAAAAGCTAAGCTAAAAACTTAAAGGAAGCATATTCTGATACAGTGACTTTTCTGAGGTTTAAATCATGTTCTAACAATTTTCTTAATCAAAAACACACCTGAAGTCGCATTCAGCCGCATTCACACTGTTTTGAGGAATGTTTATTAGAAAATCCTCTCCCTCCGAGCATCAAACACACTTCCTGCTGAACTTCCTGGATTTTCTGACGTATTTTCAGACTTCATACGTCATTTATCAGAGAACGTTCCGCTGTTTTTAGTCCTTAAATGATCTCTCAATTTGTTCTGAGCATTTCTGCCTCTAAACACGATAACTGCTGCGGCAAATCCACATCATAACATTTTTTCAGCGCTAACTTCACTAGATTGTACACAGCACTGGCGCCATCTGCTGGCTGGATGCACTCAGTAAGTGTCATTTCATAGTGACTGATGACACAGAGCATAGAAAGAAGAAGAAACTTTTTTTTTGTTTTAGTTTTTAGGCAAATTTAAAGCACTCCAGAGCATGTTTAAACGCTAACAACAATATGAAAAATGCAGAATACTTTTCCTTTAAACCAGGCATGTCCAAACTCAGGCCCGGGGGCCAAATGCGGCCCTCATACCAATTTTTCTTGGCCCTCAGGCTTCCTGGTGAATTGGCCTACATTATCCTGAGAAGTACTTTTTACAGCACATTTAACATTTTCTACAATTCCAACCTAAATAACTAACATTTTGGCGCAACACAGTCCTGATATTAAGGCACTGAGACTGAATGTAGATGTGGTGGAGCTTAAAACATCAGATAAATGCAGCTTTTTTAACGTTTCACGATTAATTTGTGGCCCTCCGATTGGTCTGTATGTCAATATGCGGCCCTCGATGGAAAAAGTTTGGACACCCCTGCTTTAAACAAATATGCCACATGCTTCGCAGAAAGGATTTCAGGGGTTGTCATCCGGACGTTGTTTGAAGATCGAGACGTTTCGACTTTTATCCAAAAGTCATTGTCAGTCAGAGAGCTGGTATGGGAACTCAGGCTTATATGGTACTCTAAGTAATGAGAGTCCTGCCCCCAGGGAGGAGTCACTGAACACCTGTCCTCGTTTGGAAAATTGTTTGTTTGTCACCTGAGACTTGATAAATGGTCTGTCTTTGTTAGTTTAATAGTTGGCCTCACCTAGTTTCACCTGTGACTAAGGTCTATTGTTCTATTGATAGCTGTTGCTCCCTCATCACTGCTGATGACCTCATTAACATTTGACTGGTCTATTGATTTGGACCAGGGTGTTAGGAGGCTGTCATAAATCTTAGACAAATTAAATCTTAAGCCCCCATTCCTGTTTAGAGAAGGATTCTCTCTTTTGACAAAAATGGCCTCCTTTACTCCTCTTTCAAACCAGTTCTTCTCTCTGCTCAATATCTTCACCTCACTGTCCTCAAACAAGTGGTTTGTAGCTTTTAGGTGCAGATGGACTGCACTCTGCGGTCCTGTGGAGGCCGCTCTTCTGTGTTGGTACAGCCTTTTGTGCAATGGCTGTTTTGTTTCTCCTATGTAACGTTCTTTACAACTGTCCTCACTGCACTCTATCGAATAAACTACATTGCTCTGTTTCTCTGTCGGCCTCTTGTCTTTAGGGTGGACCAGTTTCTGTTTAAGTGTGTTGCCAGGTTTGAAATAAACAGGGATGTCGTGTTGTCTAAAAATGCCACATGCTGTATTTTGAAAACAAACGGACAAAGCACCTTTAAAAGCACAATCTGTACCATCCTCGACACATTAATACATTTTGCTGCTTGTAGTTTAGTTTTCCAGTTTGTGAAAGAGCGTTTCATTGCACAACATTTACCATCACCACAACGACACTAACAGAGAGTAGTATTTACACGGCTTGGACATAAAGGACATATTCTGACTCGCTGCTTTCATTCGAGAACAGAGGGCCCGATTATCACCCACCGTCACATTTTTACAAGAAAACAATAAAACGCTAAACATCACGAAGCGAAACAACCACAGTTTAGTTTTATTTGCGGTCTTTTTTCCCTGAGGTTTTTGGCTGTTCTTTGTTTGTCCCCGGTTTAGACCTGGTTTTAGTCGAATGTGGACCTGGTTTGGGCCTGTTCTAGTCCTGGTCTTGGTCAAATCCTGGTTTAGTCCTGGTTTGGTTCCAGTTTTGGCGTGAGTAAAGCCTTGTTTTCACTGGTTCCCTTCGCGGATCACCACAATCTTGATCTGTCTTAAAGTCTATATGAAGGTTTTTCTAACTCTGACTTAGTTTGGTGGGAGGGCACCTGTGGTAATTATCAATCAAAGTTTTACATCCGTGAAGTTGCGGTTTGTGAAGAAATTTTGAAAGATAAAAGTTTAAAATTTCAGGAAGCAGTGCTGAGTTCTAAAACGGAATCCCTCTGTGATGTCATCAAAAGGCGACGCACCATTGAAATTACACTGACACATTTTTCTGACAGTTTAAACCATCGTTCAACAAAATAAAAGTGTTATCGGGTGTTAATAATTGTCAAATCATAACTATTGTGTAATTTGTTTGGATTTTGGCCCTTGTTTACGGTCTGGTTGCTATGGTAACAGTTCTAACTATGTCATATTTGTGCTCGTGATCAACCAGGAAGTGACATTAAAAATTTTAAAAAGGCTAAATGTTTAGTAAAATCTTAAATATAATCATGTTTACTACGTTTTAGAGAAATGTGAAGTCTAACCTGTCATATGGACTTTAAGTGAAGGTTATACTGGGCCGTTTAGGTGATCCAAAGTGGGCCAAAGTGGTCAGGTGATTGGATCAGAGAGAACGCAGACTCAGGCTAAAACAAGACGCAAAAAGCAGAAAAGAATCATTTTTCTCACCGAACACTGACTTGATTTTGTGATAAATTATTGTATTTCCACTGACGCTAACTTACATGTCCAGCCCATGGATGTATTAAATGAATTGGATAAGACATGCCCCCTCTGTCTGTGTCCCAGATTGATTAGTGGCCGTGCGAGGTACTGCAGCCTTTTTCTAAAATTGCACATTATAAATGCAGACAGGACTGAATTATTATTGGTATTTAAAGAAGATAGAAGGAAATGTTCTTTTCTACCGTTTCTAAAATCACAGAAATTACCGTTTTTATATGAAGTGACGTCACACAAACATGTGCGAGTCACGTGAACGAGCGTCGGACGATACAAACAGAAGCTCGTGGAAAGGCTCGACTAGAGACACCTGTAAGTTGTATTTTTATTTCATTTCAGACGCTTCACGTGTGTCTAACATGAAGAACACAATTACAATCACACAAGCTAACGCTAACACAAAAACTTGCAGCTGTGTGGTTGTTCACGTCGCTCAAAGCATCATGGGGGATTGTGGTCACATGGCGCCCTAAAGCAAAGATGGCCGCCTCTGTATCAGGAAGTAAATGCGGAAGTGAGAATTTTTTTTGGGGTCATGCGCCAATGAGCTCAGGCCACAGGGATAAACAGGGCGCCATTTTGGGTTCATCCTCCAGGTTTTATTAAAGTTCTATGGTCGAGCCCTTAGCAAAACTAAGCTAGCAAAGTGTGTTAGCGTCAGTTGTTTCCTGTTTATCGTCGCACGTGTGGAGCAAGCCCATGCCACTTTGAGTCTCACTTTCCCTCCCTTCTTCTTCTGTATATTTCTCTCTTTCTCCCCCTCTCTCTTCCTCTCTCTCTCATTTATTCTCTCTCTCTCTGTCTCTTTCTCTTCCTCTTTCTGTCTCTCCCTCTCTCTCTACCCTCTCTCTCTCTCTTCCCCCCTTCCCTCTACTCCCCTCTCTTTCTCTCCCTCTTTCTCCCTCCTCTCTTCCCCCCTCCCTCTCCTCCCCTTTCTCTCTCTCTGTATCTTCCTCTTTCTGTCTCTCCCTCTCCCCCCTCTCTCTCTCCTCCCCCCTTCCCTCTCCTCCCCTCTCTCGCTCTGTCTCTTCCTCTTTCTGTCTCTCCCTCTCTCTCTCCCCCCTCTCTCTCTCTTCCCCCCTTCCCTCTCCTCCCCTCTCTCTCTCTTTCTCTTCCTCTTTCTGTCTCTCCCCCTCTCTCTCTCTCCCTCTCCCTCTCTCCCTTTCTCCCTCCTCTCTCTTCCCCTCTTCCCTCTCTCCCCCTCTCTCTCTCTGTCTCTTCCTCTTTCTGTCTCTCCCTCTCTCTCTTTCTCCTCTCTCTCTCTTCCCCCCTCTCTCTCTCTTCCCCCCTTCCCTCTCCTCCCCTTTCTCTCTCTTTCTCTTCCTCTTTCTGTCTCTCCCTCTCTCTCTACCCTCTCTCTCTCTTCCCCCCTTCCCTCTACTCCCCCCCCCTCTCTTCCTCTCTTTCTCCCTCCTCTCTTCCCCCTCCTCTCTCCCCTTTCTCTCTCTCTGTCTCTTCCTCTTTCTGTCTCTCCCTCTCTCTCTCTCTCTTCCCCCCTTCCCTCTCCTCCCCTTTCTCTCTCTCTGTCTCTTGCCCTTCCTCTTTCTGTCTCTCCCTCTCTCTCTCTCTCTTCCCCCCTTCCCTCTCCTCCCCTTTCTCTCTCTCTCTCTTTCTCTTCCTCTTTCTGTCTCTCCCTCTCTCTCTTTCTCCTCTCTCTCTCTTCTCCCCTTCTCTCTCCTCCCCTTTCTCTGTCTCTTCCTCTTTCTGTCTCTCCCTCTCCCCCCTCTCTCTCTCTTCTCCCCTTCTCTCTCCTCCCCTTTCTCTGTCTCTTCCTCTTTCTGTCTTTCCCTCTTCCGCCTCTCTCTCCCTCTTTCTTTCCCCCTCTCTCCTCCCCCCTTCCCCCCCTCTCTTTCTCCCTCCTCTCTCCTCCCCCCTTCCCTCTCCTCCCCTTTCTCTCTCTCTGTCTCTTCCTCTTTCTGTCTCTCCCTCCTCTCTCTTCCCCCCTTCCCTCTCCTCCCCTTTCTCTCTCTCTGTCTCTTCCTCTCTCTCTCCCTCTCCCTCTCTTTCTCTCCCCCCCTCCCTCTCAGAAGGACACAGGAGGTGTAAGAGCCACTCGAGGGGGGGAGAGAGTGAGGGCTCCATATTGAAGCTAATGACGCTCGTCCGAACACTTTGCTGACTCCTGGGATCCGGGACAGTCGGACCGTGGCCCGAACCCAAACTCCACAAACCGAACGCCGCCGCCGTTTACACTCCATAAACGGAGCTCGTAAATGTAAAGAGAAGGGGCTTCATCGAGAGGGCACAGGTCGGTATCAAATGAACAAAAGTTTAAAGATGTTTCGCTGCTCATCCAAGTAGCTTCTTCGTCTGACAGAGAACTGAAGAGTCACTGCTGTAAATCTCTCTAAAAAGGCAGATTTTACTCGAGCTGTCGTCTTTTAGTCGATTAATCGGTCGATGTTTTAGTCGACCAACATTTTTCTTAGTCGACTAATCATTTTTATTTCAATTAACAGGGTTTTCAATCTCAGTGCCTTAATATCAGGTCCGTCCCACACCAAAATGTTAGTTATTTAGGTTATAAGTGTAGAAAATTTGAGATTTGCCATAAAAAGTACTTCTCAGGACAGTGTGGGCCAAGAAAAATAGCTCAGAGGGCCGCATTTGGCTTGGCTTGTTTCTGAGTCCAAGCGCTGAGGAAATTAATTGTTGTGCGGCAGTTGAAGTGTCCTAAATCTCCAACTGCTGCACTAGCAAACAAGCTAGCGAAGCTCAGCACAGTCGCAGCAACAACGAGAAACTACTTTGAGTTGATCGGAGAAAAGGTTTCAAAGGTGGTCATCTGGACTCGTCGATGGAACGCTCCTGGACAAATGAGCGAGTACACCGACTACTTTAAAGCCTTGATTTTCCTCCAGTGCCGGGGAACACTGGTGCGCCTTCAGGTTTTGCCAGGTGCGTCTTGAGAAAATGTCCAGTTTGTGTTAACAGATTCACAAATGCAGATTTAATGAACTATTTTACCTTTTCGGAGCGTCCTGAGCAACATTTTCACAAAAAATAACACAAAACCATCACTATTACCACATTTAAAGAACTAGACAGTGCCACAGACATTATTTACCTCATTATGTACAATATTTTTAACTAAATGGTCTGATTTGGAAATATTTTAATGGTAGGTGGCGTGCCGTGGTGGCATTTAAACCCAAAACGTGTGCCGCGACTCAAAAAAGGTTGAAAAACACTGCTTTAAAGCACACACGTTCTGCTACAGTGACTTTTTTGAGCTTTAAACCCTGCTCTAACAATGTTCCATCATCAAAAACACACCTGGACTAGCATTCAGTTGAATTCACGCTGTTTTGAGGAATGTTTATTAGAAAATCTTCCTCCTCCGAAAGTCAAACACACTTCCTGCTGAACTCCTTCTATCCGGGACGTTATTTCAGATCATCATTTATCAGAGAATCTTCTGTTGTTTTTATTCCTTAAATCATCACTAAACTCGTTCTGAGCATTTCTGCCTCTAAACACGATAACTGCTACCGCTAACACAAATCGAAAGTTTGCGCTGAAAAGAAGGTAACTAGATTGTATATTGCGCTGGCGCCATCTGCTGGCTAAATGCACAGATTAAGTGTCATTTCATAGTGACTGAAAACACAGGGCATAGAATGAATAAGAAACTTTAAAACATGAGGCAAATTTAAGGCACTCAAAAGCATGTTTAAAGGTTAATTCTTTTTTACTTTTGGTCAGTTTGTTCTCTCAACATATTGTCTTTCACATGGAAACAACAAACGTATCCAATCTGCTCCTAAAGGTGTTTTATTACTTAATTTAAACTTTACAATTTTGTACGAAACAAGATTTTGACACAAACATTCAGAAGTATTTGTTGATACAGCAATTAGACAAAATTTGAACTTTTAGGCCAATTTTCTGCTAAATTTAGTTTATTCAAAAACAGAATTCCCTCTGTAAAGTTTGTGTAACTAATATGTGACAAAATGAAAAGAAGAAAGACACTGAAACCTGGTCCTGTCCATTTTTCAGACTGAAATGTCCCAAATATGAGTTTTTTTTTAGCCATTTTTACACAAAAAAAAACTTCATATTTCATGATTTTTTTCATGCATTTATGTGCGTAAACTACAGGAGAAGTTTCAAATTAATATCTTGATAAAATTTTTCTTACTCCATTCCACGGACAGAAACAAGGCCTAAAAAAACCAAAGAAACATTTTTTATCAGTTTGTGCTGCCCATAATTCTTCCACAGTCGAAACGTTGTGTAGAATTTTTCAATTAAAATATCATCAGCGCATCACCTCGATTGGACCAGACATGATTTGAACTTAAAAGCTTTCAAATCTCTGAAGTATATTATTAATTTCTCTCTATTTGCAGCACTTCTTCAGGTCTCCCGTGTTTTTCGCAGTCACTTTATTTTCTATTTAATGAGTTATTAATGCCGGTGTCTGGGCCGCGGCAGATACAGTACAAACATTATGATATTCCCCGCTCTCCTCTGCCCAGCCCCATCAACATAATTAATACAAGCCATTAGCAGCGCGGCTAACGTGAATAATTAATGTAACACTTTACTATGAAATATTCAAATCTGTTTCCGCAGCGAGGTCACATCAGGGCGCCGGCAAAATCAATGTTAACAAATGACGGGGTTAAGTGTCCAAAATATTCTGCATAATTGAACAAACAAAGCAAAAAAGTGTAACAGTCGTCCTCTCCGACCTGCGACGCTAACGGATTGTACAGATATTCACAAAGCATTTGCACAGAATATGTTTTATTCAGGAAAACTCAAGTGAAAACCATCATTTATTTGTGTCTTTGTGCCAGAAGCCCACCCCTGCCTCACAGATTAAAGGAGTTCTGCGCTTTGTTCACTCATTCTGTACAAATCTGTCATGTTTTCAGTCCCCTCGGTCAACTTCTAACCACTCAAACTTCATTTTCTCCAAAAAACTGTTGCTTTTTGAGCCTAAAAGATGTCCTACTTCCACTGACAGCTGAACCGAATGTGCATTAGTCACCCGTGTGAGTTTTTGAGTCGGTTTGTGATCAAATGGCTAACTGTCCCAGAGCGCCCCCTGTCCTCGACCCTCCTTCACGGCAAGAAAAAACTACATAAAACCCTGTGGGGAAAAGTTGAAACCTCGGGGAGAACGACAGGGAAGGAGAAGCCGCAGTGTCTGAAACAACTCACGAGGGAAGTGGAGAAAGAGAAAAAGCATGTGAACAGCAATGAACGGACCACAGATGAACTAAAATCTTAAATATTGTTGATGAAAGTAGAAGAACCAGAGGACAGTGTTCAGCTCCACACTTCCTCCAGTACAGTAGGGGGCAGCGGAGCCAAATCTGTACATTTTTATTCCTGTTCCTAACTGGTCTGAACATAAACTGTTTCTAAGGGAAGCGTTTTGAGCCTGGTCTTAAATGTAGAGCCTGTGTGGCCTCTTTAACATGAACAGGAGCTGGTTCATAACAGGGGCTCGGTATAAACGCTCGACCTCTTGTTGAGCTTTTACAGACTCCAGGACCAACAATAGTCCAGCATTTTGAGAGTGAAGAGCTCTTTTTGGACGGTACTCTACTGTCACATCTTTGAGGTCGATGGGGTCATATCATTGTGGCTTTATGAGTCAGGAGGAGGATTTTAAATTTGATTCTAAACTCAACAGAAGCCAGTGAAGGGACTCTAACACTGGGGTAATGTGCTCTCTTCTTCTAGTTCATGTTTATAATCATGCAGCTGCATTTTGCACCAGTTGAAAGCTTCTTCTGGAGCTTTTAGGACACGCTGCAGGGCGTCACAGTCTGATCTGGATGTGACAAATGCAGGAGGAGCTTTTCAGCATCACTTTTAGGCAAGATTTTTCTAATTTTGATTGATGTTACACAAATGAAAGTAGGCTGTTTTACAGGCTTGATTTATATGTGCTTTGAACTAGAGCTCTGGGTCCAATAAGACTCCATGGTCTCTTACAGTAGAGCTGGAGGCTACAGACCAGAAACTATCTAGTCAAATAGAGCAGTGTTTCCCAACCAGGGGTACGGGGACCCCAAGGGGTACGTGAGGAATGACCAGGGGGCACTTAGAATGGTTTCAGGTTTTAAATGAAGAGAAATGTACTTTGATCTGAATAAATATGTCATTAGTTGTAAATTTAGCATCTTTTTTGGTGTATGTTGGACCATAAATATAATTAAAACAATAGATCAGTAATAAATGACTATATTCGACTACTACACCTATTTATTTTCCAAAAACTCAAGTTAAGGGGTCCTCCGAGTGTGAGACAAACCTTAGGGGGTACTCGAGACAAAAAAAGGTTGGGAATCACTGAAATAGAGAGTCTCACAGATGTTTAGGGCGTAGGACAATGACCTCAGCTTTTTCAGGGTTAAGAAGTAGATTATTAAGTGTCATCCAGGTTTTTATCCTTCACAGGCACTAAGTCTGTACTTGATGGGTCGGATCAGGTTTCATTGATAAATACAGCTCTGTGTCACAGCAGTGGAAGTTAATTCCATGTTTTCTGATAATCGGACCTAACGGCAGCAAATAAAGAGTGAACAGCACTGGACCGAGGACTGACCCCTGTGGCACACCTTAGGTTACACGTACTACCGGTCAAATGAGAATCATGCCATAAAGTGCGGTGTTCTTCATCTGATTTGACCTAAAGTGCTGCTTTATCATGGGCAAAAATTATAATAATGACTATTTGACGCTTATTTGAAATCACAATTATTTTAAACAATTACTTCTAAATTGTCAAAATGTAATTCTGTAGAGGAAGTATTTCATAAAAGATTTTGAAGCAAAAAAAGTGTGCTCATTATAACTTAAAGCCTTAATCCATTCAGAGTACCCCTTAACTTGAGTTTCAGACAAATAAATGGGTTTACTAATCACATATTGTCAATTATTACTATTATATTTTTGTTTTAATTATAATTATGGTCCAAGATACTCCAAAATATGCCAAATTTACAACTAATACCAATTTTTTATTCAGTTAAACGTACACTTTATCTTCTTTTAAAACCTGAAACCAATGACTCACAGACATGATTAACATTTTAGAGAAATAATTGAAAGCACAACTATATGTAAAGCGTTAATCCATAGTATCTTAATCTAGTGTTTGTGTCATTCATTTATAATCATAAAAACTGCAGCGTTAATGTGTTTGTAAACTAAAACTCCCGACAAACCTGAACAACAAGAACAAACCCATTTCCGAACGGCACGACCTAATTACCCTTAATCAACCCATCGAAACAGCCCTCCCTCCCCTCCCTCACCCCTTCCCTCACCAGCTCCCTCCTTTATCCAGGACCAGATCCATCAAGCGCACTTCCTTGTCTCATCAGCGCTCGTGCTCGCAGTGACCCCGCTCATCACACTTAATCTACGCTGAAAGTCCCGCTCGGCGCTCAATGGCGTGTGCGGTCCGCGGGTATTTATTTTTGGTCGGGGTCTAATGGCCTGTCCCCTGGCCCCGCCCACTGATGGTTATTTACTAGGCCGCAGATGCTCGGGCTCAAAATGACTGGTCATGTCGGCGGCGGCCATCTCTCTCGCCGCTCCCGCCCCCGGTGCGAGCGCCGCCGAGCCCGTTGACATTGACTCGGTGACTCTCGGGGCCATTATGTTGACAGCTGATTAGCACCGGATTACAGGGGGGAGGGAGGGAGGGAGGGAGGGGGGGAGTGAGGGGGTATCGGAGCGAGGATGGGGCCTCCTGCGCAGACACAGGCACAGCGGCAGGCAAGGGCAGGAGAGAGAGAGAGGGGGAGAGAGAGGAGAGAGGGGGGAGAGAGGAGAGAGGGGGGAGAGAGAGGAAAGAGGGAAGAGAGAGGAAAGAGGGGGGAGAGAGAGAGGGGGGAGAGAGAGGAAAGAGGAGAGAGAGGAAAGAGGGGGAAACAGGAAGAGGGGAGAGAGAGAGGAAAGAGGAGAGAGAGAGGAGAGAGGGGGAACAAGAAGAGGGGAGGGAGAGAGGAGAGAAGGGGGAGAGAGAGGAAAGAGGGGGGAGAGAGAGGAGAGAGGGGGAACAAGAAGAGGGGAGAGAGAGAGAAGAGAAGGGGAGAGAGAGGAAAGAGGGGGGAGAGAGGAAAGAGGAGAGAGAGAGGAAAGAGGAGAGAGAGGAAAGAGGAGAGAGAGGAGAGAGGGGAGAGAGAGAGAGGAAAGAGGGAGAGAGAGAGAGAGAGAGAGAGGAGAGAGAGAGAGAGAGAGAGAGGGGAGAGAGGAAGAGAGAGGGGAGAGAGAAAGGAAAGAGGGGGAAACAGAAAAAAGGGGAGAGAGGAAAGAGGAGAGAGAGAGGAAAGAGGGGAGAGAGAGAGGAAAGAGGAGAGAGAGAGGAAAGAGGGGAGAGAGAGAGGAAAGAGGAGAGAGAGAGGAAAGAGGGGAGAGAGAAAGGAAAGAGGAGAGAGAGAGAGGAAAGAGGGGAAATCAGGACGGTAAACAGGACAGTAAAGAGGGGAGAGGGAGGAAAGAGGGGAAATCAGGACGGTAAAGGGGGGGGAGCGAGAGGAAAGAGGGGAGAGAGAGGAGAGAGAGAGGAAAGAGGGGGAGAGAGAAAGTGTACAGAGAAAAACATAAAAGGAAAGAATGTAAAGAGACAGAAAGAGCGTGAAGAGGGAAAAAACAAAAAAGGAAAGAGGTTTTTAGAACTCTCGTGGATGTAAAACATTTACCACAGGTGCCCTCCCACCAAACTAAGTCAGAATTAGACAAACCTGTCATAGGGACTTTAAACTAACCCACAATTAAACCAGAAAAATCAAGCTAAATGTGCGGCTTTTGATGAAAACTGGTGCAGAATCTAGAATCTAACAAATAATCACGATAAGATTCAACATATGAGGGTTTTACGTTTGGATATTTCTTTCAAAAACATTGAATCTTCCATCGAGTTTTCCCCCTGCCCTTCACCTGAAATCAGGACATGATCTAAGTCTAGAACGATATGCTAATGAGCTAAACTGACCCCTAGATGATCCTTTCTAATAGAGACGTGGCCCTTCACTTCTCAGTTTAATAAAGTTTGACATAATAACAAGATTTATCAACTCCCATCTCCATTAAATAAGGCCCAAAGAATTCAAAAAACGATCCTCAATAAAACGACTTGACAAAACAATGACGTGACAAACTGATAAACTGTGCTTCTTTGCTTTTATTTTGCCTTATTTTTATTCGTGCAGCTTCTATTTCGCTCAAATTAACTTCAAACGGTGAAATGTAAACTGAAAGTAGTTGCTCTGTTGTTGCTCCGACTGCAGAGCTTACAGTCGTTGGAGATAAAGGACACTTCAACTGCCACACAACAGCAACCATGAATTTCAAATTTCAACTCTTGGACTCAGAAACATGTTATTTAAGGAGAGAAAGGTGAGGAGTTCAACTGTGTGTGATCCAAAGTCAGGGATAAATGTGACGCTGAAATCTAGTTTTCTACAACGGATTACTTGATTTTCTTTTTTTTAAGCCGGGTATCCACTGTAGGATTTTTTTTTGTCTTTTAAGATTTAATATCACACTAAAAGACGTAATGAAATCAAAGTCGTACGACAGAACGCAGTCATTGTGCGACGGTTCACGCAATCAATCTTCGACTAAAGTTTATCTGAGCGAATATCAGGCTTGGGCTCCGTCTGATAAAGTCATCACAGTTGTACCTGTTAGCAGAGGCTAGCGCGACATGCTAGCAGTGTTTTGTGCTTGTAAAAGTTGTTAAATTAAACGTCGATGTAATCCCTCATTCGTCCAGGTGTGTTCCGTCGTAGAAAAGGTTTCATGGGTCGTTATCTGGACGCTGTTTGAGACGTTCCTGGTCTGGGAACTCAGAAAAAATGTACCTATCAAAGACAGGCCATTATCAAGGTCAGGTGACACTAGGCAGGGCAAACTGTTAACTTGACAAAAACAGGCCATTATCAGTGACTTCTCCCTGTAGGGTGGCCATTATCAAGGTCAGGTGACACTAGGCAGGGCAAAGTATTAACTTGACAAAAACAGGCCATTATCAGTGACTTCTCCCTGTGGGCGGGGCTTACACAGATCAGAGTAGTATATAAGCCAGAGTTCTCAGACCAGCTCTCTGATTGACAATGACTTTCGGATAATATTCGAAACGTCTCGATCCTCAAACAGCGTCCGGATGACAACCCCTGAAACCCTTTCTACGATTACTGAATGAAAGCGAAATGAGAAGATAATGTCCTGTTTGCATTTTTGTCCCTCGAGACATAAAGATCAGCCTTAAAGTAGATCCTACACCAAACTGTACAATCTGGACTCAACAAGATTCTGACCAAATGTACAGAAGGATTTGACTAAAAGCGACAAAAATGCAGCTGAAAACAACAAAATGATAAAGAAAACAACTATAAGTGACAAAAATGCGACTAAAACGGACAAAAACAAGACTAAAAGCAACAAAATGCGGCTAAAAGTGACAAAAACAACATTAAACTTCAAAGACCGTTTTCTTAAAATGCATTTTTGTCCCTCGAGACATAAAGATCAGCCTTAAAGTAGATCCTACACCAAACTGTACAATCTGGACTCAATCAGATTTAGACGAAACGTACACTAGGATTTTTTAATATCTAATTCTAAATTGGATTTATTGAAGTTTAAAGTTTAAAAAAAGACGCAAAATTTGAATTTTTTTGACAATTTTCAGTCTAATCTAGTTTACTCAAAAACTAAATAAGAAATCAGAAATCCCCTCTGTACATTTTTGTAACTAATATGGAACAAAACCTGTCCATTTTTCAGATTTAAATGCCCCAAATATGTATAATTTTGGCAGTTTTTTCACATAAAATGCCTTATTTTTACATGAAAACATTAAATAATGAAACACTTATACACTAATACATTTTTTTCTTACATTTATGTGACTAAACTACAGGAGAAGTTTAACATTGATATCTTTAAATTTAAGATTTTTTCCTGTTTCACTGCAGCGTCTCACCTTAAAACAGCAGAAGATTCTCAGATAAAAGACGCATGAAATCAGAAAAAAATTCATCTATTGAGGTGTGTTTTTGACGACAGAACGTTGTCAGAACAGGATTAAAAGCTCAAAAAAGTCACAGCAGCAGAACACGTGTCCTTTAAATTATTTGTCCGGCTCCACGTCTCTTTCCAGTTCAAATCCGTGTCCTGTCAGTCCAGCTTAGCCTCCATTTTGTTCGTATCTGGGCCAGTTTTAAATAAACCACTCTGGCCCACGCGCCCCTCCCACGGCGACGCCTGCTAGACCACTCCACGGTCCCACCAGAGCCACCCGTCCCATAAAACCCACACCTGTCAGGTCCGACATCTCACCCGAGTCCCCGGACCCCGCCGCCAGCCCGGATCCTGGTCCAGAACCGGTCCCCAGAGTCCCGGCGTCGAAATCAGACGGCTCAGACCGACCTCCGGGGGGCGAGGTGTAATTAAACGGGGTCCGAGTCGGCCCCCGAGCGTTAAAAATGTACAGCAAATGGAGCGTCAGACGGACAGATGCCGCGGTCCACGGCGAGCAGGACGGGCCTCCAAGATGGCCGACGGCTCCGGGGTTCTGTGCGCGGGCGGGGGGAACAGATGCTGAGGATGTTTGGGTAAATAAGTGTGCAGCGTGAGCCTGACAGGCGGGTTCATCAGGGAGTTTAGCTTTTGTGATGGTTTTATTATATAGACTGGTTAAGTTCTGATTTGGACCTGGTTTAGTCCTAGTTTAGTCCTGGTATAGTCCTGGTATAGTCCTGGTATAGTCCTAGTATAGTCTTGGTTTAGACTCGGTATAGTGCTTGTTTAGTCCTGGTTTAGTTCTGTTTTAGATCTGGTTTAGACCTGGTTTAGTCCTAGTATAGTCTTGGTTTAGACTCGGTATAGTGCTTGTTTAGTCCTTGTTTAGTCCTGGTTTAGTTCTGTTTTAGATCTGGTTTAGTCCCTCTTTAGTCCTGGTTTAGTACTGGTTAAGTCCAGGTTTAGTCCTGTTTTGGATCTGGTTTAATCCTGGTTTAGTCCTGGTTTGGTCTTGGTTCAGTCTTGGTTTAGTCCTGGTTTAGATCTGGTTTAGTCCTGGTTTAGACCTGGTTTAGTCTTGGTTTAGTTTTGGTTTGGTCCTGGTTTAGTCCTGGTTTAGATCTGGGTTAGTCCTAGTTTAGTCCTGGTTTAATCTCTGTTTAGTCCTGGTTTAGACCTAGTTTAGTCTTGGTTTAGACCAGGTTTAGTCCTGGCTTAGACCTGGTATAGTCTTGGTTCAGACCTGGTTTAGTCTTGGTTTAGTCCTGGTTTAGACCTGGTTTAGTCTTGGTTCAGACCTGGTTTAGTCTTGGTTTAGACCTGGTTTAGTCCTGGTTTAGTCTTGGTTTAGTCTTGGTTCAGACCTGGTTTAGACCTGGTTTTGTCCTGGTTTAGTCCTTGGTTTAGTCCTGGTTTAGTCTTGGTTTAGTCTTGGTTTAGTCTTGGTTCAGACCTGGTTTAGTCTTGGTTTAGACCTGGTTTAGTCCTGGTTTAGTCTCTGTTTAGTCTTGGTTTAGTTCTGGTTTAGTCTTGGTTTAGACCTGGTTTAGTCCTGGTTTAGTCTTGGTTTAGTCTTGGTTCAGACCTGGTTTAGTCTTGGTTTAGACCTGGTTTAGTCCTGGTTTAGTCTCTGTTTAGTCTTGGTTTAGTCCTGGTTTAGTCTTGGTTCAGACCTGGTTTAGTCTTGGTTTAGACCTGGTTTAGTCCTGGTTTAGTCTCTGTTTAGTCTTGGTTTAGTCCTGGTTTAGTCTTGGTTTAGACCTGGTTTGGTCCAGTAACCAATAACAAGAGATAAAATCTGTTCCATGTTTTTGCAGACGGTTGAGGGCCGTATCTTGTCCCTTGGCGGGCCTGCTCTGGCCCGCAGGCCTTCAGGTGTTTTACTGTTGATCACCAGCCCATCACTGTCGCCCCGTCACCACAGGATTGTCCCATGAAGCCCCAGCTCCTCTGCCCCGGCCTTTCACTGCAGAGGGGCTCCCGTCTCCTCCATTATCTGCGTCTGACGTGCTCGAGCTCCGACGTCTCCGTCCCGCCGAGTTTACGCCGTTTATGCTAATATCGATGCTAATATTTATGCTAATGTGGGGCCCGCGGTTTGGGATGAATCCAGAGCTTTGTTTTGCAGACGGACAGTGCGGAGAGCGGGTGACACGCCGATCCGGTCCCATTGACTTCGGAACGCAACAAAATGGGGTGAGGAAACTTTGACACGGAGTTTAACCCACGAAACGCCGCCAGACGATGTGCGCTAGCGACAACGGCGTGAGACAACGTGCGCTAGCGACGACGGCGTGATGTGTGTGTGACAGTTACATCAGGAACACTTAAACATGAACGTCGACATAAAAGGCTCATAAATACTGTCGCTATCAGAGGTGACGCCCACAAACGGAGCTCTGCGGGGAAGCAATCCATTCATTTTAATGTAGAACAGCAGCTCTATCACCCACTGTTCAACAAATACACGAGCAAATGCAGAGTTTTCTTGTTTTATTGTGCCAAAAACAGACACAAACACATGAAAACAAAGTGGTCAAACACCATAAAATTGTATTTCGAAAGTTGCAGAGGTCGCCGCCATCTTGTTTCCGTTGTAGTTTACATGGGGCAGATGAGCTCAACAGAAAATAAGTTTTACACGACTAAAAAGTTGTCCCACACTGAAAAAAATGAACGTCTAGACGTTTTGACTCGTTAAGATCAGTGGAGACGATTTATTTGATGGAACTAGATTATTTCACTTGTTTCAAACAGTTTGTGACTTGTTTCAACACATTATTTCTTATTTCAATCCAAATTATCTGTCACTGGGTTAAGATCATTTTACTGACCACTGACGAATATTTCCTATTTTAAGCAAAATTATCGCAGGATCATCAGAAATACCTTGAAACCATGAAATATTCTGCATCACATCAACAATTAAATCTTATCGAGTCAAAACTTCTCAAATCCAGAAAAAAAAAGATAAATTCAAGCCATTTTAAACTTGAATAGATTTACATTTTTTGCTGTGCAGGAGATAATTTAGATTGAAGTAAGAAATAATGTATTGAAACAAATAAGAAACTGTTTGAAACAAGTGAAATAATCTAGTTCCATCAAATAAATCGTCTCCACTGATCTTAACGAGTCAAAACGTCTGAAATTTAGATTAATATCCTACAATCAAGACATTTTAACTCAGCTAGATGTTCATTTTTGCAGTGCAGAATCGACCCAAAGCCAATGCATCACATAAAGAGAGATTAAAACGCGGTGTAGAGTCTTTGCAAAGAAGGAAATAAATGCAGAAAAGGCTCAGGACAAACAGGAAGTAGTTTCCTGTTCACTGTAGCTTTAGCCACGTCTCAGACACAAACTTGAAATCACTAAACGTCTTTTTGTGAATCTCTGAGATCGGCCTCAGGAATAAAAAGTATTGTTCAGTTGTTTGTCGTTTTTAATCACGTTTTATTGCTTTTCGTCAAATATTTTCACTTTAAGTCATGCTTTATTCACTTTTAGTCTTGTTTTTGTTGCTTTAAGTTGTGTTTTTGTTGTTATTACTCACGCTTTATCGCTTTTTGATGCATTTTAGTTGCGTTTTGCTTTTTTGTGTCTCTTTTAGAAGCACTGGTTAGAACACGCTGTAGTCTTTGCAGAGAAGGAAATAAAAGCTGAGGACAAACAGGAAGTAGCTTTAGCCACGTCTCACAAACACAAACATAGAATTACTAAACTATAAAAGTATATATAAAAAGTTGTTTTTGTTGTTTTTTAATCACGTTTTATTGCTTTTAGTTGCATTTTTTTCACTTTTGTCTCGTTTTTGTTGCTTTAAGTTGTGTTTTTGTTGTTATTACTCACACTTTATCACTTTTTGACTTGTTTTGGTTGCGTTTTGCTTTTTTTTTTTTGTCTCATAGGTTAATAGAAACACGGCGTAGAGACTTTACAAAGATCGGAAATAAATGAAAAAAAAGATCAGGACAAACAGGAACGTAATTTTGTGAATCGCTGACATTGGCCTCAGGAATAAAAAGTATCGTTCAGTCGTTTTTGTCGTTTTTTAATCACGTTTTATTGCTTTAAGTTGCATTTTTTCACTTTTAGTCGTGTTTTTTTCTCTTTTCATTTCATTTTTGTTGCTTTAAGTAGCTTTTTTATTGTCATTACTCACATTTTATCGCTTTTTCGTGTGTTTTTGTCACAGTTTGCTTTTTTTTTCTCTTAAGCACAGAGGTAAAAAGTATATATAAAAAGTCGTTTTTGTTGTTTTTTAATCACGTTTTATTGCTTTTAGCTTTTTTTCACTTTTAGTCTCATTTTTGTTGCTCTATGTTTTGTTTTTGTTGTTATTACTCACGCTTTATCACTTTTTGACTTGTTTTGGTTGCGTTTTGCTTTTTTGTGTCTCATAGAAACATAGATTCAAACACGTTGTTCAGTCATTTCTGTTGTTTAGTTGCATTTTTTCACTTTTAGTCGTGTTTTTTTCTCTTTTCGTTTCATTTTTGTTGCTTTAAGTTGCTTTTTTGTTGTCATTACTCACATTTTATTGGTTTTTCGTGTGTTTTTGTCTCAGTTTGCTTTTTTTTTCTCTTAAGCAGAGGTTCAAACGCGGCGAGAAGTGAAACAAAAGCAGAAAAAGCTGAGAACAAGCAAACAGGAAGTAGTTTCCCGTTCACTGTAGCTTTAGCCACGTCTCACAAACACAAACATAGATTTACTAAACTATAAAAAGTTTATATAAAGTGTTTTTGTTGTTTTTTGATCGTTTTTAAATTGCTTTTAGTTGCATTTTTTCACTTTTAGTCATGTTTTTTTTTTCACTTTTAGTCATGTTTTTGTTGCTTTAAGTTGTGTTTCTGTTGTTTTTACTCACACTTTATCGCTTTTTGACTTGTTTTGGTTGCGTTTTGCTTTTTTTTGTGTCTCATAGAAACATAGGTTCAAACGCGTTGTTCAGTAACTTTTGTCGTTTAGTTTGTTTGTCTAGTTTTCACGCTTTATCACTTTTTGACTTGTTTTGGTTGCGTTTTGCTTTTTTTTGTGTCTCTTAGAAACATAGGTTCAAACGCGTTCAGTCATTTTTGTCCTTTAGTTGCATTTTTTCACTTTTAGTCGTGTTTTTTTCTCTTTTAGTTTAATTTTTGTTGCTTTAAGTTGCTTTTTTGTTGTCATTACTCACGTTTTTTTTTGCTTTTTCGTGTGTTTTTGTCACAGTTTGATTTGGTTTTTTCTCTTAAGCAGAGGTTCAAACGCGGCGAGAAGTGAAACAAAAGCAGAAAAGGGACAAACAGGAAGTAGTTTCCCGTTCACTGTAGCTTTAGCCACGTCTCACAAACACAAGCATAGGATTACTAAACTATAAAAAGTTTATATAAAAAGTCGTTTTTGTTGTTTTTTAATCACGTTTTAATTGCTTTTAGTTGAATTTTTTCACTTTTAGTCATGTTTTTTTCTCTTTTCGTTTCATTTTTGTTGCTTTAAGTTGCTCTTTTGTTGTCATTACTCACATTTTATTGCTTTTTCGTGTGTTTTTGTCACAGTTTGATTTGTTTTTTCTCTTAATCAAAGGTTCAAACGCAGCGAGAAGTGAAACAAATGTTTTTTTTTCACTTTTGTCTCGTTTTTGTTGCATTAAGTTGTGTTTTTGTTGTTATTACTCACGCTTTATCACTTTTTGACTTGTTTTGGTTGCGTTTTGCTTTTTTGTGTCTCATAGAAACATAGGTTCAAACGCGTTGTTCAGTCATTTTTGTCGTTTAGTTGCATTTTTTCACTTTTAGTCGTGTTTTTTTCTCTTTTAGTTTAATTTTTGTTGCTTTAAGTTGCTTTTTTGTTGTCATTAATCACGTTTTATCGCTTTTTCGTGTGTTTTTATCGCAGTTTGCTGTTTTTTTCTCTTAAGCAGAGGTTCAAACGCGGCAAGAAGTGAAACAAAAGCAGAAAAAGCTGAGAACAAACAAACAGGAAGAAGTTTCCCGTTTACTGTAGCTTTAGCCACGTCTCACAAACACAAACATAGAATTACAAAACTATAAAAAGTATATATAAAAGTCGTTTTTGTTGTTTTTTAATCACGTTTTAATTGCTTTTAGTTGCATTTTTTCACTTTTGTCTCGTTTTTGTTGCTCTAAGTTGTGTTTTTGTTGTTATTACTCACGCTTTATCGCTTTTTGACTTGTTTTGGTTGCGTTTTGCTTTTTTTGTGTCTCATAGAAACAGGTTCAAACGCGTTGTTCAGTAACTTTTGTCGTTTAGTTGCATTTTTTCACTTTTAGTCGTGTTTTTTTCTCTTTCAGTTTCATTTTTGTTGCTTTAAGTTGCTTAAGATCGGGATTAAAAAGTATAACTCAGTCACAATTTAGATTCTCTTCCTCCCGAACACTCGCGCCTGATAGATTTGTACATTTCCTGCTTCATTCATGTCAGTTATCTGCATGAAAAACGTCCAATCTGAGTCGTGATTTGGAAAAAAAAGACGAGAAATCCCACCTTTCCCGCTCTCCTTAATATCTTCAGACGTTTTGTGTAATTGAACATTTGCATCGCGTCCGCCGCATCAAAAACTGCTGACTCTCCCCTCCCGTTTCCTCCCCCGTCCGCCGCCGCAATCTTTATGGTCCGAATCATATTGTATCGTAATGTGCTTTATTGTGCACAGAATAAGCTTTTCTCACAGGTAATTGCAACGCGCCGGGACCCCTCCGCCACGGAAAAAAACCCGACGCAGATTTATCTTGGCAGCGAGAAAATTGATCCATTTCACCTTTGTCTAATGGAAATTTTTATCAAGGGTTATCTGTTTATGCAAATGCGGCCGGGAGGAGCGGAGGCGAGCGGGGGTTGTTAATCTAAACGGCCTCTCGGAGCGTCGACGGCGAGGGGCGCGAGGGGCGGGGAGGGGGCCCACACTTATGCATGTTTAGGAGCCGGAATTGTCTCTCCGAGGGGGACGTTAAACATTATGGAGATATGTAGATGAGGCTCTCGAGGGCGCCGCGTGTACGTCCGAGCGCGAGCGGAAAGAACGTCGACGCGGTAAATCAGTCGCACTTCGGCGCCGGGACGGGTTTGCGTGATTGCGGTTGTTTTGAGATGTGTTTGTCCGGCGCTGGGACCGACACGGAGCCATAAATGCATAGGATGTCGGTTAATTAAGGCAGAACTAAGTGACTTTAGCGATAGAGCTCCCCCTGCTGCTCTCTGCTGGAAATACACTGCAGGAAAAAGACGCAGAAACGTATTTTAAATTGAAATAATGAAGTACAAACACATACAAAAGCATTTAATGTCACCAAATATAAAAAAGAGAGACGGGCGACGACGGGAGATTCCAACCCCCCCGAAAATACATTTACAACCACCACACGGACTTTTGAAGACGATTAATAAGGTGAAAATGTTACTTAGTTCTGCTTTAATACGTTGATTTTCATAGTTTAAAGTGTGTATGACAGGTTTTTATCATTATCTAACTTTGACTTTATTTGTTGTATTGATACCTGTTATAAATAGACCCTTTAAAAGTCTGTAAACAAGAACATTTTAAATTCAGAATGGAGGAAAAAGTGAAGTGGATAATGTGATTTCACTGAGAAACTGGCATTAACCTCAGATTATCACAAAATCTGACAAATGTAGATGATTTAGTGTCAGTAAAAGCCTCAGACACATGTGAGTGACATCAGAGCTGCTTTAAACACATTTATTATTGTATTTTACATCATGTTTGAGGAAATTATCATCAACTCACTGTGTGTGTGTGTATGTGTGTGTGTATGGTGTGTGTATGGTGTGTGTGTGTATATGGTATGTTTGTACGTTTTTGTTTTTTGTCTTTGTGTTTTGCTTCTGCTTTCCGTGTGTTTTATGTTTGTGCTCTGTTCCGTTCTGTAGTGTGTGTTTTGTTTCTTGTCTGCAAGGAAAATTAAACTATAAATAAAAAATAAAAACAGATTTGATCTGACGGATGATGCAATAAATTATCTTACGGTGAGACACTGCAAGTGAATAGGATTAAATCTTAATTTTAAAGATATCACTTGTAAACTTATCCTGTGGTTTACTCAGATAAAGGTTTTTCATTATGCTTTCATGTAGAAATAATTTTATGTAAAAACGGCCAAAAATTCCACATATTTGGGACATTTAATCTGAAAAATGGACAGAACCAGGTTTAAATTTCTTGATTCATTTTGTCACATATTAGTTTCAAAAATGTATGTAAATGTACAGAGGGAATTTTTAAACTAGATCAACTGAAAATTGTCCACAAAATTCAAATTTTGCCTAATTTTTGTGACTTAAAACTTAAATCAGTTTTTGAATTAGATTTCAACAAATCCTTCTGTCCGTTGTGTCAGAATCTTGTTGAGTCCAGATTGTACAGTTTGGTGTAGGATCTACTTTAAGGCTGATCTTTATGTCTCGAGGGACAAAAATGCATTTTAAGAAAACGTCCTTTGAAGTTACAATGTCCCAGAGAAATCTATGGATGAAGTGGATTCAATGGAAGAATCAAACATCTTTAGGAGCAGATTGGACACGGTTGTTGTTTCCACATGAAAGACGAGATGTGAGAGAGAAAACTGACCAAAAAACTAAAAATAAAAGAGTTTTTCCTGTAGTGTCTCGCCTTAAAATACAAAAATAAATGTTCCAGTGGTGTTTAGTCAAACAATCTTAACCCAGTGACAAATCATTTGGCTTGAAGTAAGAAATAATGTGTTGAAACGAGTCAGAAACGGATTGAAACAACGAAAATCAGAATCAGAATCAGAATCGGTTTATTGCCATTGTCAGTGTCAAAATTCACAAACATAGGAACTTGCTTCGGCGTAAGTGCAACATAAAGCAATGAATAAAATATAAAAATATATAAAAAGGCATGCGTGAGATTAAGAATAAAATAGACTAAAATAGACTAAGACTATATACAGAATGTACAGTTGGCTGATGATGTGCAAATGAGTAATAATAATCTAGTTCCATCAAATAATTTGTTAAACCGTCTGAAATTAAGATTAAAATCCTGAATTCTTTCTTTTCCAGCGCCTCTGTCAGTCACACAAACCCTTCACATTCAGTCCAGACAGACACTGATCTGTAGAATCTGAATTGCAAACGAGTGAGAGTTTTGTCCGTTTGAACCAGCGGCAGCTCTTTCCACCGAACGCTGCAGAGATCAATGGGACACAAAGCACAGGGTGGAATGCCCTGCTTTCTCTGAGCTGACGTCTCAATCCTGCTCAGCCGTTCAGAGGAGCCAGAGCGCCCCCTGCCTGCTCTGTGCAGGACTGCAGCGCGGTCTTTGTTCTGCAGACGCTGGTCCACAGGTCATTCATGTCGTGTGTGAGAGAGGGACGGGATGGAGAGGCTGCAGGGTCCTCCAGAGCGAGAGAAAGAGCAAGGTATTAAAGGAAATCAGAAAATATGCATTCAGTTCAATCCCCACAGCCATAAAAAAGACTTATCCATCAGAAGAACAAATTAAGAGTTCAATTGGAAAAACAGATATCTCCATTTTGAAAAATTGTCTAAAACTCTTTTGATTTTTGTTACCGTCTTCTACAGATATTATCAACGGAAATGATATTGAGTTGAATTTGTCGAGGAGGGATGGAAGGATAGTTTGCAGGAAAATACATTTGACTTTTGAAAACATTACTATACGAAGACTTAAATGCTACCCCTTTTGAAATGGTTCTTATCTGTTTTTGCAAATTAACTTCAAATATTAACGTAAGAAAAATAAGAGCAAATAATTATCTTTTGTCTCCAGAAGTGTCCAGGACAGTAGCTTTTACTCTGAATTTAACATTCACATATATTTTGAATCCCAGATACTGGATTTATTGAATGTTGATGTTAAAAGCTGAGGTCATCTAAAAAGTGAAAGACGGGGTTCAGAACAAACATTTACATGAAAAAGAACAAGATCCAAGGCACTCCCACTTAAATAAGAGTCTATTGTGACACTGTGGACGTGTTTCGACCACAAAGTGATCTTCAGGGCAAACGAAGATAAAAGAGGCCCCAGATGACCTTAAATAGTGAATAAACACGTGAGGTGGTCACACCTCAGCGGCAAAAACAAACACAGATCAACCAGCACAAACACAGAACAACCAGCACAAACACAGAACAACCAGCACAAACACAGAACAACCACCACAAACACAGAACAACCACCACAAACACAGAACAACCGCCACAAACACAGAACAACCACCACAAACACAGAACAACCGCCACAAACACAGAACAACCAGCACAAACACAGAACAACCAGCACAAACACAGAACAACCAGCACAAACACAGAACAACCACCACAAACACAGAACAACCACCACAAACACAGAACAACCAGCACAAACACAGAACAACCAGCACAAACACAGAACAACCAGCACAAACACAGAACAACCAGCACAAACACAGAACAACCAGCACAAACACAGAACAACCAGCACAAACACAGAACAACCAGCACAAACGCAGAACAACCACCACAAACACAGAACAACCAGCACAAACACAGAACAACCAGCACAAACACAGAACAACCAGCACAAACACAGAACAACCAGCACAAACACAGAACAACCACAGAACAACCAGCACAAACACACAACAACCAGCACAAACACAGAACACAAACACAGAACAACCACCACAAACACAGAACACAAACACAGAACAACCACCACAAACACAGAACAACCAGCACAAACACAGAACAACCAGCACAAACACAGAACAACCAGCACAAACACAGAACAACCAGCACAAACACAGAACAACCACCACAAACACAGAACAACCACCACAAACACAGAACAACCACCACAAACACAGAACAACCAGCACAAACACAGAACAACCAGCACAAACACAGAACAACCAGCACAAACACAGAACAACCACCACAAACACAGAACAACCACCACAAACACAGAACAACCACCACAAACACAGAACAACCAGCACAAACACAGAACAACCAGCACAAACACAGAACAACCACCACAAACACAGAACAACCAGCACAAACACAGAACAACCAGCACAAACACAGAACAACCAGCACAAACACAGAACAACCAGCACAAACACAGAACAACCAGCACAAACACAGAACAACCACAGAACAACCAGCACAAACACACAACAACCAGCACAAACACAGAACACAAACACAGAACAACCACCACAAACACAGAACACAAACACAGAACAACCACCACAAACACAGAACAACCAGCACAAACACAGAACAACCAGCACAAACACAGAACAACCAGCACAAACACAGAACAACCAGCACAAACACAGAACAACCACCACAAACACAGAACAACCACCACAAACACAGAACAACCACCACAAACACAGAACAACCAGCACAAACACAGAACAACCAGCACAAACACAGAACAACCAGCACAAACACAGAACAACCACCACAAACACAGAACAACCACCACAAACACAGAACAACCACCACAAACACAGAACAACCAGCACAAACACAGAACAACCAGCACAAACACAGAACAACCACCACAAACACAGAACAACCACCACAAACACAGAACAACCACCACAAACACAGAACAACCAGCACAAACACAGAACAACCAGCACAAACGCAGAACAACCACCACAAACGCAGAACAACCACCACAAACACAGAACAACCAGCACAAACACAGAACAACCACCACAAACACAGAACAACCGCCACAAACACAGAACAACCAGCACAAACACAGAACAACCAGCACAAACACAGAACAACCAGCACAAACACAGAACAACCAGCACAAACACAGAACAACCACCACAAACACAGAACAACCGCCACAAACACAGAACAACCAGCACAAACACAGAACAACCAGCACAAACACAGAACAACCAGCACAAACACAGAACAACCAGCACAAACACAGAACAACCACCACAAACACAGAACAACCGCCACAAACACAGAACAACCACCACAAACACAGAACAACCAGCACAAACACAGAACAACCGCCACAAACACAGAACAACCGCCACAAACACAGAACAACCACAGAACAACCAGCACAAACACACAACAACCAGCACAAACACAGAACACAAACACAGAACAACCGCCACAAACACAGAACACAAACACAGAACAACCACAGAACAACCAGCACAAACACACAACAACCAGCACAAACACAGAACACAAACACAGAACAACCGCCACAAACACAGAACACAAACACAGAACAACCACCACAAACACAGAACAACCAGCACAAACACAGAACAACCAGCACAAACACAGAACAACCAGCACAAACACAGAACAACCACAGAACAACCAGCACAAACACACAACAACCAGCACAAACACAGAACACAAACACAGAACAACCACCACAAACACAGAACACAAACACAGAACAACCACCACAAACACAGAACAACCAGCACAAACACAGAACAACCAGCACAAACACAGAACAACCAGCACAAACACAGAACAACCGCCACAAACACAGAACAACCACCACAAACACAGAACAACCAGCACAAACACAGAACAACCACCACAAACACAGAACAACCAGCACAAACACAGAACAACCAGCACAAACACAGAACAACCAGCACAAACACAGAACAACCAGCACAAACACAGAACAACCGCCACAGACACAGAACAACCAGCACAAACACAGAACAACCAGCACAAACACAGAACAACCAGCACAAACACAGAACAACCGCCACAAACACAGAACAACCAGCACAAACACAGAACAACCAGCACAAACACAGAACAACCAGCACAAACACAGAACACAAACACAGAACAACCACCACAAACACAGAACAACCAGCACCGTCCAGGCAGACGAGGTGTGGCTAATCCAGGGTTGAGGGAGTTCCTCCAGGCGGGTGGCGCATAGATCGTCCAGACAGGTGGGGGTGGGGGGGTCGTCACTGGAGCAGCCGCCGCAGTGCCTGAAACAGTCTCCACTCCCCGGGGGAAGTGGAGAGAAAGAGAAACATGTGAACAGCAATGAACAGACTACAGTTGAAGTAATATTAAATATTGTTGATAGGTAAAGTAGGAAGAACCAGAGGATAGTGTTCAAGCTGCCATACTTCTCCAGCAGAATTGCTCCAAGGGCAGCGTAGCTAAAACTGTAGGTTTATATTTCTGTTCCTAACTGGCCTGACCATAAGCTATTTCAAAGAGGAACGTTTTGAGCCTGGTCTTAAATGTAGAGACTGTGTCGGCCTCTTTTACATGAACAGGGAGCTGGTTCCATAACACAGGAGCTTGGTAGCTAAATGCTCGACCTCCTACTGTGCTTTTAGAGACTCTGGGGACTAACAATAGTCCAGCATTTTGAGAACGAAGAGCTCTGTTTGGATGGTACGCTACTATTGCATCTTTGAGGTAGGATGGGGCCATATTGTTTAAAGCTTTATAAGTCAGGAGGAGGATTTTAAATTTGATTCTAAACTCAACAGGAAGCCAGTGAAGAGACTCCAACACTGGTGAAATATGATCTCTTTTTCTAGTACCTGTTAATAATCTTGCTGCTGCATTTTGAACCAGTTGAAAGCTTCTTATAGAGCTTTTAGGACACGCTGTAAGCAGAGCAAGTTACAATAGTCTAATCTGGATGTGACAAATGCATGGATGAGTTTTTCGGCATCATCTCTGGGCAGGATTTTTCTAATTTTGGCTGATGTTACGCAGATGAAAGTAGGCTGTTTTACAGGCTTGATTTATATGAGCTTTGAACGAGAGATCTTGGTCAAATAGGACCCCAAGGTTTCTTACAGTAGAGCTGGGGGCTACAGTGATATTGTCCAGAGAAACTATCTGGTCAGATAAGGAGTCTCGCAGGTGCTTAGGGCCCAGGAGAATGACCTCGGTTTTTTCAGGGTTAAGGAGCAGATAATTAAGAGTCATCCAAGTTTTTATGTCTTTCACGCAGGCACTAAGTCTGTCTACTTGATGGGTCTGATCAGGTTTCATTGATAAATACAGCTGAGTGTCATCTGCATAGCAGTGGAAGTTAATGCCATGCTTTCTGATGATCATACCTAAGGGCAGCATATAAAGAGTGAACAGAACTGGACCGAGTACTGAACCCTGCGGCACACCGTAGGTTACTTTAGAACATGGGGAAGATCTCTGGTTTACATTAACAAACTGGTACCTATCAGATAGATAGGATTTAAACCAGCTAAGGGCGGTTCCACTGACACCTATATCACATTCTAACCTCTGCAGTAGAATGTTGTGGTCGATGGTGTCAAACGCTGCGCTGAGGTCCAACAGAACCAGGATTGAGACCTGTCCATCATCAGCAGCTAATAACAGATCATTTGTGACTTTAACTAGTGCAGTTTCAGTGCTGTGGTACGCACGGAACCCTGACTGAAAAACTTCAAATAAATTATTGTCCTGCAGGTGACAACCAGCACAAACACAGAACAACCAGCACAAACACAGAACAACCAGCACAAACACAGAACAACCAGCACAAACACAGAACAACCAGCACAAACACAGAACAACCAGCACAAACACAGAACAACCAGCACAAACACAGAACAACCAGCACAAACACAGAACAACCACCACAGACACAGAACAACCAGCACAAACACAGAACAACCAGCACAAACGCAGAACAACCACCACAAACACAGAACAACCAGCACAAACACAGATGGGACACACCAGAGTCACAGACACACGACTTGTACTTATGTCCAGAGTGAGCAGCTCACTGTCAAACGTGGGCTCCACTGACAGGAAAAGAACACTTTGTATTTTGCTTTGTATTTCTTTCTTTTTTATTGAGAGAAGACAAATACATTTTATAAACACAGTGTTTTTCGGACTCTTATTTAGGTCTCTACCTCTGGGTTCATGCCTCTCCCTGAGGCGCCTGGTCCTGCAGCAGCACCGGACGCTGCACTGGACCCACTCGCCTTGGTCCCTTTTATTCATTTGCATGATTTCAATTCCATGTAAATTAGCTTTTTGAATATCATAAATTAGTTTATTATATTGTGGTCATTCTGCTGCCGATGGGACGGTTACAAGTCCGTAGATTTGACATGATAAAAGTGTAAATGTCCTGTTTTGACACTGATTATTTTGGCTTTCATGGGAAAAAAATCCTGCAAATGTTTATTTTATTTTATTTTTTGACATAAGATAAGATAAGATAAGATAAGATAAGATAAGATAAGATAAGATAAGAGATCCTTTATTTGTCCCACAATGGGGAAATTCCAATGTTGCAACACACAGTTTAGAACAGGAATGAATGAAATAGGCGCATGCAATAAAAATAGGATAAATAATTACTAAACAAAATTTTTAGTCACTTTTAGTCACATTTTTGTCACTTTAATTTGTGTTTTAAATGCTTAAAGTTGCATTTCTGTCACTTTTAGTCACATTTTTATCACTTTTAGTCACGGCTTTGTCACTTTTAGTCACATTTTTTTCACTTTTTATCACATTTTTATCAAATAGGCGCATGCTATAAAAATAGGATAAATAATTACTAAACATGGTAATAAAAACACAATATAAAGTACAAAGTGCACACTCTTATTTACAGTAGGTGGCTGACTGGGAATAAATAGTAAAAATGGCAAATAAATAAATAAACATACATAATTTTAGCACCAAACCGTCATCAGGGAAATCTTTATTATTGTTGATTATGACATTAAAACGTTTGAAATGCTGCATTAAAAAGCATGACATTTGATTTGCACAAAGGTGAACAGGACACGTCTGAAATTAAAGATCTCTATTTGAATCTTCTCCTGTAATAAAAATGTATTAAAAGTTTTTCTTCGTGTAATGTTTTCTATAAAAATAATGCGTTTTATTTGTGAAAACGTGACACAAACATGGATCGAGCCAGAAAGTGATTAGAATTCTTCAGTTGTGTGTCGTCCGCTCTGTTCTCGCGGTTCACAGTGACCTCTGCAGGACGGTGTGGTCACTGCACCCACAAACGACCAACAGCTTCTTTTTCATTCATTCATTATTTTGGTTAGATTATTTATTTATTTATTTATTCAGTGTCTTACCAGCTACATCAGTTGAGAACATTTATTTCATGAATGTATTTATTTATTCAGTTTTAAACATATTAAACAAACCAGAAAAACACAAAGAAGAGACGACAGAGAACAGGAAAAAGCAGAAAAAGACAATTAAATAAAATCAAGGCACATGAAATCCTAATTAAACATTCCATTTAGTCCAAAGTCTATCAAATTTATACATTTTCAAGTTAAGATTTTTAATTTTATTTAACAATTATCATCATGTCAGGCCAGATTATTATCAGATGTTGGTGCAGTTTGTGATTTTGCTCAAATGAACTTGTAAATGTAAAGTGAAAGTAGTTTCTCGTTGTTGCTGTGACTGCGCAGAGTTTAGCTAGCTTGTTTCTAAACAGGAGTTGGAGATAAAGGACACTTCAACTCAACACAACAGTTAATTTCCTCCACACTTGGACTCAAACATGTTCTTTAAGAAGAGAAATGTCATGAGTTTAACTGTGTGTGACGCAAAGTCTGTCTGTGATAAATGTGAGCTGCAGGTGATGTTTATCTGGTTTTATAACTGTTTATGTGGTTTTCTTTTTTTTAAATGTCAGGTACAAACGAAATATTTAGTAGTTGTAGTTGAGTTGTAGAGTTTTATAGTTATTATCAGACAGGAAAGTGACTAAAATGTGACTAAAGGTGATTAAAAATGTGATTAGAAGTGAAAAAAATGTGACTAAAAGTGACAGAAATGCAACTTTAAGCATTAAAAACACAACTTAAAGTGACAAAAATGTGACTAGCAGTGACAAAAATGTGACTAAAAGGGACAAAAAAGTGACTTAAAGCATCCAAAACACAACTTAAAGTGACCAAAATGTGACTCAAAGTGACAAAAATGCAACTTTAAGCATCCAAAACAGAACTTAAAGTGACAAAATAGACAACAAAAAGTGACAAAAAATGATATAAAAGTGATAAAAACACAATTAAAAGCGACAAAAGAGAGGGAGCACAGAAAAGGAGCTCGTAAACAGGATTAATTAATGCACAATATTTGATTTCCTTCAGAAACATGTTCTTTAAGAGAAACGAGTTCAACTGTGTGTGACCCAAAGCCTGTGTCAGGGATAAATGTGAGCTGCAGGTGATGTTTATCTGGTTTTATAACTGTTTTAGATGTCAGGAACAAACGAAATATTTAGTAGTTGTAGTTGAGTTGTACAGTTTTATATTTGTTATCAGACAGCGACAATAAAGCAACAAAAACACGACTTAAAGCGTCAAAAACACAATTTAAACTGACAAAAATGTGACTAAAAGTGACTAAAATGTGACTAAAAGTGACAAAACTGTGACCTTAAGCATTCAAAATACAACTTAATGACAAAAATGTGACTAAAAGTGACAAAAAATGTGACTAAAAGTGACAAAATGTGACTTAAGCACAAACTAGGTCGTCAGGTCAGGTACAAATGAAATATTTAGTAGTTGTAGCTGAGTTAGAGTTTTATATTTGTTATCAGACAGCGATAATAAAGCAACAAAAATGTGACTTAAAGCGTCAAAAACACAATTAAAAGTGACAGAAATGTGACTAAAAGTGACAAAAATGTGACTAAGGATCCAAAACACAACTTAAAGTGGGAAAAATGTGACTTAAAATGACAAAAATGTGACTTACAGCAAAATAGACAACAAAAAGTGACAAAAATGATATAAAAGTGATAAAAACACAATTAAAAGAGACAAAAGAGAAGGAGCACAGAAAAGGAGCTTGTAAACAGGATTAATTAATGCAGAGTATTTGATTTCCTTCAGAAACATGTTCTTTAAGAGAAATGGCCTGAGTTCAACTGTGTGTGACCCAAAGTCTGAGTCAGTGATAAATGTGAGCTGCAGGTGATGTTTATCTGGTTTTATAACTGTTTACGTGGTTTTCTTTTTTCAGATGTCAGGCACAAACAAAATATTTAGTAGTTGTAGTTGAGTTGTACAGTTTTATATTTGTTATCAGACAGGAAAGCGACTAAAATGTGACTAAAAGTGATAAAAAATGCGATAAAAAGTGAAAAAAATTTGTATAAAAGTGACAAAGCCGTGACTAAAAGTGATAAAAATGTGACTAAAAGTGACAGAAATGCAACTTTAAGCATTCAAAACACAACTTAAAGTGACAAAAAATGATATAAAAGTGATAAAAACACAATTAAAAGAGACGAAAGAGAAGGAGCACAGAAAAGGAGCTCGTAAACAGGATTAATTAATGGAGAGTATTTGATTTCCTTCAGAAACATGTTCTTTAAGAGAAACGAGTTCAACTGTGTGTGACCCAAAGTCTGTCTGTGATAAATGTGAGCTGCAGGGGGCGCCAGAAATCTGGTTTTATAACTGTTTACTTAACTTTTCTTTATGTATTGTATATTTTTACAATTTACAACTTACTGTACTGTAGTTGTAGAGTTTTATAGTTATTATCAGACAGGAAAGTGTCAAAAATGTGACAAAAAGGGATAAAAATGTGACTCAAAGTGACAAAAATGCGACTAAAAGTGACTCAAAGTGACAAAAATGCGATTCAAAGTGACAAAAATGCGACTTTAAGCATCCAAAACACAAATTAAAGTGACAAAAATGTGACTAAAAGTGACAAAACTCAAAAAATGCGATTCAGAGTGACAAAAATGTGACAAAAATGCGACTTTAAGCATCCAAAGCACAACTTAAAGTGACAAAAATGTGACTAAAAGGGACAAAAATGAGACTCAAAGTGACAAAAATGCGATTCAAAGTGACAAAAATGTGACTGAAAATGACAAAAATGCGACTTTAAGCATCCAAAACACAATTTAAAGTGACAAAAGTGTGACTAAAAGGGACAAAAATGTGACTAAAAGGGACAAAACTCAAAGTGACACAAATGTGACAAAAATGCGACTTTAAGCATCCAAAGCACAAATTAAAGTGACAAAAATGTAACTAAAAGTGACAAAACTCAAAGTGACAAAACTGTGACTAAAAGTGTCAAAAATGTGACTCAAAGTGACAAAAATGTATGTGTTCACCTGGTTTTATTCCATCAAATAAAGTCAAAATGAGAAAATCACGAAAACCTGTCATACGCACTTTAAAGGGTCCGTCGCTCAGAGTTTTTTCGGAACGCAGAAACTCCCGGAAAACGTGGCTTGCCCTGGACACAACTCGATCTAAACGCTCCAAATCCGCCCAAACTCCGGCACAATCCCTCTAATAATCTCAAATTATACCGTTGTACGTCCAAATCTCTCAGGAGCGACTCACGGAAACCAATCGGGCGGCGTGTCGGAGAGGCCCGCGCGCACATGTGTCCACGGCGGCTTTTTGACGTCGCGGCGGGGATTAGCGGCGAGTTTTTGGCCGAGCAATAACTTTCTAAAAACACTAATCTGATTCCAAACAGCAGCTAAGTGTCCGCGCCGTACAAGCGAATTAATCCCAACTTAAATTGTAACGCTAAATTGTTTTGTGCCTCCATCTGGAAGCGACAAGACGCGGAAGAAAGTGAAAGGAGGCGGCGGGATTAGGCCGTTTAATGCCCCTCCGCGGAGATTATGGCCGGGACAAAAGGGAAAGAACAATATATTTGATTGACCTGAAGAGACGAGATGGAACGAGGGGCAGATGGAAAGTGGTTTTGGGGAGATAAAGTCAGATGTGTGCGGATTGAGGAGGTTTGGACGCGGAATATTTGTGGAGAAAAAGAGGAATCTGATCAGCAAAAGCCAATAGACTCTTTAAGTTTGTAAATAAAAACATTGTAAATCCAGAACGGAGGCAAAAGTGAAGTGGAACATAATGTGATTTCACTGAGAAAAAGTGGGATTAACCTCAGAATATCACAAAATCTGACAAATGTAGATGATTTAGTGTCAGTAAAAGCCTCAGACACATGTGAGTGACATCAGAGCTGCTTTAAACACATTTATTATTGTATTTTACATCATGTTTGAGGAAATTATCATCAACTCTTTGCATTTTTGATGAAGAAACAATCCAGATTTATGGGTTTTACTGGAAAAATACTCACAGAAATGTTGAGCCCACAATCATTTTACATTTTATCTACAGATATATTAGATACTGTTCCATAAATTAGATTCTTTTGAAGCTAAAATACAATTTTAAGGCTAGAAAACTGTATTTTGTACATGGTTTGTTATAGAAAAGCAAACTAACTGTCCTTTCTGCTCTGGAAATTCAAATTTTTTCCAGCACAAACACTTAAAACCATAGAATTTAGATCTAATGTGACAGAATCATTCAAACATTTACAGTCAACTTCACTTTGCCTCCAGTCGCCTCCTTCTGGAATTTTGACGACGTCACATTTTAAAGGGTTTATAGACTCTTTAAAATACAATTAAAATACTATTTAAAGTGAGACGCTGCAGGTGAACAGGAAAAAATCTTAAATTTAAACATACAGTATCAATTGTAAACTTCTCCTGTAGTTGTAGAAAACCAGATAAACAACAGGAACAGTGCAGCTCACATTTATCACTGACACTTTAAGATCTATTTTTTACTATTTTTACTTTTAAAATAGAGTCAGACCATTTCCGGATTGTTGCAGGTAATAAAGTAAATCTGTGTTGCTCAGATCTGTTGTAAAAGTTGGTGAAAATGAGACGCAGCGCTTTCTCTGCATCTGTTTATGGAGCGTTTTATTCTACAAGAAGCAGGAAGTGCACCGTCAGCATGCTCGGGAAAATACTCAGAAATGTTGAGTCCACAATATTATTATGTTTATCTAGAATTATATTAGATACTATTCCATAAATTAGATTCTTTTGAAGCTAAAACACAATTTTAAGGCTAGAAAATTGTATTTTGTCCATCGTTTGTTGTAGAAAAGCAAACTAACTGACCTTTCTACTCTGGAAATTCAAATGTGTTGCTTTTGTCCAACACAAACACTTCAAACCAGAAGAATTTAGGTCTAAAGAGATTTGTCGATCTAATCCCTTATTCGTCCAGGTGTGGTCCATCGTAGAAAGGGTTTCAGGGGTTGTCATCCGGACGTTGTTTGAAGATCGAGACGTTTCGACTTTTATCCAAAAGTCATTGTCAATCAGAGAGCTGGTCTGGGAACTCAGACTTATGGTACTCTAAATAGTGAGAGTCCTGCCCACAGGGAGGAGTCACTGAATACCTGTCTTTGTTTGGAAAACAAAGTTCCCAGACCAGCTCTCTGATTGACAATGACTTTTGGATAAAAGTCGCAACGTCTCGATCTTCAAACAGCGTCCAAATGACAACCCCTGAAACCCTTTCTACAATCTAAAGAGATCAAACAGAGTCAAACTATGAGCTCCAGGCGCTGAAGTCCACAGCCTGAATCCTCTCCGTGTTTCCGTGGATGGACTTCTCAAATCCAGTAAGTGTGAGACCTTAAAGTCCACGTGAAGCTTCTCCAAATGTTCTCACTCTGACTCGGTTTGGTGGGAGGGCACCTGTGGCAATCGTTTTAGCTTTACGTCAGTGTGAAGCTGTGGTTTGTGAAGACGTTTCGAAAGACGAGACGAGTTCTAGAACGGAATCCCTCTGTGATGTCATCAAATAATTGAAAATGTCATTGAAAATACAGCGGAAACACCACTTTTTAAACGGTGTTAGGGTTAAACGGTCATCCAACAAAATAAAGCTGCTATTAGATATAATCATTTCACAAATCCTGATTATTGTGTAATTTTTAAAGGTCCCATAACATGCAAAATGGACTTTTCAGAGGTTTTAACCTTCCTCCAGTGCTATTTGGGCCTCGTATGTTGTGCCCAAAGTGGTTTTTTGATTGATTCCCTCATGTTTTCACTAGAGAACTGTCTTTTCCGTCCCCCTCGGCTGAGCAGCAGACGGGGGCTCCTCACTAAGATGACGCGGTGTTTAAGCCACGCCTCCAGGAAGAGCGCAGCAACAAGAATTAAAACAGCTAATGCTAACGCTACACAGTAATTACACGATGGATACGACAGATAGAAGAGTTAGCTTGTTATTTACCAAACGGCACGTCTGTCGTTGAGGCCCTGGAGCACGTCAAACTCCAGGTCAGATCCAGGACGTAGGACTCAGCACGACGCACCGTCAGGACGGATAAAATGTTTATTCAGTGTTTGTGTATCGCTGTTTACCGGAGCACACGGCGCATGCACCATCTCCGCTATAGGCTTCGGCACGAGTTGGGAGGGGGAGGCTCGCGGGTGGGCGGGGGAGGCAGACTTCTCTCTGTTCGGGGGTCAGATCTCAGAGTGAGCCGTTTGCTTTTGCAAGGAGGAAATGGGTGTTTTTTGGAAACTGTTATGTTACGGATATTACACAACGCAAATTTTATCAACAAAGCCCTTAGAATAGACTGTGTAAAGGGGAAAATAGCAGAATATGGGACCTTTAAGGACGTCGGCCCCTGTTTACAGTCTGGTTGCTACGGTAACAGCTGTAGAATCACCTCTATATGTCGTATTTGTGCTCGTGTCCAGTAAGTAAAGTAACGTAAAGTACAGATTCCTAATAACTGACTTGAGTACAGTACTTTTACTTCTGTGCTTCGTTGCTGCGCACTCTGGTCCGTCTCTGGTTTTCCGTCAGGCGCAGTCCGGGCCGCCTGTCCGGGGTCCTTCAGTGATGACGTGATCGCTGCTGATTTGGAGGATGATGTCGTAGCTAAACTTTTGTCCCACTTTCTCTCCTTTATATATTTATTTTTCGCGCTTTTTCACAAATGCGGAGCCCCTACTACAAGCCGCACAATGGCACCCACTGCACCTACTCCAAACTGAAAGGTAAACACGACACCGCGCTCTGTTTTAGCTTCATTTCACTGCCAGGCTAGTTAGCATTAGCGGCTAACTCCTAATCACAGTCGACCTGATTTGTTTGGACAGATTAAACCTCAGCAAATCGTTTCTTTTGTTGTGAAAACGGGTTTTATCGGAGCGGGAAATGAAGGTATCGGGTTGACAGTTTTGTAAATTACCCTTTGAAGAGTATAATTTTTATTTTTAGACTAAGTTTAAAAGCTTACAAGATTGGTCAGATGAAGTCTTAATTAAAAGGCGTCGCAGTCAGACGTGTTAATTGTGCGTGCTTACTGTCAAGATGCCAAAGGTGTTTTTTATGACTTTCTTTTGCAATAAACTTAAAAGTAGACATAGTTTTTTTGTTCAGAAAAAGTTATTAAACACTTTTAAACAACTGTAAATGAAGTGTTCTATGCTATTGTCCCTAAACCTGTCACAATAATTACTATATCGACTTATTGTTCATTATGTAATTGACAGAACAATGTTTTTGGGGCTCAGTGTTTATTGTGCGTACATTTTAAGGACTTTTTCCGTTTGCAGAGATTGAAATAAGTAACTTTTCTGACTTATAATCAACACCAGCTTTTATATATTTACTGTTTTGTAGGTTTTTACCCTAGAACATTACACCCTCTCAGACACAGTGTGTATATTGTTTATTTGACACACAGATGCAAAAAATAAAAATAAAACAATAAAAAACAATTATCTTCCCACATAGAGCCTTCAGTTTTGTCAAAGATGTGCAGACAGGTCCCAGAACCATGTCAATGTCTCAGGAGTCTTCGTTCAGATCCATGTTTTCCATAAAAACAATAAACGGTCTCCATACAGAGTCAAACAGTCTTTTTTTCCTTCCAGTAGGAATCGATGTAAACCCTCATTCGTCCAGGTGTGGTTCATCGTAGAAAGAGTTTCAGGGGTTGTCATCTGGACAGAGAGAAGAACTGGTTTGAAAGAAGAGTAAAGGAGGCCATTTTTGTCAAAAGAGAGAATCCGTCTCTAAACAGGAATGGGGGCTTAAGATTTAATTTGTCTAAGATTTATGACAGCCTCCTAACACCCTGGTCCAGATCAATAGACCAGTCAAATGCTAATGAGGTCATCAGCAGTGATGAGGTAGCAACAGCCAGTTATCAATAGAACAATAGATCTAAGACAATAATAGACCTGAGCCACAGGTGAAACTGGGCAGGGCCAACTATTAAACTAACAAAGACAGACCAATTATCAAGTTTCAGGTGACAAACTATTTTCCAAACGTAGACAGGTACTCAGTGACTCCTCCCTGGGGGCAGGACTCCCACTACTTAGAGGAGCATATAAGCCAGAGTTCCCAGACCAGCTCTCAGATTGACAATGACTTTTGGATAAAAGTCTAAACGTCTCGATCTTCAAACAGCGTCCGGATGACAACCCCTGAAACCCTTTCTTCCAGTAGAAACATTATCCGCTCCAGTGTTAGTGCCGTCACATCTGTTTAACACGGATTGAGACTTGCTCCCGTGTAGTTTTTCCAATTAAGTGCAATTAGTCGTTAACCTTGTAATAATCAACACTAATGCACTGAAAAAGTGTTTAATTCTGCTTATTATTTATTGGAGCTCATGTTTTTAACCATTTATGACATTTAGAATGACTATGTGTGGGATTTTCCAGCTTCAGGGTGAAAGTGTCAGTGGCATAAAGTTAAACACAGCAAAAAATGTAAATCTCGATTTGCTTAAAATGACTTTAATTTATCATTTTTATCTGGATTTGAGTAGTTTTGGCTCAGTGAGATGTAATTGCTGATGTGATGCAGAATATTTCACTGAGTTCAAGATATTTTTGACAGATTATTTGATAATTTATCTTAAAATAAGAAAATTAACTTGTCAGTGCAGGGTAAGTAAACACGATTGAAACACGAAAAATAATCTAGTTTCGTCCCCAAAAAAAACATTAACTTGTCAAAACATCCAAACATTTAGATTATTATCCTGAAATCTAAACATTTTAACTCATCTAGAAATTCCTTTTTTGCTGTGAATATTATCATTTATCATGATATTCTCTCAAACAATATATCGCACTTCAAAATTTGTAATCGTGACAGGTCTAATTGTTCCATGTGTTTTAAACCTGTAATTAGGTAACGAACCATTCATTCATTCATTCATTTTCTACCGCTTATTCCCATTAGGGGACGCGGGTGACTGGAGCCTGTCCCAGTGACTTTGGGCCTTAGGCGGGGTACACCCTGGACAGTGGACAACTCATCGCAGCAAACACAGAGAGACAGACAAGGACAGACAACCATTCACTCTCACATTCATTCATTAGGGACAATTTAGAGTTGTCAATTAACCTGAACACAGTCATGTCTTTGGACGGTGGGAGGAGCCGGAGAACCAGGAGAGAACCCACGGTAACACCGGGAGGACATGCAGACTCCACCCAGAGAGAGCGTGTGATGTTCGGAATTCGAAACCACGATGTTGGGGTGGTCTGGGATTCGAACCCCGATCTCCTTATTGAGAGGCAGAAGCTCTAACCGCTCTGCCACCATGCACCCTGGTAACGAACCAATGGCTTATTATTTTTGGGTACAACAGTGTCTCCCAGCCAGGGGTCCGAGGGGCACCAGGGGCATGTGAGCACATGCATGTTCAGGTTAATTGGAAACTCTAAATTGCCCGTAGTGTATGAATGTGAGAGTGAATGGTTGTCTGTCCTTGTTCATGTCTCTGTGACGAGTGGCCACTGTCCAGGGTGTACCCCGCCTAAGGCCCAAAGTCACTGGGATAGGCTCCAGTCACACGCGACCCCTAACGGGAACAAGCGGTAGAAAATGAATGAATACAAGTATAAGTAAATATAACACAACACATTGGGGCTGCACAATACCTCGCAAAAGTATCAATATCGTCCGATGAATAACGATATCACAACAAACTAAATCTATAGCAATAACAGCAAAGTCTTCATCTGACAGAAAGGTTCTGTTTTTAAAATGAAAACATTGAAAAGGGAAAATCATGAATAAAATCCAGCTTAATTTTTTTTATTTATTTTTTTATTGATTGATTGATCATGCCATTTACTTTCATTAGCACACATTCAGAAATCAAACCAAGTGATACAAAACAAAGACCGCAAAATGATCACATGCATCATTGGCCTGAACAAAAGGAACAGGAAGGGGATACACCTTATAAACCCTGTACCTTTCTCAAATCAATTAAAATAAAATTTCAATTATGCTCAAATAGGTTGATAGACGTACATTGATGTGTCTGTTGATTCTGTCTCCTCACAGCCTCCTCCTCGTCCTTTTCGGGCCCCTCTCCTCTGGCCGCGATGCCTCCGAAGCCCCCGAAGGCGGCCCAGACCACGCACTACATCGAGCTGGGCGGGTACCAGTACTGGCCCGTGCTGGTGCCCCGGGGCATCCGGCTCTACACGTACGAACAGATCCCCGTGTTTCTGCGGGACAACCCCTACATCACGGACGGCTACAGGGCGTACCTGCCCTCGCGCCTCTGCATCAAGAGGTCAGAGGTCGTCTGTGCTGCTGTTGTATTAAGAGTGGGTCAGGACTAGGGCGGGGCGACATGGTGAACAATATTTAGCGTGATTTTCTTGGGGCCAGATCATGATTTCGATTTGATCACGATTCATGTTCACTCTGTACTATATGTGCCGCACGATTTAGGACATTTTAAACACAATTTTGTCTCTTTTTAGTTGCATTTTTCTCTCCTCGGGACATAAGGATCACCACTTAAACTAGCTCCCACACACATCAAACTTTACAATCTTGGACTCAACAAGATTTTGATGAAACGTACAGAAGGATTTTTTGATATCTAATTCTAAAATTGATTTATTGAAGTTTAAAGTAAAAAAAAATTAGGTGGAATTTGCATTTTTAGGACAATTTTCAGTCCAATCTAGTTTATTTAAAAACTAAATAAGAAATCCAAAATCCCCTCTGTACATTTTTTGCAACTAATGTTACAAAATGAACCAAGAAATTTAAACCTGGTTTTGTCAATTTTTCAGATTTAAATGTCCCAAATATGTGTATTTTTGGCTGTTTTTTTCACATAAAATGCCTTATTTCTTCATGAAAACATGACATGATGAAAAACTTTTAATACATTTTTTCTTACATTTATGTGACTAAACTACAGCAGAAGTTTAACATTGATATCTTTAAGTTTAAGATTTTTCCCTATTCACCTACAGCTCACCTTAAACATAATCCTGTTCAGTTTGTGTCAGTTTGTAGACTTTAGCCGTGCCTCTCTCCCATAGACTTTATCCGTGCCTCTGCTGTGCTCTTACAGTCTGTTCATGGTGTCTAATGAGCCTCTGTCCCATAGACTTTATCCGTGCCTCTGTCTGCTCTTAGTCTGTTCATGGTGTCTAATAAGCCTCTGTCCCATAGACTTTATCCTCTGCTGTGCTCTTACAGTCTGTTCATGGTGTCTAATAACCCTATGTCCCATAGACTTTATCCTTTGCTGTGCTCTTACAGTCTGTTCATGGTGTCTAATGAGCCTCTGTCCCATAGACTTTATCCTCTGTCTGCTCTTACAGTCTGTTCATGGTGTCTAATGAGCCTCTGTCCCATAGACTTTATCCTCTGTCTGCTCTTACAGTCTGTTCATGGTGTCTAATGAGCCTCTGTCCCATAGACTTTATCCCTCTGTCTGCTCTTACAGTCTGTTCCTGGGGTCTAATGAGCCTCTGTCCCATAGACTTTATCCTCTGCTCTTACAGTCTGTTCATGGTGTCTAATGAGCCTCTGTCCCATAGACTTTATCCTCTGTCTGCTCTTACAGTCTGTTCATGGTGTCTAATGAGCCTCTGTCCCATAGACTTTATCCTCTGCTCTTACAGTCTGTTCATGGTGTCTAATGAGCCTCTGTCCCATAGACTTTATCCGTGCCTCTGCTGTGCTCTTATAGTCTGTTCATGGTGTCTAATGAGCCTCTGTCCCATAGACTTTATCCTCTGCTCTTACAGTCTGTTCATGGTGTCTAATGAGTCGGTGAACATGTGGAGCCACGTGCTGGGCTTCCTGCTCTTCTTCTGCCTCGGCGTGTACAACATGGCGTCCGTGCTGCCAGCAGTGGGCGCCTCCAGAGAGGACTACGTCATCTACTCGGTCACGCTCTTCTGTTTCCAGGTACCAGCGACACTGAGGGGGCGACACTGAGGGGGCGACACTGAGGGGACGACACTAAGGGGGAAGACACTGAGGGGGCGACACTGAGGGGACGACACTGAGGGGGCGACACTGAGGGGACGACGCCGTGGGGACGATACCGAGGGGACGACACCGTGGGGACGACACTGAGGGGACGACACTGAGATGGGACGACACTGAGATGGGACGACGCTGAGATGGGACGACGCTGAGATGGGACGACGCTGAGATGGGACGACGCTGAGGGGACGACGCTGAGGGGACAACACCGAGGGGGACGACACCGAGGGGGACGACACCGAGGGGGACGACACCGCGGGGGACGACACCGAGGGGGCGACAATGAGGGGGCCACACCGAGGGGGCGACACCGCGGGGGCGACACCGAGGGGGCGACACTGAGATGGGACGACGCTGAGATGGGACGACGCTGAGATGGGACGACGCTGAGATGGGACGACGCTGAGATGGGACGACGCTGAGGGGACGACACCGTGGGGGCCGACACCGAGGGGGACGACACCGAGGGGGACGACACCGAGGGGGCGACACCGAGGGGGCGACAATGAGGGGGCGACACCGAGGTGACACCGAGGGGGCGACACCGAGGGGGCGACACCGAGGGGGCGACACCGAGGGGGCGACACCGAGGGGGCGACACCGAGGGGGCGACACCGAGGGGGCGACAATGAGGGGTCGACACCGAGGGGACGAGACGGAAAAACACTGAGATAAAAGAGGGACGACACTGAGAGGGGACGACACTGAGAGGGGACGACACTGAGAGGGGACGACACTGAGAGGGGACGACACTGAGAGGGGACGACACTGAGGGGACGACGCTGAGGGGACGACACCGAGGGGACGACACTGAGGGGACGACACCGAGGGGACGACACCGAGGGGACGAGACGGAAAAACACTGTGGGGACGACACTTGAGAGGACGACACTGAGAGGACGACACTGTGGGGACGACACTGAGGGGACGAGACGGAAAAACACTGTGGGGACGACACTGTGGGGACGACACTGAGATGGGACGACGCTGTGGGGACGACGCTGAGATGGGACGACGCTGAGATGGGACGACGCTGTGGGGACGACGCTGTGGGGACGACGCTGTGGGGACGACGCTGTGGGGACGACGCTGTGGGGACGACGCTGTGGGGACGACGCTGAGGGGACGACGCTGAGGGGACGACGCCGAGGGAGTTCGACGCCGAGGGGACGACACCGAGGGGACGACACCGAGGGGACGACACCGAAGGGACGAGACGGAAAAACACTGAGGGGACGACACCGAATGGACGACACCGAGGGGACGACACACTGAGGGACGACACACTGAGGGGACGACACTGAGGACGACACCGAGGGGACGACACCGAGGGGACGACACCGAGGGGACGACACCGAGGGGACGACACCGAGGGGACGACACCGAAGGGACGAGACGGAAAAACACTGAGGGGACGACACCGAGGGGACGACACCGAAGGGACGACACCGAAGGGACGACACCGAGGGGACGACACACCGAGGGGACGACACACTGAGGGGACGACACCGAGGGGACGACACCGAGGGGACGACACCGAGGGGACGACACCGAGGGGACGACACCGAGGGGACGACACCGAGGGGACGAGACGGAAAAACACTGAGATAAAAGATAAAAGTGTTTGATGTTTCACTGAGACTAGACGCTCACGTGTGTGTGAGGAGCAGAGAGCCAGGGTCCTGCAGTGTTTGTTTGTCTCTGTGCTCTTTCAAACTAATTAAATAAATAAAAATATATATATATTTTAAAGCTATTAGTCTCGTCTTAGATGCTGTTGGACTCGTTTTTGTTCCTTTAGTTGAGGTTTTGTCTTAATTAGTTGCGTTTTTGTCATTAGTAGCGTTTTTGTCTCTATTAGTTGCGTTTTTGTCGCAGGTAGTTGCGTTTTTGTCACTATTAGTTGTGTTTTTTATTTTATTATTCACATTTTTGATGCTTTTGGACGCGTTTTTGTCGCCTTTAATTGCGTTTTTGTCCAGATTTTGTCGCTATCAGTTGCATTTTTGTCGCTATTAGTTGCGTTTTTGACGCTACTAGTTGCGTTTTTGTCACAATTAGTTGCATTTTTGTCGCTGGTAGTTGCGTTTTTGGCACTATTACTTGCATTTTTGTTGCTGTTGGACGCGTTTTTGTCGCCTTTAGATGAGTTTTTGTCACCATTAGCTGCGTTTTGAATCGCCATTAGTCACATTTTTGTTGCATTAGCTGCGTTTTTGATGCTTTTGGACGTGTTTTTGTCACCATTAGTTGCGTTTTTTATGTGTTTTTCAGATTACAATTAATTGTGCAAGCCTAATAAAGATCGCTGTGGTTTAACCTTTGTCCAAGCCTCATTTTTGTCCCGATTTATCCCTTATAGTCGCTTTTAGGTGAGTTTTTTGATGGTTATAGTCTCTCATTGTTGTCCCGGTCCAGCTGTGCATGCTGTGCTCGGTGGGTTTCCACGTCTTCTGCTGCCATCGCTCGGAGAAGACCAGTCGGCGCTGGATGGCTCTGGATTACGCCGGTTTGTCCATCGGGATCCTGGGCTGCTACGTCCCCGGCGTTTTCTACACCTTCTACTGCAACAACGTGAGTCTGACCCTTTCATTCGGACGTCTGTGTTTGTGGGTTCAAAGAAATATTTAACGGAATGGAGAAAAAAATCTAATGTTGAGCTGGTCCCTGTGACAATCTGCAATTTTTGTGACATCGTTGTATCATGATTTGTGTCTTTAATGCAGCTGTCTGTTCAAACACACTTTTTCTCCTGTTGTTTAGCCTCTGAAGCCTCTGAGCAGATGACTTTATTCACCTCTTAAGTGCAATAATTCAACTCAGTGCACCAAAACGCAACTAAAAGCGACAAAAATGCGTCTAAAAACTACAAAGACGTGACTAAAAGTGACAAAGACTCACTTAATTGCAACAAACACAACCGAATGTGACAAAAATGTGACTAAAAGCGACAAAATTGTGCTTAAAATGTGAATCATAATGTAATCACAGTCGCAAAACTGGTCAGAAAAATCAATTACATATTTTTACATCACTTTTAGCCGCGTCTTTGTCGTTTTTGTCTCTATTAGTTCCGTTTTTGTCTCTTAGTTGCGTTTTTGTCGTTATTAGTTGCGTTTCTGTCGTTATTAGTTGCGTTTTTGTCTCTATTAGTTGCGTTTTTGTCTCTATTAGTTGCGTTTTTGTCTCTATTAGTTGTGTTTTGTCTCTATTAGTTGCGTTTTTGTTATTAGTTGCGTTTTTGTCACTATTAGTTGCGTTTTTGTCACTACTAGTTGCGTTTTTGTCACTATTAGTTCAGTTTTTGTCACTATTAGTTCAGTTTTTGTCTCTATTAGTTGCGTTTTTGTTATTAGTTACGTTTTTGTCACTATTAGTTCCGTTTTTGTCTCTATTTGTTGCGTTTTTGTCTCTATTAGTTGCGTTTTTGTCTCTATTAGTTGCGTTGTTCTCTATTAGTTGCGTTGTTGTCTCTATTAGTTGCGTTTTTGTCACTATTAGTTCAGTTTTTGTCACTATTAGTTCAGTTTTTGTCTCTATTAGTTGCGTTTTTGTTATTAGTTACGTTTTTGTCACTATTAGTTCCGTTTTTGTCTCTATTAGTTACGTTTTTGTCACTATTAGTTCCGTTTTTGTCTCTATTTGTTGCGTTTTTGTCTCTATTAGTTGCGTTTTGCCTCTATTAGTTACGTTTTTGTCACTATTAGTTGCGTTTTTGTCACTATTAGTTGCGTTGTTGTCTCTATTAGTTGCGTTGTTGTCTCTATTAGTTGCGTTTTTGTCTCTATTAGTTGCGTTTTTGTCTCTATTAGTTGCGTTTTGCCTCTATTAGTTGCGTTTTTGTTATTACGTTTTTGTCACTATTAGTTGCGTTGTTCTCTATTAGTTGCGTTTTTGTCTCTATTAGTTGCGTTTTTGTCTCTATTAGTTGCGTTTTTGTCACTATTAGTTGCGTTGTTGTCTCTATTAGTTGCGTTGTTGTCTCTATTAGTTGCGTTTTTGTCTCTATTAGTTGCGTTTTGTCTCTATTAGTTACGTTTTTGTCATTATTAGTTGCATTTTTGTTATTAGTTACGTTTTTGTCTCTATTAGTTCCATTTTTGTCACTATTAGTTACGTTTTTGTCACTATTAGTTGCATTTTTGTCTCTAATTGTTCCGTTTTTGTCTTTATTAGTTTACTTTTGCGATGTATCGTGCAGGCATAAATAATCCCGATACACGAGCTCTAGAGCGGCCTTTTTCAAACTTAAATTGAATTCCTCCGGAGCTGTCAGCCTGTCGCCCGCTCCGCCGCCCAAACGTCCCCACACCTTTTTTTCCGACGCGAGGACTCCGCACGCCCACGGCCCGCTCGCTCGTCCCTTTAACCGCCGCTCGCTTTGGCCGCCGTCCCCCCCCCCCCAACCGGCGTCTCCCGCCAAAAACGCACGGGAGCGAGCGCGGCGCTATTTTGCCCTCGCTCAAATCTGCCGCGGCTCAAACCAGATGGCGACCGGCGAAAAAGAAAGGAGGGAAAAAACGGCGCCTCTCTTTCATTCGGTGCCAGCGCCGGGCCGTTCCTCTGTTCCCGGCGCTCCCCGAACAAGACAGGCGGCATTATTACTTAGCATGAATCATTTAGTGAGGGAGATTTGGAGGTTTTTTGGCCGTTCGCAGGCAGTGTAAATTTATGCGGCGCTAGATTCGTCGGGAGAAGTGCGGCTTGGACCCTCTCCACGCAAACGGACAGAAGGACCCAGAACAAAATGTGAGATTCCTCGGAGGCTGCACTTATGGATACAGTAGTTTATTTCGATACTTTGCGCACGTTTGGATGTGTTAGACGTCCGGTGCGTCACTATTAGTTCCGTTTTTGTCTCTATTAGTTGCATTTTTCTCTTTATTAGTTGCGTTTTTGTCACTATTAGTTGCATTTTTGTCGTTATTGTATTTTTGTCGTTATCAGTTGCGTTTTTGTCTGTATTAGTTCCATTTTTGTCTCTATTAGTTGCATTTTTGCCTTTATTAGTTGTTTTTTTGTCGTTATTAGTTGTGTTTTTGTCTCTTAGTTGCGTTTTTGTCGTTATTGCGTTTTTGTCACTGTTAGTTCAGTTTTTGTCTCTATTAGTTGCATTTTTGTCGTTATTAGTTCCGTTTTTGTCTCTTAGTTGTATTTTTGTCGTTATTGCAGTTTTTTTCGTTATGACTTGCATTTTTGTCTCTATTGGTTGCGTTTTTGTTATTAGTTGCATTTTTGTCGTTATTAGTTGCGTTTTTGTTGTTATTAGTTGCGTTTTTGTCTGTTTTAGTTGCGTTTTTGTTGCTATTAGTTGCGTTTTTCTCATTAGTTGCGTTTTTCTCATTATTAGTTGCATTTTTGTCTCTTTGTTGCATTTTTGACGTTATTGGTTGCGTTTTTATCACTATTAGTTCAGTTTTTTGTCTCTATTAGTTGCATTTTGGTCGTCATTAGTTGTGTTTTGTCTATTAGTTGCATTTTTGTCGTTATTAGTTGCGTTTTTTCTTATTAGTTGCGTTTTTGTCGTTATTAGTTGCATTTTGTCGTTATTAGTTATGCTTATTAGTTGCATTTGTCGTTATTGTTATTAGTTGCGTTTTGTCTGTATTAGTTGCGCTTTTGTCTATTAGTTGCGCTTTTTTGTCGCTATTAGTTGCGTTTTTCTCATTATTAGTTGCATTTTTGTCTCTTTGTTGCATTTTTGACGTTATTAGTTGCGTTTTTTCTTATTAGTTGCGTTTTTGTCGTTATTAGTTGCATTTTAGTCATTAGTTGCGTTTTTGTCGTTATTAGTTGCGTTTTTGTTGTTATTAGTTGCGTTTTTATCACTATTAGTTCCGTTTTTTTGTCTCTATTAGTTGCATTTTGGTCGTCATTAGTTGCGTTTTTGTCTGTATTAGTTGCGTTTTGTCTATTAGTTGCATTTTTGACGTTATTAGTTGCGTTTTTTCTTATTAGTTGCGTTTTTGTCGTTATTAGTTGCATTTTAGTCATTAGTTGCGTTTTTGTCGTTATTAGTTGCGTTTTTGTTGTTATTAGTTGCGTTTTTGTCTGTATTAGTTGCGTTTTTGTCGCTATTAGTTGCGTTTTTCTCATTATTAGTTGCATTTTTGTCTCTTTGTTGCATTTTTGACGTTATTAGTTGCGTTTTTATCACTATTAGTTCCGTTTTTTGTCTCTATTAGTTGCATTTTGGTCGTCATTAGTTGTGTTTTTGTTATTAGTTGCGTTTTGTCTATTAGTTGCATTTTTGTCGTTATTAGTTCCGTTTTTGTCTCTATTAGTTGTATTTTTGTTGTTATTGCAGTTTTTTTCGTTATTACTTGCATTTTTGTCTCTATTAGTTGCGTTTTTGTCGTTATTAGTTGCGTTTTTGTTGTTATTAGTTGCGTTTTTGTCTGTATTAGTTGCGTTTTTGTCGCTATTAGTTGCGTTTTTCTCATTATTAGTTGCATTTTTGTCTCTTTGTTGCATTTTTGACGTTATTGGTTGCGTTTTTATCACTATTAGTTCCGTTTTTTGTCTCTATTAGTTGCATTTTGGTCGTCATTATTTGTGTTTTTGTTATTAGTTGCGTTTTGTTTATTAGTTGCATTTTTGTCGTTATTGCGTTTTTTTCTTATTAGTTGCGTTTTTGTTATTTGTTCCGTTTTTGTCTGTATTAGTTGCATTTTTGTCGTTATTAGTTGTGTTTTTGTTGCTGGTAGTTGCGTTTTGATGCGATTAGTCACATTTTTGATGCGATTTTGTCGCCTTTGGTTGTGATTTTGTCTTTATTGTGTTTTTGTTGCTGTTAGTCACAGTTTTGATGCTGTTGAACTCGCTTTCGTCGCCATTAGATGAGTTTTTGTCGCCTTTAATTTTTGTTACTTTTAGTCACGTCTTCGTCACCTTTATTTGCTGTGATTGTTGGACTCGTGGCCTTCCCTTAGACCTGGTTAAGTCCTCGTTTGTGCCTGGATTTGTCCCGCTTTTGTTCTGACGCTCGTTAGTTTGCTTTACTCGAGGTCTATGTGACACGTTAAACTACACGTTTCACTAAAACAAAGTGAAAGTTTAAGATTTATATACTTTCATATTCTGCCCCTCCCACTTTTGCCTCTTTTTATGTCTATGATCCGCACTCTTGAAGTAAAGGCACTTCCTGTTTGACGCTAACGATGTTCACGCAAACAAACGAGGGAAAAGTAGTTGTAGATTAATTTGTGTAAAATGTTTAATGAACACGAGCAAAAACAAGTCATATGCACCGATTTCCTGAGGCCTGAAAACGTCTTTTTAGTCCATGTAGAACTTATTTTCTGTTGAGCTCGTCTGCCCCGTGTGAACTACAATGGAAACAAGACGGCGGCGCGTACAGCAACTTAATGTTTTCGCAAGAGACTTTTCCCTCGTTCACCATTTGCGTGAATGAGGTCCTCATCAAACTGGAAGTATATTATGCATTTTATATATCGACATTAGCCTTTAATCATGCTCTTGAGTGCCTTAAATTTGACATCTCATGTTTTAGAGAAAAAAAAGGTCTTCATTCTTTCATTTTCTTGCTGTATCTGGTTCTGTTTGCCCTGCCACTTGTTGAATTCAGGCGCCATCTGCTGCTCAGGATGTGTCTGTGATGATTTAAGGACTTAAAACAGCAGAAGATTCTCTGATAAGTGACATCAAATATCTGAAAAACGTCATAGATCGAGGGAGTTCAGCAGGAAGTGTTTTTGACGCTCGGAGGGAGAGGATTTTCTAACCAGGATTCCGTAAACTAGTGTGAATGAAGCTAAATACAACTCCAGGTGTGATTTTGATGACAGAACATTGTTAGAACAGGGTTAAAAACTCAAAAGAGTCACTGTATCATAACATGTGCCCTTTAAACGGTCAGAAAAATGTTTCAGTTGAGTGTTAACTGTTTTTATTTTCAACAGTACGTCACTTTTCGATGACATCACAGAGGGATTCTATGGAACGGAGCACTACTTACTGCAATTTTAAACATTTTCCCCCCTAAATTTCTCAAATGTAAAACTATAATAAATGTTTCCCACAGGTGCCCTTCCACCAAACGAAGTCACACCAAAACAAGAGAACCTTCACGTGCACATTGAAGGGCACATTATACAAACCCGTGTAAATTAAAAGCTGTTCAAACATTCCGTTGTCCCTGTGTCTCACGCTCTGTCCCTGTCGTCCTCAGTACTGGCGGCAGGTGTACCTGGTGGCGGTCCTGGCCATGATCCTGGCCGTGTTCTTCGCTCAGATCCATCCTGTGTCTCTGAGTAAACAGTGGAAGCAGATGCGCTCGCTGCTCTTCTGCCTCGTGGGCGGCTACGGCCTGGTGCCCACGGCCCACTGGGTCTGGCTCAGCGGGGGATTCAGCTCGGAGCTCGTGCAGGTACCACACACGCCTGACGTGTCACATGACCTGAGGTACCACACACACGCCTGACTGTCACGTGACCTCAGGAAACACACGCCTGACTGTCACGTGACCTCAGGAAACACACGCCTGACGTGTCACGTGACCTGAGGTACCACACACGCCTGACGTGTCACGTGAGCTCAGGAAACACACGCCTGACTGTCACATGACCTCAGGAAACACACGCCTGACTGTCACGTGACCTCAGGAAACACACGCCTGACTGTCACGTGACCTGAGGTACCACACACGCCTGACGTGTCACGTGACCTCAGGAAACACACGCCTGACGTGTCACGTGACCTCAGGAAACACACGCCTGACTGTCACGTGACCTCAGGAGACACAACACGCCTGACTGTCACGTGACCTGAGGTACCACACACGCCTGACTGTCACGTGACCTCAGGAAACACACGCCTGACTGTCACATGACCTGAGGAAACACACGCCTGACATGTCACGTGACCTCAGGAGACACACGCCTGACTGTCACATGACCTCAGGAGACACACGCCTGACTGTCACATGACCTCAGGAGACACACGCCTGACTGTCACATGACCTCAGGAGACAGACACGCCTGACTGTCACATGACCTGAGGAGAGACACACGCCTGTCATGTCACATGACCTGAGGAAACACACACGTGACTGTCACGTGAGCTCAGGAGACACACGCCTGACTGTCACGTGACCTCAGGAAACACACGCCTGACGTGTCACGTGACCTCAGGAAACACACGCCTGACTGTCACGTGAGCTCAGGAAACACACGCCTGACTGTCACGTGACCTCAGGAAACACACGCCTGACTGTCACGTGACCTCAGGAGACACACGCCTGACTGTCACGTGACCTCAGGAGACACACGCCTGACTGTCACGTGACCTCAGGAGACACACGCCTGACTGTCACGTGAGCTCAGGAGACACACGCCTGACTGTCACGTGACCTCAGGAAACACACGCCTGACTGTCACGTGAGCTCAGGAGACACACGCCTGACTGTCACGTGACCTCAGGAAACACACGCCTGACTGTCACGTGACCTCAGGAAACACACGCCTGACGTGTCACGTGAGCTCAGGAAACACACGCCTGACTGTCACATGACCTCAGGAAACACACGCCTGACTGTCACGTGACCTCAGGAAACACACGCCTGACTGTCACGTGACCTCAGGAGACACACGCCTGACTGTCACGTGACCTCAGGAAACACACGCCTGACTGTCACGTGAGCTCAGGAGACACACGCCTGACTGTCACGTGAGCTCAGGAAACACACGCCTGACTGTCACGTGACCTGAGGAAACACACGCCTGACATGTCACGTGAGCTCAGGAAACACACGCCTGACTGTCACTTGAGCTCAGGAAACACACGCCTGACTGTCACGTGACCTCAGGAAACACACGCCTGACTGTCACGTGACCTGAGGAAACACACGCCTGACATGTCACGTGAGCTCAGGAAACACACGCCTGACTGTCACGTGACCTGAGGAAACACACGCCTGACTGTCACGTGACCTCAGGAAACACACGCCTGACTGTCACGTGACCTCAGGAAACACACGCCTGACGTGTCACGTGACCTCAGGAAACACACGCCTGACGTGTCACGTGACCTCAGGAAACACACGCCTGACTGTCACGTGACCTCATGTGACACACACGTGCAGCAGCTCCCTGATGTCATGTGACCTGGCCTGAGCTAATGTCACGTGAGCAACACTGAACTGATCGGTTCAGTGTTGATTCGTTGAACATTACACAGAATGTTCACACAGATCTGACATGAACCATTGTTCCATTCATCACTGAATGAATCATAAGTCGAGTGTTTATTGTGACCCACGACAACCACAGGCCTGTGCTCATCAGGACAGGCTTCTAGCTTTTGTTTGTTTCCTCATGGTTCCCTCTGACAGTAGATGGAGGGCTAACACCAATCCTGCTGAGGGGAGGAAGTGTGTGCGTGTGTGGTTATGTGTGTGTCTGTGTGTGTGTCTGTGTGTGTGTTTATGTGGTTGTGTGTGCGTGTGTGTGTGGTTGTGTGTGTGGTTGTGTGGTGCCCAGCTGAGGTAACAGTCTCTGTCTCTGCAGGCCTTTGTTCCTCGTGTCCTGGGGATGTACGTCCTCGCGGCCCTCGCTCTCGTCTTCTACGTCTCCAAAGTCCCAGAGCGATACTTCCCAGGTCACTGCACCACTCTTTACACACACTTTACACACACGCTTTACACACACGCTTTACACACGCTTTACACACACGCTTTACACACACGCTCTTTACACACGCTCTTTACACACGCTCTTTACACACACGCTTTACACGCTCTTTACACACACGCTTTACACACACGCTTTACACACGCTCTTTACACACACGCTTTACACACGCTTCTTACACACGCTTTACACACGCTTTACACACTCGCTCTTTACACACACTTTACACACACGCTTTACACACACGCTTTACACACGCTTTACACACACGCTTTACACACGCTTTACACACACGCTTTACACACACGCTCTTTACACACGCTCTTTACACACACGCTTTACACACACGCTCTTTACACACGCTCTTTACACACGCTTTACACACACGCTCTTTACACACACGCTTTACACTCGCTTCTTACACACGCTACACACACGCTTTACACACGCTTTACACACACGCTTTACACACACGCTCTTTACACACACGCTTTACACACACGCTCTTTACACACGCTCTTTACACACACGCTTTACACACACGCTCTTTACACACACGCTTTACACACACGCTTTACACACACGCTTTACACACACGCTCTTTACACACGCTCTTTACACACGCTTTACACACACGCTTTACACACACGCTTTACACACACGCTCTTTACACACGCTTTACACACACGCTTTACACACACGCTTTACACACACACGCTTAATACACACACACACGCTTTACACACGCTTAATACACACTTTGTACACACTTTATACATGCTTTATACACACACGCTTAATACACACTTTGTACACACTTTATACATGCTTTATACACACACACGCTTAATACACACACGCTTAATACACACACACACGCTTTACACACGCTTAATACACACTTTGTACACACTTTATACATGCTTTATACACACACGCTTAATACACACTTTGTACACACTTTATACATGCTTTATACACACACACGCTTAATACACACGTTACACATGCTTTATACACACACTTTTTATACACACTTTATACACGTTTATATACGCTTTAAATACTTTATACACACTTTACACACACACTTTATACAGGCTTTACACACGCTTTATACACGCTTTATACACATGCTCACATGCTTTATACACTAGCAATACACGCTTCACACAAACACTGTACATGCTTTACACACACACTTTATACACACTTTATAGACGTTTTATACATGCTTTATACACTAGCAATACTCACACACTGTACACGCTTTACACACACACTTGATAGACGCTTTACACACACTTTACACACTTTGCACACACTTGTAGCCAGAATAACAACAACTGCAGGTAAAATGGAGTCGACATTACACACTTTTCATGAGAGTTCATAATTTAATGTAAATGCAAAAGATTTTATACCTTTATAAAAAAAACAAAAAAACAAAAAAAAAACCCTAAGCAACAATTTTGAATTTTCTGTGTAGAAATAAGTCCAAACTCCAGCATAAATATTAGCATTAATATATGTGTAGATGTGGTTCAGCCTTTGTCCTGGTGTGTAAATGGTACCTTTGAATTCAACAACAAACATTTAAAACATATTTCTGACTTTTCTCCGATGTCTCTCATGTGTTTGAGTGGTTTTCATTTCTCAAAAACACCTTGATTTTTGTAACACTTTCTCCATTAAAGTCACATTAGAGCTGAGTAATATTGACAAAACTGAACATCTCAATATTTGTTTGTAGTTTCCTGATAACAATATTCAATGATTTTATGTTAATTTAACAGAAATGTGTTAAAACCTGTGTTTAAAGTTTAATTATCACAAAAGTGCAGAAGTATCACCGTCATACTCTTATTTGAAAGCCTTTTTTTCCTTTAATCCGCTCTTTTTGTTGCATTTTTGACTCTAAATGATTCAAATTTTGCTCGTCTTCAAAACGACATTCATGATATCAAAAATTCTACTAAACATTCTACTAAAATTCTGTAGCGCCGCACCTCTAGATCAGTGTTTCCCAACCAGGGGTACGTGGACTGCCAGAGGGATTACCAGGGGGCACTTGGAATGGTGTCAGGTTTCAAATGATTCAGAAATACACTTTTATATCTGGATCAAGTGTCATTAGTTGTAAATTTAGCACATTTTTGGAGTATATATATATACATATAATTAAAACAGAAATACAACACAATATGTGAGCAGTAAATCTATTTATTTACCTGAAGCTCATGTTAAGGGGACTCTTGAGTGTGAGACAAAGCTCTGGGGAACCACTGCTCCAAATCATGTTCAGTCAGAATGTTTAGTGTTTTGTCCTGTACGACCCTGTAATCCTGGAGTGTTTGTGTTTCCTCCTGTACCACACTCATGTTGGGCTTGTGTACGGGTGTGTGTGTGTGTGTGTGCGTGCGTGTGTGTGTGTTCTCACTCATGTTTGTTTGTGTGTGTCCTCCTGTACCACACTCATGTTTGTGTGTGTCCTCCTGTACCACATTCATGTTTGTGTGTGTGTGTCCTCCTGTACCACATTCATGTTTGTGTGTGTGTGTCCTCCTGTACCACATTCATGTTTGTGTGTGTGTGTGTCCTCCTGTACCACACTCATGTTTGTGTGTGTGTGTGTGTCCTCCTGTACCACACTCATGTTTGTGTGTGTCCTCCTGTACCACATTCATGTTTGTGTGTGTGTGTCCTCCTGTACCACACTCATGTTTGTGTGTGTGTGTCCTCCTGTACCACACTCATGTTTGTGTGTGTGTGTGTGTCCTCCTGTACCACACTCATGTTTGTGTGTGTGTGTGTGTCCTCCTGTACCACACTCATGTTTGTGTGTGTTCTCACTCATGTTTGTGTGTGTATGTTTTCAGGGTGTGTTTGTGTTTGTGTGCGTTCTCACTCATGTTGTGTGTGTATGTTTTCAGGGTGTGTGTGTGTGTGTGTTCTCACTCATGTTGTGTGTGTGTGTATGTGTTCTCACTCATGTTTGTGTGTGTGTGTGTGTGTGTGTGTGTGTTCTCACTCATGATGTGTGTGTGTGTGTGTGTTCTCACTCATGATGTGTGTGTGTGTGTGTGTGTTCTCACTCATGTTTGTGTGTGTGTGTGTGTGTGTTCTCACTCATGTTTGTGTGTGTGTGTGTGTGTGTTCTCACTCATGTTTGTGTGTGTGTGTGTGTGTTCTCACTCATGTTTGTGTGTGTGTGTTCTCACTCATGTTGTGTGTGTGTTCTCACTCATGTTGTGTGTTGTGTGTGTGTGTGTGTTCTCACTCATGTTGTGTGTTTTCAGGTCAGTTGAACTACGTGGGCTCCAGTCACCAGTTCTGGCACCTGCTGCTCGTGCTCATGTTCTACTGGTGGCACCAGTCGTCCGGCTTCATCATGGCCTACAGGCACAGCCAGCCCTGCCCCGACGCCAGCGCCCCGGGGTGAAGGGCGGGCCCCGGGGTCAAGGGCGGGCCCCGGGGTCAAGGGCGGGCCCCGGGGTCAAGGGCGGGCCCCGGGGTGAAGGGCGGGCCCTGGGGTAAAGACCCTGGGGTAAAGGCCCCGGGGTCACAGTGAGGAGCAGGTGAGAGGAAGTCGTCTGTGTGCCGTTATTAAAGGAGACGCACTGAGCAAAATCACTTTAATGAGCGTTAAGTGTGTATCGGGGGGGGCAGCTACTTATGAAATGATCTACTGCCCACTATAAAAATGCAAACTGTAAATGTATTTATACTTAGAACTATCTTCATACAATACACACTGGTGTATCTTGCACAATACAACTTCCTCTGACGCAGCTGTCACAGAAAAATCTGCAACAAATACAGCGTTATTTGTTTAGCTAATACGTTCATAATTATCACAAATATGTTGATTATTTCAACATTAAAATGCAAATTATTTAATCAGGGGTGCACGGTGGCAGAGCGGCTAGAGCGTCTGCCCCAACATCACATGATCTCTCTGGGTGGAGTCTGTATGTCCTCCCCGTGTTACCGTGGGTTCTCTCCGGGTTCTCTGGCTCCTCCCACCGTCCAAAGACATGACTGTGGAGGTTAATTGACAACTCTAAATTGTCCCTAGTGAATGAATGTGAGAGTGAATGGTTGTCTGTGTCTCTGTGTTTGCTGTGATGAGTTGGCCCCTGTCCAGGGTGTACCCCGCCTAAGGCCCAAAGTCACTGGGACAGGCTCCAGTCACCCGCGGCCCCTAACGGGAATAAGCGGTAGAAAATGAATGAATGAATGAATGAATGAAAGGGTCAAGGGTAAAAAAAAAAAGTAGTTTATTTTGTGTAAATTATGCATAACCTTCGTCTCCTCAGTGTGATGTCATCAGTTTGTTTACTTCCTGTAATTTTCAACAGATTTTTCAACTTTTCTCCTCAAACAGTGACCTGATTGGTGCAAAAGTATAATTTATGTTCACAAGAGGCGTTAATGCACTGAATAAAATCATAAAAACCTGTCATACGCCCTTTAATTTGTGTAAAATGCGTTGACAATGACAGGAAGTGGCGCTCATCACACTCTTTTTACACACATTTATTCTTTTTTTTTTTACTATCCTTCCCGCCCTTGATCATTTTCCTCTTTTACCCCTCTGATTTCTTTATTATTTCACTCCCTAATGTCCTAAGAGCGCGCACAGACAGCAACAAACTGCATAACGTCTCTTTAAACATCCACTTTTCTCTCAAACTGAACCTAAATGTTGCTGTATTACGTCTATACTTCCACCTGAGGCTCGTTCTCTCCCGCTTCAGTCCTGACCGGCTCCTCTTTGTGTTCGCACAGTTCGACTCTCGCAGACGGACTTGAACGGAGCCGGATCTCTCCCGACGCCTCGCGGATCCATCCCGAACCCCGGCGTCTTCAAAGCGCTTCAGACGTGCTCGAATAAGCTCCACAAACGTCGTCAGATTGAGTCCCACGAGCGCGAAGACTCCACAAGTGCCTGAGAAGCAAAGGCTGTGTCCGAATGTCCACTCCGGTCCTGCAGGGGGCGCCGTGTTTAGTGCTGTCCCGATGTCCAGCAGGTGAAAAAGTAGTGCACTCAAAGTTTCTAGGGCTGGAGTCGACTAAAGAAATTCTTGGTCGACTAAAGACCTGCTCCGTCGACCGATTAATCGACTAAAAGGGGGCGTGGCAAATGATATATATCAAAACTATGAAGTATCTCTGTGTATCTGACCCAAACTGCACAGGATTTCATGCAAAAACAACAATTTATACAGAAAAGTACAAGTAAACAGTGTATTTATCTGTTAGAAACACAGATTTACTCCAAAATCTTCAGCCGACTCGCTCCAAATCTTTTCGTTTTTGCTGGTTTTGCTACAAAAACCCAGGTAACGCTTTAGATGAAGGTTCCTTAGTTAACTATTTATAAGATGTTAATAAGCACTAATAGTTTGTTTATGCACTTATAACGCCTTATACAGGTTTATAATCCATTAATTAAACATGTTTGAGTGAATAAACCACATGTACAGAGCATCAATGAGCTGCATGTTACATTATTTTCAATTATCACGTTAATAAATGCCTTATAAGTGCTGATAAACACATAACAAGTGCTTATTAATGCATTATAAATAGTTTACTAAGGAACCTTCATCTAAAGCGTTACCAAATGTGTTGAACGTAAATAAAATAATTGGTCGACCGACTAATCGACTAAAGGATTACAGCCCTAAGAATTTCCCACAATGCACCTTGAAAAGTAGTGTCCAGCGCTGGTCACTAGAGGTCAATATGGACCACAATGCATTGCAAGAGTCGGAAAAACTACAGCAAACAGTGACAGGTCTTTAACTGAACACAACAGACTGAACGAAGCAGAAAGAGCTGTTTAAACGAACTGTTGAGTCCAGATCATGAACAAAACACTTTAAACAAACCGTTAGCAGCAGAGGGGCTAGCATTAGCCGCTAACAGATCACAAATCTGAGACAAAAAGTTAAATAATCCAGTCTGTTTGATGTTTAATGTGCGATTCATGGTTAATAAAACTTGTGTGTTGGAGGATTTGACCCACTTTCATCACAGAAATCAGTTTTTTATTGGAGTTTTTCTGACTTTTTTTTCTCCCAGACGCCAGAGTCATGTGACCCGCGGCGAGGAGAAAGTCTGAGCTGTGAACGAGGGGTGAGAGTGAGTGGGACATTCAGACACAGCCAAACAATCGACTTTGTGAATCCAAGAGCAAAGTCACGCCTAAAAGTCTTTTATTCCAGTCTTAAAGGGGATGTTGGGTATATTTTTTTAGCCAAACGTCGCCTCCTGTTTGTCATTTTTAAGTCGCAGTCGTTGTTTGGTTTAAAGGAAACAGAAAACTCTCAACGCATCGTGTCCAAGTCGACTGTTCAAACGGTAAAATACTCAAAAATCACGATTCCTGAGGTCGATTTTCAAAGATTGACATTAAATCGAAAAGCTGATGGTTTTAAGTCGTTAAAATACAAAATAAACAACGATTTTGGATTTCCAGCACGAAAAATGTTATAAAACTACAATTTTCTCACCTTTAAAATGGTATTTGAGCTTCAGTAAAGTATTATTTGTGGTCGTACATGAAAAACTATTGTAGGGTCAACATTTCTGAGGATTTTTTCGTTAAAACCTAAAAATCGTAATTTTTCCTTCATCAAAAATGCAATGTGTTCACAACAATCAACCAATAAATAAACAAACGCAGTGAAACCCAGTGTTAAATGTGTTTAAAGCAGCTCTGACGTGTTTTACTGCCACAAAAACAACTTTGTCATATTGTGTGATTCTCAGTGAAATCACATTCTGTTCCGTTTTTGATCAAACTTTTAAAGGATCCACTGGACTGGATTCACAAAATACTTTTCCGCAGCACAATTTCAACTTTTTTAGAACAGAAGTGCCTCTAAATGTGAACGAAAGTAACCAAAATGTTAGGTTTTTTGTTTTGTTTTTTAAGATTAAAGAGAAAAAGTCTATTTCTTCAAGTAAAAGACAAACACAAAAGCCTCACAGGAATTCATGATTATATCAACATTTTGTGTTTGAAAGTCAAATGTTTTAGTTCAAGTCAAAATTTGAAGTTTTAAAGTCATTTTTCGTTTGTTTTAAAGTTGTGTTTTTAAGTTTAAAAGTCAAAATTTGAAGTTTGAAAGTCTTTTAAAAATTTTTGACTTTTAACAAAAAAACTAAAACTTTAAAACAAACGAAAAATTACTTTTAAACTTCAAATGTTGCTTTATAAACTAACAATTTTGACTTTTAAACTAAAACTTTTGAAAGTCAAATTTTAGTTTAAGTCAAATAATTTGACTTTTAAAATTGACTTTCAAAGTGTTTGGTTTATAAGTCAAAATTTGAAAGTCATTTTTCTTTTGTTTAAAAGTCAAAATTTCAAGCGTAAAAGATAATTATGAGTTTAAAAGTCATTATCAACATGAAATTTTGACTTTTAAACAAACGAAAAATGACATTCAAACTTCAAATTTTGCCTTATAAACTAACAATTTTGACTTTTAAACTTAAACTAAAATTTAACTTTCAAAAGATTTAAAGTCAACGTTTGAAAGTCAACATTTTTAGTTTAAAAGTTAAAATTGACTTTCAAAGTTTTTGGTTTATAAGTCAAAAATTTAAGTTTGAAAGTCATTTTTAAAAGTCAAAATTTCAAGCGTAAAAGACAATTATGAGTTTAAAAGTCTAAATCAACTTGAAATGTTGACTTTTAAACTAATAACTGCGACTTCTTGTGAGGCTTTTATTTAAATTTTCCGGCAGAAACTAAACAAATGATCTTTGTCAAATTCTTCATAGACTTTTATTTGAAGTTTTTCACAAATAAAACGTCGCACAATCATTATTTTTCCTCCTCCTTCAGGTTCAGCTCAAATCACTGAAGAAACGTAGAAAATTGAGCGACAAACAGCCGCTTTTTAAAGGTTTGAACGGCCTCTAGCGCCCCCTGCTGCCCGGAGTCAAACCCAGTCCTACAAAAGGGACAAACATTTGCAACGACACGATCATTCTCCACCAACGAAACCAAAGAACGGCTTCATCTCCAGCCGGCGCCGATCGATTTGTGGTCGGTATTTTCAAAAGTCTTGGGACGACATGACGTTCTGGGTTTAAAGCAGCGGCGCCTCCTTGTGTTAAGTTATTGTCTGTACGTTTTGTAAATAGTATTTTGTTGTTCACGAGGGCTTTGAATCTCAAACTTGACGCTAAATAAAGTAAACAAGCTCTGGTGAAGTTCTGTTTTCTTTTTGCAGTGAAAGTCATTTTCATTTGTTTTAAAGTTGTGTTTTTTTAGTTTAAAAGTAAAAATTTGAAGTTTGAAAGTCAATTTTTTCATTTTAACTTAACAATTTTAACTTAACTTAACAAAAACACCAAAAACAAACCACAAATGACTTTCAAACTTCAAATTTTGCTTTATAAACTAACAATTTTGACTTTTAGATTTAAACTAAAATTTAACTTTCAAAAGATTTTAAGTCAATGTTTGAAAGTCAACGTTTTTGGTTTATAAATCAATATTTGAAGTTTGACAGTCATTTTTTTTGTTTAAAAGTTAAAATTTCAAGTGTAACAGACAATTATGAGTTTAAAAGTCATTATCAACTTGAAATTTTGACTTTTAAACTAAAAAACAACTTTAAAACAAACAAAAAATGACATTCAAACTTCAAATGTTGCTTTATAATATATTTAACAATTTTGACTTTTAGACTAAAACTTTTGAAAGTCAAATTTTAGTTTAAAAGTCAACGTTTGAAAGTCAACATTTTTAGTTTAAAAGTTAAAATTGACTTTCAAAATTTTTGGTTTATAAATCAAAAATTGAAGTTTGAAAGTCATTTTTCGTTTGTTTTAAAGTTGTTTTTTAGTTTAAAAGTCAAAATTTGAAGTTTGAAAGTCAATTTTTTTCATTTTGACTTTTAACACAAAAAAAAAACACCAAAAACTTTAAAACAAACAAAAAATGACATTCAAACTTCAAATTTTGCTAACAATTTTGACTTTTAGATTTAAACTAAAATTTAACTTTCAAAAGATTTAAAGTCAATGTTTGAAAGTCAACATTTTTAGTTTAAAAGTTAAAATTGACTTTCAAAATTTTTGGTTTATAAAAATTGAAGTTTGAAAGTCATATTTCGTTTGTTTAAAAGTCAAAATTTCAAGCGTAAAAGACAATTGTGAGTCATAATCCACTTGAAATTTTGACTTTTAAATTTTGGCTTCATTTCCAGCCGTCGCCCAAACAATCGATTTGTGCAATGAATAAACTTTAGATTTAAACACGAACCGTCAAAAGCTCGGACACATTTCTCTGTCAGTGTTTAACTTTCACTCCCAAGAATTTATGAATTTCACGTTATTTTATTTTAAGATGAAACGCTGCAGGTGAACGGGAAAAAATCTTTAAATTTAAAGATATCAATGTTAAACTCCTGCTGTAGTTTAATCGCATAAATGTAAGAAAAAAATGTATTACAAGTTTTTCATCATGTCATGTTTTCATGTAGAAATAAGGCATTTTATGAGTCACTGGTTAATTGGTCAACGATAAAAACAATCGTTTTCTGAATAAAACAAAGACGGCGGCATTATTGAATCAAAATGTCAAAAAATAATAAATGGACTCTGATTTTCAGCAACGGGTTTTGACTCTTTGATGAGAATTAATATTTGTTAACATTAAAGATATTTTTTGCTTAAAGTGCGACAAGTTGGACTCGTTTAACTAAAATGCAGTTAAGATAAATATATTTCCAATTCTGCTCAAATCTTTTTTAATGTCACTTCCTGGTTGTAAATGATGACATCACACTGGGAAATGACGAAAAAACATCCTGTACACTGGGCCAAAACTCATCTAATGTCACAGATTTATTTATTTGACGAAGAAAATACATGTGAACAGCTTTATTTTGTTGAATCAGTGTTTAAAGTGTCAAAAAAGTAGTTTATTTTGTTTTTGTATTTGTAAATTATGCATGACCTTTGTCTCTCACAGTGTGATGTCATCAGTTTGTTTACTTCCTGTAATTTTCAACAGACTTTTCAACTTTTCTCCACAAACAGCGACCTGATTGATGTAAAACTATAATTTATGTTCACAAGAGGCATTAATACACTGAATAAAGTCAGAATTAAAAAATCTTAAAACCCGTCATACGGCCCTTTAATTCGTGTAAAATGACAGGAAGTGGCGCTCACTGATGACATCACACTTTTTTAACACATTTTTCTGACCCTTTAAACATCGGTTCGACAAAAATAAAGGCGTTCTCGTGCGTTTTTATTTGTCGTATGATCATTTCCGTGTTTCGGCTCGGTGTAAAACATGGTTGCTAGGTAACGGCGACGGAATTGGTGTGACGTCACCATTTACAAACAGGAAGTGAAATTATCAACCAGAAAATGTGCTAAACCGGGATACATTTCGAAACTTTTCTAAACAAAATCTTAAATATAACGATGTTAAGTGTGTTTTAGTCCAAAGAGTCGTCCGACCCGTCACCGGCCCTTTAAATATTCTGTATCTAAAGCCTTCAGTCGCCATAATCCAACATTTATTTGATGAAAATGTGTTTAAAAAGCCTCAAATGGTTATTTCTATTGTATATTTAGACTTTTTAAACACATTATCAGCCAAATAAAGGTTTAAATATGAGACTGAAGGCTTCTACATCGAGAATATTTGATTAAAATAAGAAATAATCCATTCTTTTGACGTAATAATGTTGCTGTCTTTGTTATAAAAAGTGCTTTAGTCTGTCTGGTCCAGTTAACGATGATAAATAATGGTTTTACTGTGAATGTGCTGTAATATCCTCATGTGTTTCCATTTATCGAAAGGTTATTTTACTCCTTTTCTTTTTGTTTTTAAAGAAATGTCCTGTTTTTGGGTCTGTTTCCTGTTTGTAGATGATATTTTGATATTTTAAAATGACATAATTTGAATTAAGTGTTAGATTCTCTTCACTTTGAAACCATTTCTCGTCAAAATTTTAAAAATGACTTTCAATTTTGACTGTAACAAAAAAAACTTTAAAACAAACAATAAAACGACATTCAAACTTCAAATTTTGACTAACAATTTTGACTTTCAAACTAAAACTTTTGAATGTCAAATTTTAGTTTTAAAAGTCAACATTTTTAGTTTAAAAGTTAAAATTGACTTTCAAAATTTTTGGTTTATAAATCAAAATTTGAAGTTTGACAGTGATTTTTTTGTTTGTTTAAAAGTCAAAATTTCAAGCACAAAAGACAATTATGAGTTTAAAAGTCATTATCAACTTGAAATTTTTACTTTTAAACAAACGAAAAACGACATTCAAACTTCAAATTTTGACTTATAAACTAACAATTTTGACTTTTAGACTAAAACTTAGTGTTTTATACTCGGTGCATTACAAAAGTATTTCACTGTTTGTCGTTGCGTGGGACTTGGTCGGTATTTTCAAAAGTCTTGGGACGACATGACGTTCTGGGTTTAAAGCAGCGGCGCCTCCTTGTGTTAAGTTATTGTCTGTACGTCTTGTAAATAGTATTTTGTTCACGAGGGCTTTGAATCTCAAACTTGACGCTAAATAAAGTGAACAAGCTCTGGTGAAGTTGTGTTTTCTTTGTGCCGTGTTCGTACGGGGCTTGGATTTTGGAAAAAGTGCTCGAAAACGCATTAAATTTGAACTGTATCCTAGAGCTGAGCGATATGGAGATAAAAATGGAACCGTGAGCTGGTCCCTGTGACAATCTGCTGTTTTTGTGAAACGGTCGTATCGTGATTGACTGTTTGTGTCTTTAATGCAGCTGTCTGTTCAAACACACTTTTTCTCCTGTTGTTTAGCCTCTGAAGCCTCTGAGCAGATGACTTTCTCCTGTAATTATAAGACTTTATAATAACTACACTTATTCATGCCTTAATGAAGCATGAACAAAGAAGGATTCAGGTTTAGTGACTATTTAAGGAGAGACGCTGCAGGTGAACAGGAAAAAATATTAAATTTAAAGATATCAATGTTAAACTTCTGCTGTAGTTTAGTCACATAAATGTAAGAAAAAAATGTATTACAGGTTTTTCATCATGTCATGTTTTCATGTAGAAATAAGGTATTTTAGGTGAAAAAACAGCCAAAAATCCATATATTTGTGACATTTAAATCTGAAAAATGGACAGAACCAGGTTTAAATTTCTTGGTTCATTTTGTAACATATTAGATACAAAATAATTTACAGAGGGGCTTTTGGATTTCTTATTTAGTTTTTAAGTAAACAAGATTGGACTGAAAATTGTCGTAAAAATTAAAATTTCGACTAATTTTTTTAACTTAAAACTTCAATAAATCAGTTTCAGAATTAGATATAAAAAAATCCTTGTGTCCGTTTGGTCTAAATCCTGTTGAGTCCAGATTGTACAGTTTGGTGTAGGATCTACTTTAAGGCTGATCTTTATGTCTCGAGGGACAAAAATACATTTGAAGAAAACGTCCTTTGAAGTTACAATGTCCCAGAGAAATCTATGGATGAAGTGGATTCAATGGAAGAATAAAACATCTTTAGGAGCAGATTGGACACGTTTGTTGTTTCCACATGAAAGAGAGAGCAAACTGACCTAAAAACGGCCAAAAATACATATATTTGGGACATTTAAATCTGAAAACTCGACAGAACCAGGTTTAAAATTCTTGGTTCTCACCTTTACAAATATTCTAACCCTAATTTCTAACCTTAACCTTAATTAAGCCTGAATCCTGTTTAATAAACTATATATTCATTATTAATTAATCTTTGTTATTGCTTTATTAAAGAAAATAAGATGTAGTTATTATAAAGTGATGCTGAATAATTGTTTGACGGAGAAGTTAAAGGTCACACGGTGAAATGTTCGAGGTCCTTTGGATTCTTTGACGCGGTTCATGGGCCAAAGACGATGGACGTTTGGACATTTCTGACTCGATTGTCTCTTTTATCTGCGACAAGTGAAGAAAGAAACACCAACTTCAACCACAAGAAGAAAATAGAAAAGCTTTGAAAATGTCCTCACCAAGAAGACTCCGCTCTTCTGTTTCCTGACACTGGAAGAAAACACCATCTTAAATATAAATTAGAACGTGATTGCATTAAAGGGCCTCTGACAGGTTGGAAAACTCGTAACTAAAACAAAAGTAAGATAAATATATTTAAAGTTTAGCTAAAAAAAAAAAAAAAAAGTACATATTTGATCCCGATTAAGCTATTTTTTTGTTTCGTAATATCACTTCCTGGTTGTAAATGATGACATCACACTGGGAAATTACTTTATACTGGACTAAAATGCAGCTTAAGTGACTATTTTTAAAAATTTGACGAATAAAAATACACGTGAACGCCTTTATTTTGTTGAATTAATGTTTAAAGGGTCAAAAAACAGGTTTTTTTGTTCTGTAAATTATACGTAACCTTTGGATGGAATGAGTCTGCCCAGTGTGATGTCATCAGTTTGATTTTACTTCCTGTAATTTTCAACAGATTTTTCAACTTTTCTCTACAAACAGTGACCTGATTTGTGTAAAACTAGATTTTTTATCTACAACAGGTATTAAAACATCAATTAAAATCAAAATTAGAAAATCGTTAAAACCTGTCATAGGCCCTTTAAGTTGCATTTATCTCGATTTGAATATATTTCTTAAAATGAGATTTGCCAAAAGAACAGGTACGTTTGTTTTTCTTTCATTTCTTTTTCTATTTTGAAGTTTGAAAACGCTTGCGTTTTAATTATTTTCAAATTAAACAAGATTATTTACACTTGTTCCGTTGACGATCTCATTTTAAAACGGTCAAAACACACTCAGAACAACACAAACACTCCACTTTACCCAGGTATTTCTCAACTCCAACAGCAGCAGGAGCTTTACCCACGATCGAAAAGCTAAAAGGAGAACAAACACGACTAAAAACGAGTGGTTTCTGTGCGTTTGTGTTTTATTTAACTCTTAACGTGTCGAGTTCATACAAAAATCAGAAGCACATGGCGAAGCTTCGTCCAAACTCCACGAACGGCCGACGGTCCCTCCCACTTTCAATAATAATAACAACAATAATAACGTTAAACACAGGTCTGAGTGATGCATAGAGTAGAGTCTGGTCGGGACAAAAACAGTGGTTATTTCGGCCAAAGTCGGAGGCGGGTTTTGACTTTCGCCGACACAAAAACCCGGAGGTACGTCGCAGTTTAAGGCATCGCGGTGCGAGGAACGAACGAAGGCGAAAGCGCGGAAGAACACGGCGCTTTGGAGTTAGTTTGGACTGTTTTCAGGAGCTTAAACGGAAATAAAATGAATTCGAACATCGGTGGGGTTTGTGGGGTGTTTTTGAAAAGAACGAGGTTTAAAAAAATCAAGAAAAGTTGGAAGAAAAATGTCTAAAAGGTGTAAAAACGATAAAATATTTCAAAATGTGAAATAAAAATAACTAAGTGTGAATAAAGGACTGGGATTTTGGATTTCTTATTTAGTTTTTGAGTGAGTTAGATCTGACGGAACATCCAAAAAACAAAAAATCCAATTTCGACTCCTTTTTTTTTTAACTTAAAACTTAGCAGTACACTGCAAAAAATGAATTTCTACACAAGTTAAAATGTCTTCTTTTCAGGATATTAATCTTAATTTAAGACGTTTTGGTTAGTTACAATTAAATAAAGAGTGTTTATTTGATGGAACTAAATTATTTTACTTGTTTTAACCCTTTTCTGACTTGTTTCAATACATTATTTCTTATTTCAAGCCAAATTATCTGTCAGTGGGTTAAGATCACTTTACTTACCCAATGGCACATTTATTTTCTTATTTTAAGCAAAATTATCCCATAATCAGTCAGAAATACCTTGAAACCAGTGAAATATTCTGCATCATGTAAGAAATTAAATCTAATTGAGTCAAATCTGCTCAAATCCAGATAAAAAATGTACATTCAAGTAATTTTAAGATAGGCCATATGTACATTTTTTGCTGTGTATAATAGGGAAAAAACTTAAATTAAAAGATATCAATGTTAAACTTCTCCTGTCGTTTACTCACATAAATGTAAGAAAAAAATGTATTACAAGTTTTTCATCAAGTCATGTTTTTAAGTAGAAATAAGGCATTTTTTGTGTAAAAACGGCCAAAATTTCACATATTTGGGAATTTTAAGACGAAAAATGAACAGAACCAGGTTTGAATTTCTTGGTTCATTTTGTACACAAATTGTTATTAGTTTTTTAAATATACAGGGGGTATATTGGATTTCTAGATCTGGCAGAAAATTGGCCTAAAAATTCAAATTTTGCCTAATTTTTTAGACTTAAAGCTTCAACAAATCAGTTTTAGAATTAGATATCAACAAATCCTTGTCTCTGTTGTATCAGGATCTACTTTAACGTCTCTGTGGGAGAAAACTAAATGAAATAATAAAACCTCTTTAGGAGCAGATTGGACACGTTTATCGTTTCCACGTGAAAGTCGATATGTGAGAGCGCAAACTGACCAGAAAACCCCCCAAAAAACCCAAAAACTAAAACAAAACTCGCCTTAAACTACCTTTAAACTCATTTAAGCTCGTCTTCTTTTGTGTTGGAAGAGATCACACAGTCAAAGTGTTCATAAATCTGTCTTTTAAACATAAATTTGCCTTGATTTAGTAAATTTTACCCTGTTTTCTTGTTTTTCGTAGGTAAATTCCACTCAAGAGCCTAGCAATTCTAGTTCACACAAAGATTCTACCCCAAAACAGTCCAAACTAACCGTCCACATCCACATCATCCATCAGTAATTCCGTTTTTACAAGCGCAATGCAGCATGAGAGGCAGAAGAATGGTCCTTAAACACCACCCAACATCCGTCGTCTCCACAGGATTGTATTAAAAGCTCGTTCGACAGTCGCTCCTTGTAGAAAAACGTCCAGAGAAGGGAAGACGTGTTTTTATCGTTTCGCAAATTCACTGTTTTGAGGGAAACGGCGCGGCTCCGAACGGGTCCAGCTCCACGTGCTGCGGCGGCTGCTGCTGCTGCGGCACGAACTCGGCGAACGGCACCGCCCCGAAATCGTCGATGATCTTGGCCTCCGCGCTCCACGACTTCTCCGGCTTGCCGTCGCCCAGATTCGGGTGGAACGGCTGCGCCCCGAACGGATCCAGAACGGCGTCCTCGGAGGGCGTCTTGGCGTCCTTCTCGTCGCCCTCCGCCATCGTCACGTCCACGCTGATGTTCTCCTTCGAGTCGGACGTGCTCAGGAACTCGTTGCTGCTCTGCGAGTCCCTCCTGCCGACCTTCTTGTGCCGCCGCACCTTTTCCGGCGTGCGGTACGTGGGCTTGTTGGTCTTCCTGGCTCCCGTCGGCGTCCCGTGGTGCCTTTTCCCGTTGCCGCCGCCGCCACTCGACTCCTGCTTGGTTTTCCGTTGCCTCGACGACAGCTTCTGGAGGCTGCGCTGCTTCAGGCGCTGCTGCTGCGGACTCGAGTCGTCGCAGGACTGGCGGAAAAAGATGTCCTCGGCGCTCCTGGACGTCGTCGGGAGCGTCGGCGCGTCGGGTCCGGGCTGGAAGGGCGAGAATCCGAAAATGTCGATGCCGCCCTCCGGGGAAACGGGCGGAGTCTGCCCCGTGGGAAGCGTGCCGGACTTGGATAGGTTTCGGCTGAACGGCGCTTTGGTGAAGACGTCGAAGTCGTCCGCCTGCTGCCGCGGTCGCTGTTCGTGGCTCGTTTGGCGGAAAGGCGCTTGTGAGAAAATGTCCGACGTGCTGTGCGTGACGCCGACCGGGAACGGCACGGCCCCGAACACGTCGAAGCTGTCGGGCTTTTTGGACGACGCTCCCGTTTGCTTTTCAGGGGACTGCGGCGGCGGCGTCAAACTCGTCCCGGCGCGATCGCAGGCGGGTTTGGAGCTTTTCTTGGAGCGCGCCTTGGCTTTGCCGCCGTCGCAGTCGGAGTCGGAGCTGCGTTCGTCCTCGGAGTCCATCAGCAGGGGGCGCTGGCCCAGGTTCTCCGGCTCGGTGTCCTCCCCGTGCTCGCTGTTCAGAGCCTCCTCCTCCTCGCCCTCTTCGTCCTCGCTGCTCTTGGGCGACGGCGGGTCCGATTCGAAGTCGCTGTCGGACTCGTCGCCGGTCCTGGCGCCGCCCTTCCTGCCCGGTCTGTGCTCCCTGGCGCCCTCTGGAGGCGGGGGAGGGGCGGAGGGAGTGGCGGGAGGGGCGGAGGGAGCGACGGGAGCGGCAGGAAGGGCGGAGGGAGGGGCGGAGTCTGCGGGGGTTGGGTCAGGACTGGTCGCAGCGGCACCTGAAGCAACAAGACGAGAAAGAAACGTGTTACAATTAATAATAATACATCACACTTCAAGAAACCTAAAACAGGGGTTCCCAAACTTTTCTGGCCGGGACCCCAAAACAGCTCAGAGACCCCCAAGGCGACATGAAAAATAATCATCAAAGTGTCAAAGCGTGTTAAATCAGGTTTATTATTGGTTATTTTAGTAGTTTATTGCTTATTAAACCCTATTTCCCAAAGAAATACTGTTTTTAATTTGAAAAATGGAGCAAATACTGTGTCATATTTATTCAAATTAGATCTTGAAATCATCTCGTGATCCCCACTTTGGGAACCACTGACCTAAAAGACGCTGGAGAAGACAAAACAAGAGACACAGACAAACAATAAAGAATGAGCTGAATGTGCTGGAACAACTTAAAGTCCATGTGAAGTTTCTCGTGTTTTTTTTTATTCTGACTTAGTTTGGTGGGAGGGCACCTGTGGTAAATGTTTATCAAAGTTTTACATTTGTGAAGTTTCAGTTTGTGACGAAATTTTGAAAAATAACATTTTAAAATGTGCGGCGTTCTGAAACAGAATCCCTCTGTGATGTCATCAAAAAGTGACACGATTAAAAAGACAATTGTCACAAAACTGACACGTTTTTTTGACAGTTTAAACAATTATTCAACAAAATAAAGTGCTATCAGGTTTTATTATTTGTCAAATCATAACTATCATGTCATGTATGTGGATGTGGGCTCTTGTTTACAGTCTGGTTGCTATGGTAACAGCTGTAGAATTACCTCTAACTGTGTCACATTTGTGTCATGTTCAACAGGAAGTGACATAAATATTATGAAAATTGTCAAACTGGGGACAAAAAGGCAAAATGTTTAGTAAAATGTTGAATAAAACTTACTACATTTTAGTGAAATGTGACATCGAAGAGAGGGAGGGAAGGAAGGAAGGAAGGAAGGAAGGAAGGAAAGGGAGGAAGGAAGGAAGGAAGGAAGGAAGGAAGGAAGGAAGGGAGGGAGGGAGGAAGGAAAGGAAGGAAGTAAAGAAAGAAAGGAAGTAAAGAAAAGGAAGGGAGGAAGGAAGGAAGTAAAGAAAGAAAGGAAGTAAAGAAAAGGAAGGGAGGAAGGAAGGAAGGAAGGAAGGAAGGGAGGGAGGGAGGGAGGGAGGGAGGGAGGGAGGGAGGGAGGGAGGGAGAGAGAGAGAGAGAGAGAGAGAAAGAAAGAAAGAAAGAAAGAAAGGAGGGAAAAGAAGAAAGGCAATGAGGAAGGGAATGAAGGAAGTAAAGAAAGAAAGGAAGGGAGGAAGGAAACAAGGAAAGAAATGAGGAAAGGAAGTGAGGAAGGAAAGAAGTAAAGAAGGAAAGGAAGGGAGGAAGAAAAGAAAGAAAGAAAGGACGGACAGTACTTTTTATCCAACTTTGTGTGACAAGATCTTTACAGTTTCATTCAGAAAGTTAAATGTCATAAAACTAATGTGGAATTATAATCCATTAGATTTGGGAACGAAAGCAGATTAAGGATTTCACCGTTAATCGGCGAATAACGGTAAAATCGTTGTGTTTCTTCTCAACAATTGCAACATCTTTAATTAAGAACGCCATCTTTTAATAACATTTGGTCCAACTGGCACAAAAAACTACATAAAAAAACATAAAGCCTGATTTTGTAGTTTTTATTCACTTATTATCTATTATCGATGTCAATTTTATGTTTATTTTGAGGATCCTGGAGTAAAACGTTTGCAGATTTTGTTAATTAACTGTTCTTTTGTTCATCGTTTTGCTGTAAAGTTGGCACAAACGCTCTCATCGTCGGATAAACTTGTGCGATAAAGACCGAAGATTAATCCAAACACATTACTGCATTATATACATTAGACGCTCTGTTTTAAATCTGGATTATGACACATCGCCGCCGCTTCATTCCCGTTTAATCCCGGCCGTTTGTTTGAGATTGGAGCAGAAGGAGAAGTCAAGGAACTCAATATGCTCCGAGGAACGACTTAAGACACAAACCTAAACGCGGGGGATTATTACAGACCCTCAAGAAATATTACTTTTGTTTTTTAATCTCGTAATCTGTGCGGCACTTTCCCCACAATCACGTTTGGACCCTAATCCTTCGCTCGTTTGCCGGAGCCACATGTTTTCGAGGTTAAAGGGTTGAAAGTTGGAGTAATTGTGGAAAAAATCTGGTTGAAACTCATTTTTCTCGAGTGGAAAACAGAAAAGAACAAGACGAAGATGAACACTGGGGTGAAACGAGCGATCGATTGTGACGAGACACCAGCTCATGGTGACAAAAACATGACAAAAACACAGCTGAAAACGACTAAAACGTGACTAAAAGTAACAAAAAAGCAACTATAATCGACAAAAATGCGGTTAAAGTGACAAAAAGCGATAAAAATTAGACTAAAAGCAACAAACTGTGACATAAAGATCAGCCTTAAACTGTACGAACTGGGACTCGACAAGATTCTAACAGAGCGAACACAAGAATTTGACTGAAAGTGACAAAAAAGTTCCAAAAGCGCAACCAAAAGTGAAAAATGCCACTAAAAACAACAAAGATGGGCTGAAAATGACAAAAATGCCACTAAAAGTGACAAAAAAAGCATCAAAAACACAACTAAAAGCGACAAAAATGCAACTAAAAGCAAAAAAACGGCAAAAAAAAGGCAAAAAAATGTCCAAAATGTGACGAAAAGTGACTAAAAGCACCAAAAATGTGACGAAAAGTGACTAAAAGCACCAAAAATGTGACTAAAAGTGACTCAAATGCAACAAAACTGTCTAAAGGCAACAAAATGAGGCTAAAAGTGACAAAACGTGACTAAACTCTAAAGGTTGTTTTCTCCCAGAGACATAAAGATCAGCCTTAAACTGTACAATCTGGACTCAACAAGATTCTGACAGAGCCAACACAAGAATTTGACTGAAAGCTGCAAAAACGTGACTAGAAGCGACATAAATGTGACTACAAGTGACAAAAAAGTTCCAAAAGCACAACCAAAAGTGAAAATGCAACTAAAAGCAATGGGCTGAAAATGACAAAAATGCCACTAAACGTATCAAAAAAAGCATCAAAAACGCAACTAAAAGTGACAAAAATGCAACTAAAAGCAAAAAAACTGACAAAACGGCAAATAAAAATGTCAAAAATTTGACTAAAAGTGACTAAAAGCACCAACCAATATCTGATTCAAAGCCTAATTTACTAAAGTTTTAAGTCTAAAAAATGTGTTGAAATTTGTATTTTTAGGCCAATTTTCAGTCAGATCTAGTTCACTCAAAAACTAAGAAATCCAAAATCCTCTCTGAACATGATTTTATAACAAATATGTATAAAATGAAATAAACAATTGAAATGTCACAAATGTGTGTTTGTCTGTTTTTTCACATTAAATGCCTTATTTCTAAATGAAAACATGACATGATGAAAAACGTATAATACATTGTTTTCTTACATTTATGTGACTAAACTACAGCAGAAGTTTAACATTGATATCTTTAAATTTAAGAGTTTTTCCTGTTCACCTGCAGCGTCTCACCTTAAACATCATCATTTAAATAATCCTCAACCGCTTTTATGATCGAATAATCGTTTTTTAAAACTTTTTGGTTTAATCCTGGCTTAGTCCTGATTTCGACCTGGTTTAATCCTGGTTTAGACCTGGTTTAGTCCTGGTTTAGTCCTGGTTTATTCCTGGTTTAGTCCTGGTTTAATCCTGGTTTAGACCTGGTTTAGTCCTGGTTTAGACCTGGTTTAGTCCTGGTTTAGTCCTGGTTTAGTCCTGGTTTAGTCCTGGTTTAGACCTGGTTTAGACCTGGTTTAGACATGGTTTAGACCTGGTTTAGACCTGGTTTAGTCCTGGATTAGTCCTGGATTAGTCCTGGATCAGTCCTGGTTCAGTCCTGGTTCAGTCCTGGTTTAGTCCTGGATTAGTCCTGGATTAGTCCTGGATTAGTCCTGGATTAGTCCTGGATTAGTCCTGGATTAGTCCTAGTTTAGACCTGTGTTAGACCTGTGTTAGTCCTGGTTTAGACCTGGTTTAGTCCTGGTTTAGTCCTGGTTTAGTCTTGGATTAGTCCTAGTTTAGACCTGTGTTAGACCTGGTTTAGACCTGGTTTAGACCTGGTTTAGTCCTGGTTTAGTCCTGGATTAGTCCTGGTTTAGTCCTGGTTTAGTCCTGGATTAGTCCTGGATTAGTCCTAGTTTAGACCTGTGTTAGACCTGTGTTAGACCTGGTTTAGACCTGGTTTAGTCCTGGTTTAGACCTGGTTTAGTCCTGGTTTAGTCCTGGTTTAGTCCTGGTTTAGTCCTAGTTTAGACCTGTGTTAGACCTGGTTTAGACCTGGTTTAGACCTGGTTTAGTCCTGGTTTAGTCCTGGATTAGTCCTAGTTTAGACCTGTGTTAGACCTGGTTCAGACCTGGATTAGTCCTGGTTTTGTCTTGGTTCAGACCTGGTTCACAGTCGTAGTATTAAATCTCCAAATGCAGTAAAACACAGAGTTAAATGTGTTTAAAGCAGCTCTGATGTCACTCACATGTGTCTGAGGCTTTTACTGACATCTACATTTGTCATATTTTGTGATATTCTGAGGTTAATCCCAGTTTCTCAGTGAAATCACATGTTCCACTTCACTTTTGCTTTAATAATGTAGAATGTTCTTGTTCACTTTAAAGGGTCGATATGTTTGAAGAATAAAGCCCTGTTACTATTGTCCGTTTATTTACTTGGAGTCGAGGCATCGATCTGTTCCACAACCACAATATGAAAACTGAGGAAAAAGCAACATTTGGAAATGAAAACGAAATGGACCGCAATTCAATAAAAAAAGTATTTTAACAATGATCCGACTGTTTTAGAAAGAACTGACTCTGAGAGACGGAAACAATACATGGAGTGAAGGAAGGAGGGAGGAAAGGAGGGAGGAAAGGAAGGAAAGGAGGGAGGAAAGGAGGGAAGGAGGGAGGGAAGAAGGAGGGAGGGAGGGAAGGGAGGAAAGGAGGGAGGGGAGGGAGGGAGGAAAGGAGGGAGGAAAGGAGGGAAGGAGGGAGGGAAGAAGGAGGGAGGGAGGGAAGGGAGGAAAGGAGGGAGGAAAGGAGGGAGGGAGGGAGGAAAGGAGGGAGGAAAGGAGGGAAGGAGGAGGGAAGAAGGAAGGAGGGAGAAGGGAGGAAAGGAGGGAGGAAAAAGGAGGGAAGGGAGGGAAGAAGGAGGGAGGGAGGGAAGGGAGGAAAGGAGGGAGGAAAGGAGGGAGGGAGGAGGGAAGAAAGAAGGAGGGAGGAAAAGAAGGAAGGAAGGAGGGAGGAAGGAGGGAGGAAAGGAGGGAGGAAGGGAAGGATGGAGGGAAGAAGGAAGGAGGGAGGGAGGGAAGGAGGAAAGGAGGAGGAGGGAGGGAGGAAAGAAGGAGGGAGGAAAGAAGGAGGAGGAAGGAGGAAAGAAAGAAGGAGGAAGGAGGGAGGGAGGAAAGGAGGAGGAAGGAGGGAGGGAGGAAAGGAGGAGGAAGGAGGGAGGGAGGAAAGAAGGAGGAAGGAGGGAGGGAGGAAAGGAGGAGGAAGGAGGGAGGGAGGAAAGAAGGAGGAGGGAGGGAGGAAAGAAGGAGGAAGGAAAGAGGGAGGGAGGAAAGAAGGAGGAAGGAAAGAGGGAGGGAGGAAAGGAGGAGGGAGGAAAGAGGGAGGGAGGAAAGAAGGAGGGAGGAAGGAGGAGGAAGGAGGGAGAAAAGAAGGAGGGAGGAAAGAGGGAGGGAGGGAGGAAAGGAGGAGGGAGGAAAGAGGGAGGGAGGAAAGGAGGAGGGAGGAAGGAGGAGGAAGGAGGGAGAAAAGAAGGAGGAAGGAAAGAGGGAGGGAGGAAAGGAGGAGGGAGGAAGGAGGAGGAAGGAGGGAGAAAAGAAGGAGGAAGGAAAGAGGGAGGGAGGAAAGGAGGAGGGAGGAAAGGAGGAGGGAGGAAGGAGGAGGAAGGAGGGAGAAAAGAAGGAGGGAGGGAGGAGGCACACTGGTGTTCCCCGGCACTGGAGGAAAATCAACGTCCTATTCACCTCATTCTGCCCCGCCCACTTTTGCCTCTTTTCCCACAGATGCGCACTTTTGTTGTAAACGCACTTCCGTTTGACGAGAACTCCGTTAAAGCTAATGACGAACGAGGGAAAAGTCTGACGCTAAAATGTTATATAAAGTAGATTGATTTGTGTAAAATGTTTAATGAACACGAGCAACAACAAGTCAACAACGCACCGATTTCCTGAAAACATCTTTTTAGTCGAGTAGAACTTATTTTCTGTTGAGCTCGTCTGCTCCGTGTGAACTACAACGGAAACAAGACGGCGGCGCGTACGGCAACTTCAGGAATAAGATGAATATGATGTACTCAGGAAGACAAATCTTTTATTTAGTGGTACTTGGGATAAAAAGTCTGAGAAACACTGTAATAGACCCTTTAAAAGTCTAAACAAGAACCGTGTAAATTCAGAGGCAAAAGTGAAGTGGGACATGATGTGATTTCACTGAGAAACTGGGATTAACCTCAGAATATCACAAAATCTGACAAATGTAGATGGTTTAGTGTCAGTAAAAGCCTCAGACACATGTGAGTGACATCAGAGCTGCTTTAAACACATTTATTATTGTATTTTACAGATTTTATTCACCTTATTCCTGAAGTTGTCGTGGGCGCCGCCATCTTGTTTGCCCGGCCTCCATTCTAATCTCCATGTATTATTCAATCCTGTCATTAATCTGGAGTCACCGCCACATAATTTGACTTCAGGGGGGCGGGACAAACATGTGTCAATCAAACAGCGGACGTGACGACAGCACCAGGACAGGACGGTTTATGAAAGAGAGCTGTGTGTCCGTCCAAAATGGCTGTCGCAGGCTGTGGTTTTAACGACATGAAAGTTAAATCCTGATTTTTAGATTTTACTGGACAGACACTGACAGAAATGTTGAACTCTCAATAGTTTTTCATTTTCTCTGCACATATATGTCATACTTTATCACTAATTATACTTTTTTGTGAAGCTCAAATACAATTTTGAGGCTAAAAATGTTTATATTCTCCATCTTTTGTAATAAAATAAACAAACTAAGTGACATTTCTACCCTGGGAATTCAATATCGTTGCTTATTTTGTGAAATAAACGCTTAAAATCATTACTGTTTAGATTTGGTGTCAGTTTATCATTGAAAGTGTTTTATTAATCACTTAATTTTTCCTCCAGTCTGTTCTGATGACACATTTTAAGATATCTCTAGATAAAATGAAAAATGACAGTGGGCTCAACATTTCTGTGAGTATTTTCCAGTAAAACCCATAAACCTGGATTGTTCTTCATCAAAAATGCAAAGAGTTGATCATAATTTGCTCAAACATGATGTAAAATACAACAATAAATGTGTTTAAAGCAGCTCTGATGTCACTCACATGTGTCTGAGGCTTTTACTGACACTAAATCATCTACATTTGTCAGATTTTGTGATATTCTGAGGTTAATCCCAGTTTCTCAGTGAAATCACATCATGTTCCACTGAAACTTTTGGCTCCGTTTTGAATTTAGAATGTTTTTATTTACAGACTTTTAAAGGGTCGATTGCTGCAACTAACGATTATTTTGGCAATCGATTAGTCTTGCGATTAATCTTTTAGTTGTCTGAACGTAAAAGGCCTACGACAATAAGATTTTTGCTAAATTTAAGACAGAAACAGCTAAACTGAAGAGGTTTGAGGACGTCCTGGTGGAGAATATTTACGAAGACGCTGCAGGTGAATAGGAAAAAATCTTAAATTTAGAGATATCAATGTTAAACTTCTCCTGTAGTTTAGTCACATAAATGTAAGAACAAAATGTATTACAAGTTTTTCATCATGTCATGTTTTCATGTAGAAATAAGGCATTTAATGTGGAAAAACAGCCAAAAATACATATATTTGTGACATTTAAATCTGAAAAATGGACAGAACCAGGTTTGAATTTCTTGGTTCATTTTGTAACATATTAGTTATAAAAATGTACAGAGGGGATTTTGGATTTGTTATTTAGTTTTTAAGTAAACTAGATTGGACTGAAATTGTCCTAAAAATTCAAATTTCGACTCCTTTTTTTAACTTAAAACTTCAATAAATCAGTTTTAGAATAAAAATAAATCTTTTACATTTTTGTCAAAATCTTGCTGAGTCCAGATTGTACAGTTTGGTGTAGGATCTACTTCAAGGCTGATCTTTATGTCTCTGGGAGAAAACAGCCTTTGGAGTTTAGTTGCGTTTTGTCACTTTTAGCCTCATTTTGTCGCCTTTAGGCACGTTTTGTCGCTTTTTAGTCACTTTTGGTCACATTTTTGGCACATTTAGTCATGTTTTTGTTGCTTTTAGTCACGTTTTTGTAACTTTTGTCACTTTTAGTCAAATTTTTTACACTTTTATTTGCCTTTTTGTCACTTTTAGCCTAAGTTTTTTTGCTTTTAGTTGCGTTTTGTCGCATTTAGTCATATTTTTGTTGCTTTTACTTGCGTTTTTGATGCTTTTTTTGGTCAATTTTAGTGGTATTTTTGTCATTTTCAGCTGCATTTTTGTCGCTTTTAGTCACGTTTTTGTCACTTTTAGTCAAATCCTTCTGTTCGTTGTGTCTAAATCTTGTTGAGTCCAGATTGTACAGTTTGGTGTAGGATCTACTTTAAGGCTGATCTTTATGTCTCGAGGGAAAAAAATTAATTTGGAGAAAACAGCCTTTGAAGTTTGTGTCACTTTTAGCCACTTTAAGTTGCTTTTACTCTTGTTTTTAATCACTTTTTTGTCACATTTTCGTCTTTTTCAGCCCCATTTTAGTCATTTTTAGTCACATTTTTGTCACTTTTAGTCAAATCCTTGTGTTCGTTTCGTCAGAATCTTGTCCATCTTGAGTCCGGTTTGGTGTAGGATCTACTTTAAGGCTGATCTTTATGTCTCGAGGGACAAAAATGCATTTTAAGAAAACGGCGACGACAAGTTTAGTGTCGTTTTTGTCGCTTTTAGACACATTTTGTTGCTTTTAGTCTTGTTTTTCTCTTTTTTGTCAGTTTTAGTCGTCACTTATAGTTGTTTTTTGTCACATTTTTGTTGTTTTCAGCTGCATTTTTGTTGCTTTTAGTCACGTTTTTGTCACTTTTCGTCAAATCCTTGTTGAGTCCAGATTGTACAGTTTGGTGTAGGATCTACTTTAAGGCTGATCTTTATGTCTCGAGGGACAAAAATGCATTTGAAGAAAACAGCTTTTGGAGTTTAGTGTCATTTTTGTCAGTTTTAGACGTATTTTCTTGCTTTTAGTCATGTTTTTGTCGCTTTTTTGTCACTTTTAGTCACATTTTTGTCACTTACAGTCACACTTTTTATTTTTTAGTCACACTTCTGTCGCTTAAAGTTGCGGTTTTTTGTCGTTTGCAGCTGCATTTTTGTCACTTTTTGTCAAATCCTTGTGTTTGGTCTAAATCTTGTTGAGTCCAGATTGTACAGTTTGTGTAGGATCTACTTTGAGGCTGATCTTTATGTCTCGAGGGACAAAAATGCATTTTAAGAAAACGTCCTTTGAAGTTACAATGTCCCAGAGAAATCTATGGATGAAGTGGATTCAATGGAAGAATCAAACATCTTTAGGAGCAGATTGGACACGTTTGTTGTTTCCACTTGAAAGTCGATGTGTCGAGAGAACAAACTGACCTAAAAAATGAAAACGTTTGGCCTGTAGTGTCTCACCTTCATCAAAAACACGACATTTACACAATTCTCTGTAATTTTTCTGTGAATCTCTGTCATAAATCCTGTTCTTTGAGCTCATGGCATGTTTTTAATGTGTATGAACCAATGAACGACTATTAGACTCAATTAGGCGACAATCGTTTGCATAATTGATTAGTTGCGTTAGTTTAAGCAATGACGACTTAACGTTGGCTGCGGTGAACACAAACGTTAATGTTGTAAAGACAAAATGTGACGTTAATCCATCTTTTGTGTTAGAAATGTTAATAAAATTGGCTTTTCTTCACTCTCCAATTCACCTGCACATGTTCTATTTGCTGCACTGACGATAAGACGCCAAAAGGACGAAATAAATACATTTTAAAGCCAAATTCAGTGCTTTTTACACACGTTTTTTTTTTTGCGCTTTTTCACACGTACGATCACACTGCAAAAAATGAAGTTCTAGAAGAGTTAAAATGTCTTGATTGTAGGATATTAATCTGAATTTCAGACGTTTTGACTCGTTAAGATCAGTGGAGACGATTTATTTGATGGAACTAGATTATTTTACTTGTTTCAAACAGTTTGTGACTTGTTTCAATGCATTATTTCTTATTTCAATCCAAATTATGTCACTGGATTAAGATTATTTTACTTACCCCACATTTATTTTCTTATTTTAAGCAAAAATCTTCGCAGGATCAGTCATAAAAACCTTGAAACCATGAAATATTCTGCATCACATCAACAATTAAATCTCATCGAGTCAAAACGCCTCAAATCCAGATTAAAAAAATGATAAATTCAAGCCATTTTAATCTCAGATAGATTTACATTTCTTGCAGTGCAGCAAAGACAGCCATCTCAAACATCTTGCTCAATGTGTCTGGTGGAAAATCTCGATAATGAAAAGTCAAAATGAAACTGAATTCATTTGAAAGACGTTTTTATTCATGAATGACATTTGATAAGAAATACATTCACACGCATAAGATACAGAGCTTTGTACAGTCGCAAAAACAAAGACCATTGACCTAAAGGGTTGAAATTAAATCGTGTTTGTCCTGATTCCTGTTTAAAAAATTAAAAATAAAAGTCACAATGTGGTACAACCGCCATAAACTATAAAAAGTGGACAAAGAAAAGAGTTGGTTTGGCTTGAAATGTGTCACAAATGTCAGAAAAAAGAAATGAAAATGTTCTAAACGACTGACGAATCCAATTAAATCAATTAAAACAGTCGTAAGATCAAACGTCTGAAGGGTCCGCCACCTGCTTCTCTTTGTTTGGAATTGTTTAAAATGAAGACGAGCAGGTCAGATCTGTGGAGAGGCGAGTCCGCTCAGGGCGTTTGAGAAATAAAAACACACGCGATTGAATGAAAGATCGATAAGTTTAAAGGGCCCATGACAGGTTGGACCATCGTTTGACCAAAACACAGTTAAGATAATTATATTCACGATTCTGCTAAAGAATTAACCATTTTTATATCAGTTTGGCCATTTTTTTAGGTTTAAAACTTCACTTCCTGATTGTGAATCATGACATCACACTGGGAAATTCTTTAAAGGGCGTATGACATGTTTTTATGATTTTCTAATTTTGACTTTATTCCATGTATTAATACCTCTTGTGAATATAAATTGTAGTTTCAGACCAATCAAGTCACTATTTGTGGAGAAAAGTCGAAAAATCTGTTGAAAATTACAGGAAGTAAACAAACTGATGACATCACACTGGGGAGACAAAGGTTACGCATAATTTACACAAAATAAACTACTTTTTTGACCCTTTAAACATTGATTCAACAAAATAAAAGTGTTCAAATGTATTCTCTTTGTCAAATGAACAAAATCTGTGACATTAGAGGAGTTTTGGTCCAGTGTACAGTGTGGTTGCTATGGTAATTTCCTAGTGTGATGTCATACTTTACAACCAGGAAGTAAAATTAAAAACCTAAAAAAGATAGCTAAACTGGGGTAAAAATTTGTGAAGATTCTAGCAGAAATTGAAATATATTTATCTTTACTGCATTTTAGTGAAATGAGTCGTCCAACCCGTCATAGGCCCTTTAACCGTTACTTAGCAACCGTGTCGTTCACTCCGACAAAACTCCTCTAATGTCACAGAAATTATACTTGGACAAATGTAAAATACACGAGAGCAACTTTATTTTGTTGAATTAACGTTTCAAGGGTCAAAAATGTGTCGGAAATTGTCCCAAACTCCCAGATAAAAGTGCGATGTCGTCGTGTTTTGGAACTCTGCTCTACTTCCTGGACACGTTTTTCAACTTTTCTTCACAAACTGACACTGGATTGGCGTAAAACCTGTCGTAGATACAAAGATCTACGACAGGTTTAGGTAACGCTTTAGATTAAGGTTCCTTAGTAAACTATTTATAATGCATTAATAAGCACTTGTTATATGTTTATCAGCACTTATAAGGCATTTACAAGCATTTATTAACGTGATAATTGAAAATAATGTAATGTGCAGCTCATTGATGCTCTGTACATGTGGTTTATTCACTCAAACATGTTTAATTAATGGATTATAAACATGTATAAAGCGTTATAAGTGCATAAACAAACTATTAGTGCTTATTAACATCTTATAAATAGTTAACTAAGGAACCGTAATCTAAAGCGTAACCTGGGTTTTATCTTGTCAAATAAAGTCAAAGCTGGAAAATCGTAAAAACCCGTCGCACGCACTTTAATGCCACACCACGGGACAAGCATGAGCGTTTCCACGGAGACCGACAGGACGCAGACCCTCAACCAGAAAAGTGAGGCACGAGAAAAAACGTGTCCATTTGAGGAAATTTGCTTCGTTCGTAAGACTTTATTTCGCGCCGAACGAAACAGAAGAGTTTAAAGGGCGTATGACATGTTTTAAAGATTTTCTAATTTTCATTTTATTTGGTGTATTCATACGTATTGTACATAAAAAAAATACTGTTTTACACCAATCAAGTCACGGTTTGTGGAGAAAAATCCGTTTAAAATGACAGGAAGTAATAAACTGATGACATCACACTGGGAAGACTCATTCCATCCAAAGCTTTTTGCATAATTTACCCAAAATAAACAACTAATTTTACCTTTAAAACAAGAATTTAACAAAATAAAGGTGTTCACGTGTATTTGGATTTGTCGGACAAAATAATCTCTGACATTAGCCGGGTTTTAGCCCAGTGTGCAGAGTCATTTCCTACTGTGATGTCATCATTTACAACCAGGAAGTGATGTTACAAAACTAAAAAAATGACTTTTATAACTATTTTTAGCAAAACTTTAAATATGTTTACGTTATCTGCATTTTAGTCACATGAGTAGTCTAACTTGTCATAGGCCCTTTAAGAGTCAAAATTTCTAAAACTCTAATTTAGAATCCGACTCTATCCAACTTTTTTGACCGACGTCCACTTTTCACGTGAATCTATGGTCGTTCTACCACAAAAAAAAACCATTTATAATTATTTTTAGCAAAACTTTAAATATGTTTATGTTATCTGCATTTTAGTCACATGAGTAGTCTAACGCGTCATAGGCCCTTTAAAGTGCATATGACAGGTTTTCATGATTTTCTTATTTTGACTTTATTGGGTGCATTAGTACCTGTTGTAAATATAAATTGTAGTTTTACACCAATCGAGTTGCGGTTTGTGGAGAAAAGTTTTAAAATCCGTAGAAAATTACGGGAATTGAACAAATTGATGACATCACACTGGGGAGACAAAAGTTATGCATAATTTACACAAAAAGCGTGTTTTTTTTAATCCTTTATACATTAATAAAAAAAAAAAAGGTGTTCACGTGTGTTATTTATTTGAAAAAGTTAAAAGATCTGTGACATTAGATGAATTTGGGTGGTTGCTATGGTAATTTCCTAGCGTGATGTCATCATTTACAACCAGGAAGTGAGACAAAAAACCTAAAAAATTGCGAAACCAGGATAAAATTAGTGTTTTAGCAAAATTTGAAATATATTTATCTAAACTGCATTTTAGTTAAATGAGTAGTTCAACCTGTCAGGGGCCCTTTAAGAGTCAAAATATCTAAAACTCTAATTTAGATTTATTAATTTCCTACTGTGATGTCATCATTTACAACCAGGAAGTGACATCAAAAAACTTTTAAAAAGGCTAAAAATGATGAAAAGTATAATTATTTTTAGCAAAACTTTAAATATGTTTAAGAGTTAAAGAGTTTAAGAGTCAAAAGATCTAAAACTCTAATTTAGAATCCGACTCTAGATCCAACTCTAACTTTTTTGACCGATGTCCACTTTTCACGTGAATCTATGGTCGTTCTACCACAAAATAATAAAAATAAAAATAAAACAGACACTAAAATGTAAACAAATGAAACAAACCCTTGGTCCAAAACTCCACATGTTGCACTTTCAAATCAGCGATAAAGTGCAATCGTTTGGCCTAAAATAAATCAATTCAATTCATTTAACACGTCATTATAATTTGGCACAAAAAAGGGTAAAAACAAACAAACTCCATCCACCAGTAACACATGAACAAGATGTTTATGGCTGTCTCACTACATGAAGCAAATGGAGCGGGTTTTTTAGAGAGCAGGCGGTGAAATGAGCAGAAGGTGGAGAAAACAAACTTACCTTGGTCTATTTCTATTTAATTATTGACAATAGTATCATAACATTTGTACAAAAGAAGTGAGTTTCATGAAAAAATGGTGCGTCTCTGTCACTCGTCGCTTTAAGGCAGAAGCAGCGACAACGGCCTCCTTCAGACCTGCTGCGCTTCACGGGAAATCTAACCCCGTTTAGGTTATTTTCCCCAGAATAATCCGGAGAAACTGTCCGTAAACGTGTAAAACTATACTGTGGGACATTTCATATTATTTACATTTTATTCACATTTTAACTCATAATCTGATAATAATCTGCACATTTGTGACCCATTTGTGCAGATTATTATCAGATTATGAGTTAAAATGACATGTAAATAATATGATTTCTTCCTGATTATTATTATCTGTGTATTATTATCAGATTATGTGGAGATTATTATCAGATTATCAGTTAAAATGACATGTAAATATGATTTCTTCCTGATTATTATTATCTGTGGATTATTATCAGATTATGTGCAGATTATTATCAGATTATCAGTTAAAATGACATGTAAATAAAATGTATAATAGATTTAAACTATCCGTAAACATGTAAAGATATACTGTGGGACATTTCAGGGTCACAAATGTGCAGATTATTATCAGATTATGAGTTAAAATTACATGTAAATAATCTGATTTCGTCCTGATTATTATCATCTGTGGATTATTATCAGATTATGAGTTAAAATGACATGTAAATAATCTGATTTCGTCCTGATTATTATTAAATGTGGATTATTATCAGATTATGAGTTAAAATGACATGTAAATAATATGATTTCGTCCTGATTATTATTATCTGTGGATTATTATCAGATTATGAGTTAAAACGACATGTAAATAATCTGATTTCTTCCTGATTATTATTATCTGTGGATTATTATCAGATTATGAGTTAAAATGACGACATGTAAACAATCTGATTTCTTCCTGATCCTTTGATTTACCGGTTTGTCATTTAAATTTCTGCTGTGTGTCTTTAGTCATTATTTAGATTTAAAGGATTTAAATATTTAGATTTAAACCATTTGTAAATGTGTAAAGCTATACTGCGGAACATTTCAGGGTCACAAACGTGCCGGTGTCTGCGGATTGTTATCAGATTATGAGTTAAAATGACATGTAAACAGAAAAATAATCTGATTTTTTCCTTCAATCGCTCACATCAGATTTTGTCGTTTAAATTTCCGCTGTGTGTCTTTAGTCGCTTAGTCAATTAATCGGTCGATGGAGTTTTAGTCGACCAACATTTTTATTAGTCGACTGATTATTTTATTTTGATTTAAAGGATTTATTTGGCAAAAACAAGAAGATATGGAGTGAGTTTGCTGAAGATTTTGGAGTCAAACGTATAAATACACAGCTTCCTTGCACTTATCTGTGAAAATAGTTGGTGTTAAACTCATGAATATTTATGAGTGAGATACATGTGACTGATGTAAAGACTTTAACATCAACTAGTTCAGTTTTCACGTTTCAAAACAGTAAAAATCAGGTACAGCACCTTTAAAGTCCGTTTGCTGATGCCAGTTTTATGTTAATTATCCTCTAAAATAAAACACCAAAAGGTTTACACACTAACACTGACTTTTAACGAGGCTTTGAGGCAATGCTAACTGCTACAATGCTTTAAAGGGGCTGTACCTGATTTTTACTGGAAAAACTGAACTAGTCCATGTTTCTGATTTTTTTGCATGTAATAAACTAAAGTTTATGTTGCTCCAGCACAGATTTGAGTGAAAATGAAACCACAGCACTTTCTCTGCATTTGTTTATAAAGCGTTTTATTCTACGAGAAGGAGGAAGTGCGCTGTTAGCATGCTAATGTTTGTTAGCTTTACTCGCTATGGGCTCAAAGGTGAAAAGTGCTTATAAACTCATCAGTGAATATTTATGATGCTGGGACAGCGTTAGTGAAGTGAGATACATGTGACTGATGTAAAGACTTTCAAAACAGTAAAAAATCAGGTACAGCACCTTTAAAGCCAATTTGCTGATGCCAGTTTTATGTTAATTATCCTCTAACACAAAATACCAAAAGGTTTACACACTAACACTGACTTTTAACGAGGCTTTGAGGCGACGCTAACTGCTATAATGCTTTAATTGTGGTTTATCGATTGGGGAAATGTTACTAAATCAAAACCAGAGACGACGAGACTTTAATAAATCGTCCCAAAACCGACGTCTGAGTCTGTACATCGTGAAAGCTGAGGATTTGAAAGCAGGTCTGAAGGAGTCCGGAGAGAGACGTTGAACATACAGCCCTTCAGGATTGTATGAAACGGGAAAATACACGACAGGCTGCGCGGTCGGTCAGCGGCGTCCAATGTAAAAGAACATCACAACACTTCAAAAATCTGCTATGGATCCTTTAAGAGTCTGTAAACAAACACATCGTAAACTCCAGATGATATTTAGAGATATTCTGAGGTTAATCCCAGTTTCTTCACGGGCTCTGAGCGCAGCAGCAGTTGCTAACAGTTTCTTACAGCAAATGCTAACTTTTATTAAAACGCTAGGACACTATTTTAATATTTGAGATCCTCCTGGTTAAATAAAATGTAAAATAAACAAGCAATTCAATTTGAAAGATTGTTGAATGGATTAACTGTGAAGATTATTTCAGTTTGCTATTTTAATTTGATTTATTTAATCACTATTTTATGCCTCAACCGTAGAATTGGTGTTAGCATTGAGACCGAAACACTTTTGGTGACGTTTTCAGCTGCTGTCTTCCACATTTTTCACGTTTCAGAGAGACATTCACCCCGACTCACTGTTCAGCGCCTGATTCGTCAAGATTAAAGCGGCGCTCCAGTCGTCCGGAGGTCAGATTTTCGTAGTTCCGACTCGTAAACTCACATCTCAGAATTCCTACTCTCAGGCAACGTTTGAGAAGCCGCAGTTTATCAGAATTAGTCAATCCAACATGGCTGCTCCTGTGCTTGGATAAACCTTTACATCTGACAGTTAGATATTGCTAGTTCTAGTGTTATTCTCTCTGTAGTGTCTCTCTGCTGCCCCCTGCTGTCTGAAGCTAACATTGCTACACGGAGCTAATGTAGGGTGACCAGATTTTCACAATTAAAAACAGGGACACGAGCGGGTTGGAGCGGGGAGTTACGGTAAAATTGTAAAAAGAGCGGATGATTAAGTACATTATTATACACTTGGTTCATTCACGATTTCAGTAAAAAATGTTGTGTTCTGGTCATTTTCGAGAACAATTCTGTCTATTTTGGCAATTTATTCCTCTCTTTATTGTTGGTTGGTATCAAATTGGTCAAAAATAGGGACAACTGGGACGTGATTTGTGTAAAACTGGGAAAATAAATGGTTTTGGACACATCTTCTGGGACATGGGGCTCAAAACTGGGACGTCTGGTCACCCAAAGCTAATGACAACAAAGCAGAAATTCACATTCAAACATTGATTTATAACTAACAGATGTAATAACAGTGTCTGGGTTCATTAATTAACTGAATATGAGCCATATTTTAGTTAATTTGAGCATCTTCTTGGGTTTTATTGCTTGATTTGAGTCGTTTCAGTCCACAAACTGTAATGAATTGCTCTTTTTTTTCCCCAACTTGACACTAGAACATAAAAAGGTCCGAGTTCCGACCTCCGAGGACGACTGGAACGCACCATTATTCATTTCAAGCTGACTTTGCCAAAGCCCCATGGAGCTAGAAGTCGACAGGAAGTACTGACGCTAACACTGAGCTAACACCGAGCTAACACCGAGCTAACCAGGTGCTATCGCGCACAGAGCCCACTGAGTTTAGGACGTATTTGTTTACAAGCCCTACTCAAACACATGCCGCTTGCAAAAATTCAAATTGTGCATTAAATTTACTCCTTTTTTCCGTATTTTACATTGAACTCCACCGACGGCTGATCAAACATTATCAGGTAATTCTCTCATGTCAGCCCGCATTCCCACACAGCGTAAAAGTCAATACAAAAATCCCTTCAAATAGGTTTGGCGTCGACATTTTGGTACGTACACTTATTCTAATCTCCCATAATCGCATACATTCAAAAGCTCTGAGGCTCATATTGCATTGGTCACTGCCTTTAACACCGGAAAAAATGAGTCCACGGGAGATAAAATGACGTCAATTTACAATATACGTGTGATTTGAAAGTTCTGAACAGTTTATTGTTGTTAAAGTTGTTAAATTTGATGTTAAATTGCGTTTTCAGTTTGTGAAAAGGTGCACCGTGTAACTTTTCTGGAGATAATATCATAATAGTTGTTTTGTCTGTCAAAGATCGGCCGATATATATTTTCCCATGGCCGATATTTCACTGCCAAAAGCTTCTGATGATTGCCAAGGTCTGCCGATATTTTTTGGAGCCGATTTTCATATATTCCCCCAAAAAATGTGATTTGAAATGACTACAACCTTTGTTACCGTCTAATACTTCAAACTGCTCTGTGTAATAAAAGTATAATAGTGAAAAAAAATGAAATAAAGCAAGACGTTTTTGTTTTAAACACAATATCTTCCTCTGCTGGAGATTTAATACAGATACGATAAACATCTGTTGTCTTTTGTTCATTGGATTTTTAAAAATTTATAATACTATAATAGGACCAGGTCTAAATTAGGTCTAAACCAGTTCTAAACCAGGATTAAACCAGGTCTAAACCAGGACTAAAACCAGGGCTAAACCAGGTCTAAATTAGGTCTAGATTAGGTCTAAACCAGGACTAAAACCAGGTCTAAACCAGGACCAAAAACAAGGTGTAAAACCAGGTCCAGGTCTACACCAGGACTAAACCAGGTCTAAAACCAGGACTAAACCAGGTCTAAATCCAGGTCTAGGTCTAAACCAGGACTAAAACCAGATCTAAAACCTGGTCTAAACCAGCAATAAACCAAGTTCAAACCAGGTCTAAACCAGTACTAAAACCAGGTCCAATCCAGGACTAAATAATTAAGAGCTAAAATATTCTCCATATTTTTAAAGATGGTTCAGGACCGGATCATGTCCTCTGAAGGGCCTGATTTGGTCCCCAGGCCTTCAGTTGAACAGCCCTGCCATATAACTTCTCTATCTCCATGGAGAAACACAACTAATGACATCAGGCCAAGTTCCAGGTCAGATCTGTGGAGAGGCGAGCCCACTCAGTGCAAGAATTCATGTTTTTTTTAAGGTGTTTCTGTGCGAGATAGAGACAAGTTTAATGCAACAAAGCCATAAAACGTCCATTGAAAGCAGAAAAGTTACACGGAGCACCTTTAAATCTCAGACAAACTCTGAAATGCAAGTCTGAATTGTAAAAGTAAAAAAATAAGTCGTCCGTGATTCAAAACTCTTCAAAATCAAGGTTAATATTGTGAAATCGTGTCGTTTTACCTCCCGCAGACGTTTTGTTTTCGCAGTGAGACGCGAGGCCTTGTGAACTACAGATTATTCTAACGCTAAAACTACGGATTGTTGAGTCTACGAAGCGCCTCGAGAACGGTTCACATTGAGTGGAGCAGAGGAGGACAGAGGCACGAAGCTTATTGCTGCCAAAAGTCGAATATTTTACAAAGAAATACTGTGGCGAGTTCACGATGAGAGACTGAAGCTCGTCTGTTCTGCTCAAGGGCTGGAAAACTGATTCGGCAAAAAAAAAAAAAAAAATGGACTAAAAATAACAATCCTGACCATTTTAGAAGCAAAATTAAGTCTTTTTTACATCAATCTAACCTAAATGTAAAGTACTTTTAAATCAAGCTCTTTTGGTCACATTATTACACTTTATTTTGTCATTTTGAAAGTAAAATGTTGTAATAAATGATGAAAATGAACGATTGTTTGAATAAAGTCCGGTCCATTTTTTGATTTTTACATGAATTTTAATCAGTTTAGGCGGGTTTTTTTTGTTATTCCAATGCACACAGGAAATAAACAATAATAAAGTAAAAATCAAAGTGTCATAATCTCGTTTTAAATAAACAAATGCCGTAAAACACAATAATAAATGTGTTTAAAGCAGCTCTGATGTCACTCACATGTGTCTGAGGCTTTTACTGACACTAAACCATCGACATTTGTCAGATTTTCTGATATTCTGAGGTTAATCACAGTTTTTCCAGTGAAATCACATTATGTTCCACTTCACTTTTGCCTCCATTCCAAAATTTTGAATGCAATTGTTTACAAACTTTTGAACGGTCTGCGTGTTCCTGGACCAAATTTAGCATCAAAATAAAAAAAAAACATCTTAAAGGACAAATATTATGCATTTTTATATAGTTTTTAGCCTTTAAAGCTGCTCTTGAGTGTCTTCGTCATGTTTCAGAACTAAAAATAAAATGCTTTTACAAAGAAAAACATAACTTTATCTCTGTGTTGGGAGATGCCAGTTTGTCTCAGCTGTGGCTCCATCTACTGGCTGTAGAGGCAATTACACACATGTGAATATAGACCCACAATGCACTGCAGTAAAGAGTGGATCTGATGAAGTTATCGTGATGAGACGGAAGAAATGTTCAGAGCGAGTCTGACCCTGATTTAAGGACTTAAAACAGCAAAGGATTCTGGGATAAATGACGTCAGCATCATCTACGTCTCACATGAAGAAGAACGAGAGGATTTACAAACAACATGAAGCAAAGTAATGCTGCTCCAGGAGTGTTTTTGACGACGGAACGATGTTAGAGCATGGAAAAAATATCCAAAAAGTAAATTTTGGATAATATTTGTCCTTTAAAATCAGTATTTGATCGTTTTTTGGCTTCCGTTTCCTTCCAAAAACATCAAGTGTAAGCAACGCCGCAGCATCGACTTAATAAATTAAAAAACAGAGCATTAAAAATCTCGAGCGTGGCCCCGATGAGCAGAACAGAGGAGTTTTCGTTGGAGTCGACTGTAACGCGGCCCTCTCTAAAGTGCACGGGACGTTTGAGGCTTCCGACGTCGTCACGAACAGGTTTGTCAGAATGTAAAGAGATGCATCATGTAAACGACAAGTTCAAGTTTGAATGGATCCGAACCGTACCGAAGTGTGACGAGGCTGAGAGACGGGATTTACACAAACGTAAGGCGAGACTCTGCAGGCAAAACACCTTTTTTAACGTTTTTTGGTCAGTTTTCTCTCTCAACATGTCGGCTTTCATGTGGAAACAACAAACGTGTCCAATCTGCTCCTGAAGATGTTTTATTTGTCCATTGAATCCACTTTTTCCATAGATTTCTCTGGGACATTGTAACTTCAAAGGCCGTTTTCTTAAAATACATTTTTGTCCCTCGAGACATAAAGATCAGCCTTAAAGTAGATCCTACACCAAACTGTACAATCTGGACTCAACAAGATTTAGACCAAACACAAGGATTTGACTAAAAGTGACAAAAATGCAGCTGAAAACGACAAACGCATCTAAAAGTGACAAAAAAACACAACTATAAGCGACAAAAGTGTGACTAAAAACATAAAAAATGTGACTTGAAGTGACAAAAAAGCGACAAAAATGAGACTAAAAGCAACAAAATGCAGCTAAAAGTGACAAAAATTAGCCTTAACTTTAAAGGCCGTTTTCTTAAAATGCATTTTTGTCCCTCGAGACATAAAGATCAGCCTTAAAGTAGATCCTACACCAAACTGTAAATTTTGACAAAACGTACTGAATTTCATTGATTAATTTTGTTGATTTTAACTGATTTATTTAAGTTTTAAGTCAAAAAATGAGGCGAAATTTGAATTTTTAGGACAATTTTCAGTCCAATCCAGTTTACTTAAAAGCTAAATAAGAAATCCAAAATCCCCTCTGTGCATTTTTAATATTTGTACAAAATGAACCAAGAAATTTAAACCCGATTCTGTCCATTTTTCAGTTTTAAATGTCCCAAATGTGTGTATTTTTTGCCATTTTTTCACTCAAAATGTCTTATTTCTTCATGAAAACATGACATGATGAAAAACATGTAATACATTTTTTTCTTACATTTATGTGACTAAACTACAGGAGAAGTTTAACATTGATATCTTTAAATTTAACATTTTCTCCAATTCACCTGCAGCGTCTCACCTTGACGTGATAAACAAAAACAGTTCTGGCGACTTTTGTTCCAAACTTAACCTCTAATCGTTCCAGTGCCATAAAAACACTCACACATCTTGTTTAAATGCCATCTCTCAGCTCATTTCTCTGAACTAAAACTGATTTGAACACTATTGCTTTTCACACTGCTCCTGCGTTTTTGCGTTTCAACGAAAAGCGCTGTAGCCTCGGAACCTCGTCTCGTTTGACTTTAATAAACGTTTGCATATTTATAAGCACACTTTCCGCGGGGCCGACGGTAAAAACACCCTCGCTAAACGTCACCCAGGTCTGATTGTAGTAAGTGGAAAACTATAGCAGGAGTTTCCTACAGTTTTGACTTATTCAGGACTTGTTTTCACCAAGTGGTCGGGTTCAGTTTGGTCCAAATCACCCAAGAGTTTGTGACGGTTTGAACAAAAACAAGATATTAAAGTCTGTCTGTCAGTTTAGACAGTTTATATTTAAGATTTTACTAAACATTTTGCCCGTTTGTCCTCAGTTTGACAGTTTTAGTGAAGTTTATAAAGTCACTTCCTGGTTGAGCACAAATATGACACAGTTAGAGGTAATTCCACAACTGTTACCATAGCAACCAGACTGTAAACAAGGGCCAACATCCATTTAAATGACACAATAGTTATGATTTGACAAATAATAATACCTGAAAACACTTGATGATGGTTTAAACTGTCAGGAAAATGTGTCATGTGTGTTAAGTGTCTGTGTCTGAATGTCCCACTCACTCTCTAACCCAGTGGTTCTCAAACTAGGGATCGGGAGCCCAAATGGGGGGTCGCAAAATGATTTCCGGGGGTCCCCAGATGATGGGGAAAAATTGATGCAATAGAAAATAATAGAGAAAGACATTTTTCTGATCCTTTAAACATGAATTAATCAAAATAAAGTCGTTCCTATATGTTTTTATTTGTCAAATAATAATTTCTGTGACATTAGAGGAGTTTTCACCCAGTGTACGACATGGTTTCTAGGCAACGGTTACAGAATTCCCCAGTGTGATGTCATGATTTACAACCAGGAAGTACTAATTTAAACCTAAAAAACTGCCAAACTGGGATAAAAATGCTTAGTTTTTAGTAGAATCTTTAATATAATTATCTTAACTGTGTTTTAGTAAAATGAGTACTTCAACCTGTCATGGGCCCTTTAAGTAACAATTTGTTCTTTTTTTGTTTCAACTCTGGTTTCAAAGTTAAATGACAGATGGAAGAGCACTTGAGATGAGACTTTTGGGCTGTTACTGAACCAAACCTCTCCAAACCACTTGGTCAAACCTGTACCATTTCTTTCGGATCAGAACCCCGAGCGTGTGTCCCCCGGTCTGGTTCGGTGGGGGTCCTTTGTATCAGTGAAGGGGGCTCTGGACTTTCCACAGTGACGGTCCCGGGAGCAGACACACTAAGACTTGCCTGCGCTGGTCACAAACGGGACAGATCCGAACAGGTCTTCGGGCGGCAGGGCCTTGGGGGCGGAGCAGGGCGTGGTCTGCTGCTGCTGGAGGGGGGCATCGCCGCTCGGGCTGCGCTCCGCCGGCTTCTCTGCGCGCCGGAACACAGACACAGGCGGTATTAGGCATTTGACGATGTAATGTCAGCGTCTACACATCTGAATCTACGCTCTGAGGTTAAAGGGACAGGTCCCAAGACGAGACTTAAAGGAAAAATACTCTGCATTTTTCATATCGCTGTTGGTCTTTAAACGTGCTCTTGAGTGCCTTAAATTTGACATCTCATGTTAAAAAAAAAAGACAAGAGACTAAAGCAGGACTAAACCAGGGCTAAACCAGGGCTAAACCAGGTCTAAAGCAGCATCTGACCAGGGCTAAACCAGGATTAAACCAGGGCTAAACCAGGGCTAAAGTAGGACTAAATCGGGACTAAACCAGGGCTAAACTAGGAATAAACCAGGGCTAAACCAGGAATAAACCAGGACTACAGCAGGTCTAAGACAGGTCTAAGACAGAGCTAAAGTAGGACTAAACCAGGACTAAACCAGGGTCTGACAAGGGCTAAACCAGGACTAAACCAGTATTAAGCAGTGTGAATGCAACTGGATGCTACTCCAGGTGTGTCTAACATTGTTAGAACAGGGTTTAAAGCTCAAAAAAGTCACCGTAGCAGAATATGTGTCCTTTAAAGATCCTTTTTGAGCTTTTAACCCTGTTCTAACAATGTTCCATCATCAAAAACACACCTGGAGTTGTATTTAGCTTCATTCACGCTAGTGTGAGGAACGCCGGTTAGAAAATCCCACCCCTCCGACCGCCAAAAACACTGAACTCTCTCGATCAGTGACATTTTTTTATGATTTTAGACGTCACTTGTGTTAATTTTAGTATTTTAAGTCTTTAAATCATCACAGACTCGTTCATTTCTGCCTCTAAACACGATTACTGTAACTGCTAGCTTAACTCGCACACTTCACAAAGGCTTGAGTGAAAACAGGTTTAGTTTGTGTTAGCGCTGTGTTTTTATAAACCTTTTTTTTTTAGTTCTAAAACATGAGATGCCAAACTTAAGGAACTAAAGGGTATGTTTAAATGCTTATAACAATACGAAAAATTGTGACAGTGTTCCGTCTAAACAAATGAATGATGAAACCCTTTATAAAAGCGTAATCTGACACCTAAACCATCGAAAGTCTGTTGTGTAAACTCTGGCGTGTCACTTGCTTGCTCTGAGCAGGTCAAACTCCCGGTCGAGCAGCTCCTCCTCGGTGAGTTTGGAGAAGTTGTCCTCTCCGAAGGGGTTCCAGCGGGACATGTCGGGGGGGTTGGTCTGGGGCGTCTGGGGGGTCTGAGACACAGGACCGTCCGAGGACAGCAGCGGGTTCCTGCTAAACACAAGAAAAGTCCAGTCACTGTGCTGTGTGTTTGGTGTTTGTGGAAATACTTTAGGTCAGTGCAGCGCTGGTGAAGAGCCAGGGTTTAGTCCCAGTTTAGTCCTGGTTTAGAGCTGGTTTAGTCCCAGTTTAGTCAAGTATGCTAGTCCTGGTTTAGTTCCAGTGTAGTCCCGGTTTAGTCATGTACGCTAGTCCTGGTTTAGTCCCAGTGTAGTCCCGGTTTAGTCAAGTATGATACTCCTCGTTTAGTCATGTACGCTAGTCCTGGTTTAGATCTGGTTTAGTCCCAGTTTAGTCAAGTATTCTAGTCCTGGTTTAGTCCCAGTCTAGTCCCGGTTTAGTCAAGTATGATACTCCTGTTTTAGTCATGTACACTAGTCCTGGTTTAGTCATGTACGCTAGTTCTGGTTTAGAGCTGGTTTAGTTCTGGTTTAGTCAAGTATGATACTCCTGGTTTACTCATGTACACTAGTCCTGGTTTAGTCCCGGTTTAGTCAAGTACGCTAGTCCTGGTTTAGTCCTGGTTTAGATCTGGTTTAGTCCCAGTTTAGTCAAGTATGCTAGTCCTGGTTTAGTCCCAGTGTAGTCCCGGTTTAGTCAAGTATGATACTCCTGGTTTAGTCATGTACGCTAGTCCTGGTTTAGTCATGTACGCTAGTCCTGGTTTAGATCTGGTTTAGAGCTGGTTTAGTCCCGGTTTAGTCAAGTATGATACTCCTGGTTTAGTCATGTACACTGGTCCTGGTTTAGTCCCGGTTTAGTCAAGTACACTGGTCCTGGTTTAGTCCCGGTTTAGTCAAGTACGCTAGTCCTGGTTTAGTCAAGTACGCTAGTCCTGGTTTAGTCAAGTACGCTAGTCCTGGTTTAGTCCCGGTTTAGTCATGGACGCTAGTCCTGGTTTAGTCCTGGTTTAGTCAAGTACGCTAGTCCTGGTTTAGTCCCGGTTTAGTCATGGACGCTAGTCCTGGTTTCGTGTTGATTAATAGCTATTTTACCACTAAAGTTCAGGTGTGATCCTGGTTTAGTCCTGGTACTAGTCCTAGTAAGGCCATGAATTAGTCCTGGTTTAGTCCCAGTTTGGCCCTGCTTTAGATTTGATTTGGGCCCTGCTTTAGTCTTGGTTCGGGCCATGGTATAGTCCTGGTATAATCCTGGTTTAGTCCTCCCTAAATTCAGCTTTAGCCCTGGTCAGAAGCTGGTTTAGCCCTGGTTTAATCCTACTTTAGCCTTGGTTTAATCCTGGTTTAGTCCTGGTTTAATCCCGCTTTAGCCCTGGTTTGGTCCTGCTTTAGTCCTGGTTTAATCCTGCTTTAGCACTGGTTTGGTCCTGCTTTAGCCCTGGTTTAATCCTGCTTTAGCACTGGTTTGGTCCTGCTTTAGTCCTGGTTTAATCCTGCTTTAGCACTGGTTTGGTCCTGCTTTAGCCCTGGTTTAATCCTGGTTTAGTTCTAGTTTAGCCCTGATTTAGTCCTACTTTAGCCCTGGTTTAGCCCTGGTCAGATGCTGCTTTAGTCCTGCTTTAGCCCTGGTTTAGCCCTGATTTAGTCTTGGTTTAGTCTTGCTTTAGTCCTGGTTTAGTCCTGGTTTAGACCTGGTTTAGCACTGGTCAGATGCTGCTTTAGCCCTGCTTTAGTCCTGCTTTAGTCCTGGTTTAGTCCTGGTTTAGTCCTGGTTTAGTCCTGGTTTAGTCCTGGTTTAGTCCTGGTTTAGTCCTGGTTTAGACCCTGGTTTAGTCCTCGTTTAGACCCTGGTTTAGCCCTTGTTTAGTCCTGGTTTAGCCCTGGTTTAGTCTTGGTTTAGTCCTACTTTAGTCCTGCTTCAGTCTCTCGTCTTTACCTCACGCCGCCGAACGTCTCGACCGGCGACGGCCCTCCTCCCATCTGCACCGTTGCCGCGGGGACAGCGGTGGGCGTGGCGGCGTTGTACGAACCCAGGGGCATCTGAAACTCCAGCGGCGAGGGCGACACGTAGGGGGCGCCGTGCTGTCCCGTGTGCGGATGGTGCACCTGCTGCTGCTGCTGCTGCACAAACGCCTGCTGATACTGGTGCAGCTGTCCGGACAAAAGGGGGACAGGGGCGACGGGATGAGGGGCGGACCAGAGTGATTTAAATGAATTTGTGATTTCTAGGATGCTACGGTTTCATGATTGTTGTGATTGGATGAATGTGGTCAGATTTCACAGCTGGATTCGGAAGAAACGGGGAGATTAAGGAAGAGGAGAGACGAGGGAGTGAAAGTTAAATAACTCTGTGGAATCTGACTTTTCTCATTTTCACCAAAACATAACAAGTTCAATAAAAAAAATGGAAAGTGATACAACCATTGCTTCTATGACATTGGATAACACTTTTGTCTCACAACTAGGCACGGGACGATATTGATTATCACGGCCAAAATAATTGCGAAAGGGATAATATCACGACAGTTCATTGCTGACAATTTGAAAATGTGACTTATAAAAACATTACTTTTTCATTACAAATAACTTCTGACATATTTGTACTTTATCATAAGCAGGCATGTCCAATCTAAGGCCCGGGGGCCAAATGCGGCCCGCAGACCAACTTTTCTTGGCCCTCAGGTTTCCTGCTGAATCGGCCCACATTGTTTCAAGAAGTACTTTTTACAGCAAATTTCAGATTTTCTACAATTATAACGTAAATAATTCACATTTTGGTGCGAGGCAGAGCTCATATTAAGGCACTGAGACTGAATGTAGATGTGGTGGCACTTAAAACATCAGATAAACGCAACCTTTTTGAACATTTCACGGTTGATTTGTGGCCCTCTGCTTGGTCTGTATTTCACTATGTGGCCCTAGATGGAAAAAGTTTGGACACCCCTGATCATAAGTGAAAACAAAAACGATCTAGAGGAGAACAGAATAGATACGTTGTATTTTTTCTGCACAATCTGGTGACAAAATGGCGATTATCTTTGTTTGCAATTATCACGATTATTACACAAAATGTAGCACAAACGATTATTGTCTTCCCGTTTTATCACGATAAACGATATTATTGTTTATTGTACCGTCCCCACTCACAGCTACAACGCTCCAGGCTTAATTCCTGGACTGTATGGGGCCAATAAAAGTGGAGTTTCAAAGAGTTCATACTGTATGTTGTCCCTGATTAAAATTGTGTGTTTTGTCACTTTTGGTCATATTTATGTCGCTTTCAGTCCCGTTTTTGCCACCTGTGGTCACATTTTTGCACCTAATCGTGTTTTTGACACTTAAAATTCGTTTTAGTCGCTTAAAATCGTGTTTTTTGTCACTTTTGGTCATGTTTTAGTCACTTTCAGTCACGTTTTTGCCGCATGTAGTCAGTGTTTTTGATGCTTAAAATCGTGTTTTCGTCGCGTTATTGCCACCTGTAGTCATGTTATTGCCACTTTCAGTCACATTTTTACACTTAATTGTGTTTTTGTTGTTTAAAATCATGTTTTTTGCCACTTGTCATATTTTTGCCGCGTGTAGTCACGTTTTTGCACCTAATCATGTTTTTGTCGCTTAAAATCATAGTATTTGTCAATTTTGGTCATGTTCTTGTTGCTTTTAGTCACATTTTTGCAGTGTTTTATGCCTCTTTATGGCACTAGACAAGTTACATAACCAAACATACACAATTTTCACCACTTGAATACATCACTTCTTTAATTTCCCGATAATCTAACAACTCCTACAACAACTCCATCATCTCCACAGCCGAAAACCCACAGCCTCTCCAAAGGATCCTGTGAGAGTTCAGGACTGTTCTTCTGATTATAATGTAACATCAATAATAGCAATCATTTTGTCACTTTCTTGTCGCAACTTTGTCACTTAGTGGAAAATCACGTTTTGGCCACTTGAAGCGACGTTTCGGCCACTTACAGTCACGTTTTGGCCACTTGAAGCGACGTTTCGGCCACTTACAGTCAAGTTTTGGCCACTTGAAGCGACGTTTCGGCCACTTACAGTCACGTTTTGGCCACTTGAAGCCACGTTTTGGCCACTTACAATCACGTTTTGGCCACTTACAGTCACGTTTTGGCCACTTACAATCACGTTTTGGCCACTTACAGTCACGTTTTGGCCACTTACAGTCACGTTTTGGCCACTTACAGTCACGTTTTGGCCACTTACAGTCACGTTTTGGCCACTTACAGTCACGTTTTGGCCACTTACAGTCACGTTTTGGCCACTTACAGTCACGTTTTGGCCACTTACAGTCACGTGTTGGCCACTTACTGTCACGTTTTGGCCACTTACTGTCACGTTTTGGCCACTTACAGTCACGTTTTGGCCACTTACTGTCACGTTTTGGCCACTTACAATCACGTTTCGGCCACTTACAGTCACGTTTTTTCTACCTGTAGCCACGTTTTCATATTTTTTGTCACTTTTGGTCATGTTTTTATTGCTTTTAGTCACATTTTTGCAGCGGTTTTATGCCTCTTTATGGCACTCTTTAGGTCACGATTATCTTGGCCAAAATAATTGCGATTAACGATAATATCACGATACTTTGTACTTTATCATAAGTTAAAACAAAAACGATCTAGAGGAGAACAGAATAGATACGTTGTATTTTTTCTGCACAATCTGGTGACAAAATGGCGATTATCTTTGTTTGCAATTATCACGATTATTACACAAAATGTAGCACAAACGATTATTGTCTTCCCGTTTTATCACGATAAACGATATTATTGTTTATTGTACCGTCCCCACTCACAGCTACAACGCTCCAGGCTTAATTCCTGGACTGTATGGGGCCAATAAAAGTGGAGATTCAAAGAGTTCATACTGTATGTTGTCCCTGATTAAAATTGTGTGTTTTGTCACTTTTGGTCATATTTATGTCGCTTTCAGTCCCGTTTTTGCCACCTGTGGTCACATTTTTGCACCTAATCGTGTTTTTGACACTTAAAATTCGTTTTAGTCGCTTAAAATCGTGTTTTTTGTCACTTTTGGTCATGTTTTAGTCACTTTCAGTCACGTTTTTGCCGCATGTAGTCAGTGTTTTTGACGCTTAAAATCGTGTTTTCGTCGCGTTATTGCCACCTGTAGTCATGTTATTGCCACTTTCAGTCACATTTTTACACTTAATTGTGTTTTTGTCGCTTAAAATCATGTTTTTTGCCACCTGTAGTCACATTTTTGCCACTTACAGTCACGTTTTTGCACCTAATCATATTTTTGTCGCTTAAAATCATATTTTTTTGTCAATTTTGGTCATGTTTTTGTTGCTTTTAGTCACATTTTTGCAGTGTCTTTATGCCTCTTTATGGCACTAGACAAGTTACATAACCAAACATACACAATTTTCACCACTTGAATACATCACTTCTTTAATTTCCTGATAATCTAACAACTCCTACAACAACTCCATCATCTCCACAGCCTCAAACCCACAGCCTCTCCAAAGAATCCTGTGAGAGTTCAGGACAGATTTGATGACTATAATGTTAACTCCAATAATAGCAATAATTTTGTCACTTTTTTGTCGTAACTTTGTCACTTAGTAGTAAATCATGTTTTGGCCACTTGAAGTCACGTTTTGGCCACTTGAAGTCACGTTTTGGCCATTTGAAGTCACATTTTGGCCACTTACAGTCACGTTTCGGCCACTTACAGCCACGTTTCGGCCACTTACAGCCACGTTTCGGCCACTTACAGCCACGTTTCGGCCACTTACAGCCACGTTTCGGCCACTTACAGCCACGTTTCGGCCACTTGAAGTCACGTTTTGGCCACTTGAAGTCACGTTTTGGCCACTTGAAGTCACGTTTTGGCCACTTGAAGTCATGTTTCGGCCACTTGAAGTCACGTTTTGGCCACTTACAGCCACGTTTTGGCCATTTGAAGTCATGTTTCGGCCACTTGAAGCCACGTTTCGGCCACTTGAAGCCAAGTTTTGGCCACTTGAAGCCACGTTTCGGCCACTTGAAGCCACGTTTCGGCCACTTGAAGCCACGTTTTGGCCACTTATAGCCACGTTTCGGCCACTTGAAGTCAAGTTTTGGCCACTTGAAGTCAAGTTTTGGCCACTTGAAGCCACATTTTGGCCACTTATAGTCACGTTTCAACCACTTACAGTCACGTTTCGGCTACTTGAAGTCACGTTTCGGCCATTTGAAGTCATGTTACGGCCACTTAAAGTCACGTTTTGGCCACCTGTAGTCAAGTTTTGGCCACTTGAAGTCACCTTTTAGCCACTTACAGTCACGTTTTTTCTACCTGTAGCCACGTTTTCATATTTTTTGTCACTGTTCTTGTCGCTTTTTGTCACATTTTTGCAGTGTTTCTATGCCTCTTTATGGCACTAGACAAGTTACATAACCAAACATACACAATTTTCACCACTTGAATACATCACTTCTTTAATTTCCTGATAATCTAACAACTCCTACAACAACTCCATCATCTCCACAGCCTCAAACCCACAGCCTCTCCAAAGGATCCTGTGAGAGTTCAGTCTTCGTGCTGCAGTCTGGAGGGACTGAGCACATTTTCATATGCCTTCACCTTGTGTTCGATCCCTGGGGGCGGCTCTCGGACCAGATTGCCTTCTAAACAAAAACAGATGGTCCGGTTTCAAAGGGAACAGTCTAGAACTGCCTCCGCCCCGGCAGATCGCACTGGGAGCGCGGTGTTTTGGTCGCTTTAAACGCCGTAAATACGAGTTTTACAAAGATTTGGAAAAGACGAGGCGTGTAGGAAGTTTGAGCGTCTGTTTCCATCACAGTTTTGGCACCGAACGAGAAGCGTTTTTGACAGAGAGACGGGACTTTGCCAGTGTTTTTGAAGAGAGCACATTGAAGTAAAATTTAGAAACATGCGCTTGTTACTTCATGCTGCGTCGCCATGTGCTTCTCTGTCATTTGTTAATTATGTTGGATTCACTCTTCACTCTGCAGATTAAAGTATTGTAATTGGCCTGGACATGTTTTGAATAATGTCAAAACTAGAGCTGCAACTAACGATTGTTTTGGAAACTACTCTAGCGATTATTCTTTTGATTAGTCGATTATTTGTGCCTGTGAATACGAGATTTGAACTGAATTTAACCCAGATGAAACCAAGATTTGGGACGTCCTGGTGTAGAATGTTTACAGACAAAATGGGTTTTGACGTAGTTGCAAAGTCTGCTTCTTTATAGAGACTGTTGGGCTCAGCCGTCTATCTCAGTGGTTCTCAAACGTTTCACACCAAATACCATTCAAGACATCGACTTTTGGCTTTCCGAGTACCGACAAAATGTAAACCTGATATATATCATAAATTAGGTGTAATCGTGTTTTTGTCGCTTAAAGTCATGTTTTTTGTCACTTTTGGTCATGTTTTTGTTGCTTAGAATCATGTTTTGTCACATTTGGTCACATTTTTGACACCTGTAGTCAAATTTTTTTCCACTTGTAGTTACATTTTGCACCTAATAGAGTTTTTGTTGCTTAAAATCATGTTTTGTCAAATTCGGTCAAATTATTGCCACTTGTAGTCACGTTTTTGCACGTAATTGTGTTTTTGTTGCTTAAAATCATGTTTTTTTTTGTCAATTTTGGTCATGTTTTTGTTGCTTAGAATCGTGTTTTGTCACATTTGGTCACATTTTTGACACTTTCAGTCACATTTTTGCACCTAATCGTGTTTTTGTCGCTTAAAATCATGTTTGTTGCAACTTGTGGTCACATTTTTGTCACCTGTAGACACATTTTTGCACCTAATTGGGGTTTCGTAGCTTAAATTTGTGTTTTGTCACATTCTGTCACATTTTTGCCACTTGTAGTCACGTTTTTGCACCTAATCATGTTTTTGTCACTTAAAATCATGTTTTTTGTCACTTTTGGTCATGTTTTGGTCGTCTTAGAATCGTGTTTCGTCACATTTGGTCACATTTTTGACACTTGCAATCATGTATTTGCGACTTGCAGTCACATTTTTGCACCTAATAGTGTTTTTGTCGCTTAAATTTATGTTTTTTGCCAACTGTAGTCACATTTTTGACACCTGTAGTCACGTTTTTGCACCTACTCGTGTTTTTGTCGCTTAAAATCATGTTTTTTTGTCACTTTTGGTCATGTTTTTGTTGCCTAGAATCGTGTTTTGTCACATTTGGTCACATTTTTGACACCTGTAGTCACATTTTTGCACCAAATTGTGTTTTTGTCGCTTAAAATCATGTTTTTTGCCAACTGTAGTCACATTTTTGCCACTTGTCACGTTTTTTGCACCTACCCGTGTTTTTTGTCACTTTTGGTCATGTTTTGGTCATGTTGTTGTTGCTTAGAATCGTGTTTTGTCACATTTGGTCACATTTTTGCCACCTGCAGTCACGTTTTTGTCACTTAAAAATAGTTTATGTTGGTTAGAAACTTGTTTTTGTAACTTTGGGCCCGGTTTTTGTCGCTTTTAGTCACATTTTAGCCACCTGTAGTCACGTTTTAGCCACCTGTAGTCACATTTTTGCCACCTGTAGTCACATTTTTGCCACCTGTAGTCACATTTTTACCACCTGTAGTCACGTTATATTCTTTTATTTTTTTTATGATCCAATTACTGTCCCGCTGCAGTTATTAAACTTATGTAAGCCTATTTGTCAAAGTTAACAATTATCAATTTTTTCTAATGAATTTTTTTGCAGGTTATGCACCAATGAGCTCAGGCCACAGGGAGGAACAGGGCACCATCTTGGGTTCGTCTTCCAGTTTTAATTCTAGTTCTGTGGTCCACACTCACCATGGCGGCGTACTGGGCCTGCGCCACCTGCTGCTGGTACAAGGCCGGCTGCATCATCATCTGCTGCTGCAACAGCATCTGCTGCTGAAGCGCCTGTTGGTACTGGACACAGAGGGACGACAAAAGACCGCACTTTTATCTGGACTTTTGAAGAGCAATCCTTCACGTACGGCGAAAAATGTACATCTAGATAAGCTTTAAATGACTTGAATTTATCTGGATTTGACTCGATGTGATTTAATTGCTGATGTGATGCGGGATATTTTGCTGGTTTCAAGATATTTTTGACTGATTAGGCGAGAATTTATCTTAAAATAAGAAAATAAATTTGACAATCAGTTAAGTAAAATTATCCCAGTGGCAGATAATTTGGTCATAAACGGATTGAAACAAGTAAAATAATCGAGTTCCATCAAATAAATCGTCTCCACTGATCAAAATGTCCAAAATTCAGATTAATATCCTGAAATCTAGACATTTTAACTCATCTAGAAATTCCTTTTTTGCAGAGCATGCATGAATTACTCCACTTTAGGCAAAATTCCAGCATTCAAGGACGGGTCAAATGCAGGAGAAAAAAAAGGCTAATCTAATCTAGAATAAACTGATACTGCACGCGCTGAGTAATCCAAGCACAACGTTTTGTAAAAAGAAAAATCATCACCAACCACAGAGATCTTCCATTCAAATGTTTGAATGATTCTCTCACATTAGATCTAAATTCTATGGTTTGAAGTGTTTGTGTTGGAAAAAAAACACATGAATTTCCAGAGTAGAAAGGTCAGTTAGTTTGCTTTTCTGTAACAAACAATGGACACAACAGTCTTGAAATTGTATTTTAGCTTCAAAAGAATCTAATTTATGGAATAGTATCTAATATATCTCTAGATAAAATGAAAAATGATTGTGGGCTCAACATTTCTTTGAGTATTTTTCCAGTAAAACCCATAAATCTGGATTGTTCCTTGTACTACCGTCTATTCAACTATACATTTCTGTACATAGTCTGAGTTTATTCCATTTTATTTTATTCTTAAACTAATGCATGCCTCTTTTATATATTTTATGATATTTTATTCATTGTTTTATGATGCACCTCACGCCGAAGCAAGTTCCTATGTTTGTGAAACGGCAATAAACCGATTCTGATCAAAAATGCAAAGAGTTGATGATAATTTCCTCAAACATGTAAAATACAATAATAAATGTGTTTAAAGCAGCTCTGATGTCACTCACATGTGTCTGAGGCTTTTACTGACACTAAATCATCTACATTTGTCAGATTTTGTGATAATCTGAGGTTAATCCCAGTTTCTCAGTGAAATCACATTATGTTCCGCTTCACTTTTGCCTCCGTTCTGAATCTATAATGTTTTTGTTACAGACTTTTAAAGGGTCAATGACGCAGACTTCAGATATAAATACTATGGTTTAAGTCGTTATGTGATGGGAAAAAGCAACAAATTTGAATTTCCAGAGTAGAAACATCAGACAGTTTGTTCTTCTGTTACAAATGGTGGACAATATACTATTTTCTAGTTTTAAAATTGTATTTGAGCTTCATAAAAAGTACAATTTATGGAACAGTATCTAATATATCTGTAGATAAAATGAAAAATTATTGCAGGCTCAACATTTCTGTGAGTATTTTTCCAGTAAAACCCATAAATCTGGATTGTTCCTTCATCAAAAATGCAAAGAGTTTATCATAATAATAATAATAATGATGTAAAATACAATAATAAATGTGTTTAAAGCAGCTCTGATGTCACTCACATGTGTCTGAGGCTTTTACTGACACTAAATCATCTACATTTGTCAGATTTTGTGATAATCTGAGGTTAATCCCAGTTTCTCATCTGAAATCACATCATGTTGCTCTTCAAACTACAAACTTTTAAAGGGGCTGTGATGCTGACAGTGAGGGGCGTGTTTTCACCTGCAGATATTGTAGCTGCTGCGCGTTCGGCTGCTGTAGATGCTGCGGTTGGTGCCCGGGGTGCGGTTGTGGGTGCGGTGGTTGTTGTTGTGGGTGCGGTGGTGGCTGTTGTGGGTGCGGAGCCGCCTGCTGCTGCTGCTGGAGCTGCTGCAGCCTCAGGTCTCCGGGCTGAAGCTGCTGCAGGACCCGGTGCTGTTGGCTGTTGTTGCTCTGAGGGGCCAGAGGGGGCGGCGCGGAGCCGGGGGTCGGAGCTACACGGAGGACACAAAGTACACGCGTGAAACTAGAGCAAAAGTGTGCGACGACATAAGCTAAATCGATTGATCGCAGCCAATCGACAACTAATTTAGTAAGCGAATAATCATTAAAGTCTATCATGTTTTTTTTTTTGTTTGGTGGGAGGGCACCTGTGGTAAATATTTATCATAGTTTTACATTTGTGAAGTTGCAAATTGTGAAGAAAACGTGAGGTTGAACAAATACGACACGCGTTTTTTAAATTATTCTTTATGTGTTTTGTGATTTTAATGCAACTTTTCCTGTTGTGTAAAGCACTTTGAATTGCCTTGTGTACGAATTGTGCTACAAATAAACTTGCCTCGCCTCGTTAATTAATTCCACAACTGTTACCATGGCAACCAGACTGTAAACACGGGTCAAAATCCATCTAAATTACACAATAGTTATGATTTGACAATAATAATACCGGATAACACCTTTATTTTGTTGAATGACGGTTTAAATTGTCAGAAAGATGTGTGAATTGTCTCTTTAATTTCAATGGTGCGTCTCATATTGATGACATCACAGAGGGATTCTGTTTTAGAACTAGGCACTGCTTCCTGTCGTTTTAGACTTTAATTTTTCAAAATTTCTTCGCAAACTGCAACTTCAAAAATGTAAAACTATGACAAATATTTACCACAGGTGCCCTCCCGCCAAACTGAGTCAGAATCACGAGCCGAACCTTCATATGGACTTTAGTTTGGCGGGAGGGCATCTGTGGTAAATGTTCATCATAGTTTGACGTGTGTGAAGTTGCAGTTTGTGAAGAAATGTAGAAAAAAAACAAAAAAAGTTTAAAATGACAGGAAGTAGCGCCGAGTTCTAAAACAAAATCCCTCTGTGATGTCATCAAAAGGCGACACACCGTTGAAAATACAGACAGTTAGAAACACATTTTTGACAATTTAAACCATCATTCAACAAAATAAAGGTATTATTTAGTGTCAAATCATAACTATTGTGTAATTCATATGGATTTTGGCCTTTGTTTACGGTCTGGTTGCTATGGTAACAGTTGCGGAATTACCTCTGCGTCACATGTTTAACCAGGAAGTAGCATTATAAACTTTACAAAAACTGTTAAACTGGAGACAAACAGGAAAAACGTTTAGCAAAATCTGAAATAAACTCTAGTTCCCAACAGCTGAATGAAATGTGTCGTCCACGTTTTCAGATTATGCGTCAAAAAAGTGTGTAAATGCGCCAAAATTGTGCTAAACTGGCTTTTTAATCCCCTTTAAACACATTCTAATGAAGCTAAACCATCATTAAACGTTCTGCGGGCCTTAAAGTTAATCACGTCGAGCGTTTTAAAGCCCTCCCACGGCCTGTCTGTCGTGGATATTTGCGAGTGAACCTTTGTGTCCGTTGGCGTTCGCGGCAGCAGAAGGCACGCTCATCTTCACTGGAGTGACCGTGTTGCTGAGAGGAAGCACGTTACTGTTGGCCGCCTTTGGACGCTGTCGGGGAGCGATGGACGTCTCGGTCGGACCCACGGAGTCTGTTATCCTGAAAGAAAGAGGAAAACGTTCAAGATCGAGTTCGAGACACCATTTTCTCTGCTTTTTTTTCCCAACAAATGCGATGTAAAGACTGCCAGAGCGCCTCCAGTTTGTTTTTCTGTGGTTTTTCCATAGAACTATAAAACTGGGAGATGAATCCAAAATGGCGCCCTGTTCCTCCCTGTGGCCTGAGTTCATTGGCTCATGACCCCAAAAAAGTTATTTTCTTCCGCGTTACTTCCTGATACGGAGGCGGCCATCTTTGCTTCAGGGGCACCACGTGACCACAATCCCCCATGATGCTTTGAGTGAGCGATCACGCAGCAAGTTTTTGTGTTAGCGTTTGCTTGTGTGATTGTAATTGTGTTCATGTTAGACACACGTGAAAGCGTCTGAAATGAAATAAAATACAACTTACAGGTGTCTCTAGTCGAGCCTTTTCCACGAGCTTCTGTTTGTATCGTCCGACGCTCGTTCACGTGACTCGCACATGTTTGTGTGACGTCACTTCATATAAAAACGGTAATTTAGTGATTTTAGAAACGGTAGAAAAGAACATTTCCTTCTATTTTATTTAAATACCGATAATAATTCAGTTCTGTCTGTGATTATAATGTGACATTTTAGAAAAAGGCTGGTTCCAAGAGGCTGCAGTACCTCACACGACCACTAATCAATCTGGGACACAGACAGAGGGGGCCTGACTGCCTCTGAGCGCCCTCTGGAGGTTATTTTCTAAAACACGCTCTTGACGTTTGAAACACCTGCATCAGACGGTTACATGCGAATCTGTGTTTCTTGTGGGCTGCAGTCGACTTAAGAAATTCTTGGTCGACTAAAGCAGTGGTTTTCAAACTGGGGGTCGCGAAATGATTGGGAAAAATGTATAAAATAGTCTTAAACAAGGCTCGACACCCTTCACATTCAGTGGTAAAGGTAGATTCCTGTTTGTTTGCCTATTAAAGACATTTTTCTAGGTCTATATTCTCAAAAAAAAAAAAAAAGAAAAAAAAAATCAAACATTAGATATAAGACCAATTTATCACTTTGCATGTCGCCAATTTTTTGTGTCAGACAAAGCCACACCTGATTGGTCGAACTGGACGGCCAGAGAACTGAATGGTTGTGGCAACAGGCAAAAGGCGGGACTATTCACCTTATTCCTGAAGTTGTCGTTCGCGCCGCCGTCTTGTTTCCGTTGTAGTTCACACGGAGCAGACGAGCTCAACAGAAAATAAGTTCTACTCGACTAAAAAGACGTTTTCAGGAAATCGTTGTGTTGTGACTTGTTGTTGCTCGTGTTCATTAAACATTTTACACAAATCAATCTACTTTATGTAACATTTTAGCGGCGAGACTTTTCCCTCGTTCGTCATTAGTGTCGTCAAATGGAAGTGCGTTTACAACAAAAGTGCGTATCTGGCTAAAAGTGGGCGGGGCAGAATAAGGTGACTATGTGAAATGTTATATCTGCAGATCGCTTACGTTACATTAAAGCAGGGGCTCCCAAATTTTTCTGGCCGGGACCCCAAAATAACCCAGCGACTGACTCAGGACCCCAAAATAACCCAGCGACTGACTCAGGACCCCAAAATACCCCAGAAACTGACTTGGGACCCCAAAATAACCCAGCGACTGACTCAGGACCCCCAAATAGCCCAGCAACTGACTCAGGACCCCAAAGTAGCCCAGCGACTGACTCTGGACCCCCAAAATAGCCTATTGACTGACTCGGGACCCCCAAAGCATAATTTGAAGTGTCAAAGCATGTTAAATCAGGTTTAATATTGGTTATTTCAATAGTTTATTGCTTATTAGACCCCATTTCCCAAAGAAATAAAGAAATAATGTTTTTAATTTGAAAAATAGAGCAAATACAGAGTCATATTTATTCAAATCAGATCTTGAAATCATCTCGCGACCCCCACTTTGGGAACCACTGCGTTAAAGAACAAGGTCAAAATGATTAATTCTTTAAAAAATGTAATCTTTAGTGAAAGTAGAGGACATGTCGGACGTTCGCTTTGATGGAATAACGAGCCAAACACTGTACCTGGCTTTCGTCATGCTCTTCTTGGCCGCGACGTCGCTGGCCGTCAGTGGCTCTGGTAACGACGTGGGGATGGGAGAGCTCTGCAGGGAAAACACCCACCACAAATGAACAATCCAGGCTTCATTTACGGGGAATGACTGTGATTGTTACTCACAAAAAGGTTGGGCACCGGACAGTCTTTCCCGGCCAACTTGAAGGCAAAGTATGAGACTTGGTAAATGTCCGGTCTCTTCTCCTGGTCGGGTTCAAGCATGAATCCTGGAGACGACAAGAAAAGAAAAGTACAGTTGAAATCAGGGCTGTAGTCGACTAAAGAAATGCTTGGTCGACTAGATCAGGGGTTCCCAAACTTTTCTGGCAGGGACCCCCAAAATACCCATGTAACCTACTCGGGACCCCCAAAGCAGAATGAAAATGACAGTAGAAATAATTTTAAGTGTCATAGTATGTTAAATCAGGTTTACAATTGGTCATTTGAATAGTTTATTGTCATATTGGACCCTGTTTCACTTAAATATATGATTTTTAATTAAAAAATAGAGCAAATACAGTGTCACATTCATTAAAACGAGCTCTTGAAATCATTTCGCGACCCCCAGCTCACCCCTCGCGACCCCCCAAGGGGTCCCGACCCCCACTTTGGGAACCACTAGACTAGATCAGTGTTTCCCAACCAGGGGTACGGGGATCCCTAGGGGTACGTGGGGAATTACCAGGGGGTACTCGGAATCATTTCAGGTTTTAGATTAACAAGAAATGTACTTTGATCTGAATAAAAAGTGTCATTAGTTGTAAATTTAGCATCTTTTTGGAATAAATGTTGCATCTTGGATCATAAATATAAGTAAAACAAAAGAATATAATAGTAAAAATTGACTGTATTCAACTCGTAAACCCATTTATTTGCCTGAAATTCAAGTTAAGGGGTACTCTGAGTGTGAGACAAAAAAGGTTGGGAAACACTGGACAAGAGACCTGCCCTCTTGACCGATAAGTGCAGTGTTTTTCACCCTTTTTTGAGTCGTGGCACACTTTTTGGGTTTAAAAACCACCACGGCACGCCACTTACCACTAAAATATTACCAAATTTAGTTAAAAATATTGTATATAATGAGGTAAATAATGTCTGTGGCACTGTCTAGTTCTTTACATTTGGTAAAAGTGATGGTTTGCGCTTCTTTTTTGGTGAAAATGTTGCTCAGGACACTCCAGAAAGATAAATTAGTTCATTAATCCACATTTGTGAATCTGTGAACTCAAACTGGACATTTTCTCAAGGCGCTCTAGTGTTCCCCGGCACTGGAGGAAAATCAAGGGATTAATGAACTAAAAGGGGGCGTGGCAAAAATATATCTAAACTATGAAGTATCTCCGTGTATCTGACCCAAACTGCACAGGATTTCATGCAAAAATAGCAATTTATACAGAAAAATACTAGTAAACAGTGTATTTATTTGTTAGAAATGCTGATTTACTCCAAAATCTTCAGCTGACTCACTCCACATATTCTTGTTTTTGCCATATAAATGTGTTAAATGCAAATAAAATAATTAGTCGACTGAGACAATATTGACCGATTGATCGACCAAACAACTAAAGGATTACAGCCCTGGTTGAAAAGTCAATAAAACAACACTTTTTATTGAGTCTTTCGGAGTATTTAGACGAAGACTTCTGGATAGAAATGACAATGAAAGTACTTTTCAAATAAAGCAGCTGTCATCAAAATTAATGGATATTTTGTGTAAAAGTCTGATAAAACAAAAAATGTGGAGTTGACTGTAATCTGAATCTGTTATTGTTCTAATCCAAATGATTAAAGGGCGTATGACGGATGTTTATGATTTTCTAATTTTGACTTTATTCAGTGTATCAATACCTCTAGTGAATATAAATTGTTTTACACCAATCAAGTCACTATTTGTGGAGAAAAGTGGTAAAATCTGTGGGAAATTACAGGAAGTGAACAAATTGATGACATCACACTGGGGAGACAAAGGTTATGCATAATTTACACAAAATAAACTACTTTTTTGACCCTTTAAACATTAATTCAACAAAATAAAAGGTGTTTACATGTGTTTTTCTTTGTTAAATAAATATATCTGTGACATTACAGGAGTTTTGGTCCAGTGTGCAGTTGGTTGCAACGGTAATGTTCCAGTGATGTCATCATTTACAACCAGGAAGTACAATTTAAAAACCTAAAAAAATAGCTAAACTGGGGTAAAATTTGTAAAGATTGTAGCAGAAACTAAAATATATTTATCTTAACTGCATTTTAGCTAAATGAGTCGTCCAACCTGTCAGAGGCCCTTTAAAGGAACTGTATGTAAGATTTTGATATAAAATTTAATAAACATGACCTCTTTATGTCCCCAGATCAGAGATAAACATGTTCAAATCAAACATAACTTTTACTGATAAATATTTAACGCTGATTTATTCTCAGTTCCATAAACACTGGACACGATTCACACATTCTTTGTTATAAATTGGCGTTTTCTTCTCAAAAAGTCCAGAACCAGCAGATAATCATTAACAGAGAAGTCCGCGCACACAGGTCCTTTAAATTACATTGTTTAATTAAAAAACAAAACAAAAAACAGTCATTTGATTAAGAACTTACCAAACATTTTGCATGCCTGTAATAATTTGGCTGTAATTGCTTTTATTTTGTATTACTTGGTTTGATTTCTGAATTTGTGCGAATGAAAGTAAATGGCATGAACAATCGATCAATAAAACAAACAAAGAAAGAAATAATTTGAAAAACATGAGCACATGAGGCATAAACATAAATAAACTACAGCCTCGTTTCATCAGGATTCAGATAAAAACCTGAATTGAATTGATTTAATCTTCTTTTCATGGTGCAGTTCAAGTCAGTGGACACTAGAGGGAGCTGTTGTTTAAGTAATCCATCGTCTCAAAAGGAAACGAGAGCATTAACAGAGCAAGAAGACTGGTTTAAACAAGTCAGAAAGAACTTAAAACTGCTCCAACTGCTCCTACTTGATGATCCACAGTTAAATATATAAATAAAAAATATAAACTAACACTTTTTGTTTGGGAAAAGCGTGTACTATCACCTACAACACAACAATAAAAAGCACTTTCTACTTGAGTTGTGTAAAATAGTTTCTAATAATATTGCAACAGATTTATTTGCTTTGCCAGGTGTTTTATTTGATTCTAGATATTGTTTATTGATCACAGAGAAGCAGTTTTGTTTAAAGTCTATAGAACAGGTTCGACGACACGTTTGACTAAATCGTAACGACATGATTATATTTAAGATTTTACTAAACATTTTGGTCTGTTTGTCCCCAGTTTGACAGTTTGTGTAAAGTTTATAATGTCACTTCCTGGTAGAACATGAGCACAAATATGACACAGTTAGAGGTGATTCCACAACTGTTACCATAGCAACCAGACTGTAAACAAGGACCAAAAAAATAGTTATGATTTGTCAAATAAAAATGCTTAAAATAAAGCTGTTAAATGCTTTTAACAGCTTTATTTTGTTGAATGATGGTTTAAACCAGGGCTAACTTTTATCGAGGGCCAGATTTTTTGGATGGTTTTGTTCTAGGGGAAAAAGTGCCAGGACTGAACCAGGACTGAACCAGGACTGAACCAGGACTAAACCAGGACTGAACCAGGACTAAACCAGGACTAAACCAGGACTGAACCAGGACTGAACCAGGACTGAACCAGGACTAAACCAGGACTAAACCAGGACTGAACCAGGACTGAACCAGGACTGAACCAGGACTGAACCAGGACTAAACCAGGACTAAACCAGGACTGAACCAGGACTGAACCAGGACTGAACCAGGACTGAACCAGGACTGAACTAGGACTGAACCAGGACTAAACCAGGACTGAACCAGGACTAAACCAGGACTAAACCAGGACTGAACCAGGACTGAACCAGGACTAAACCAGGACTAAACCAGGACTGAACCAGGACTGAACCAGGACTGAACCAGGACTGAACCAGGACTGAACCAGGACTGAACCAGGTCTGAACCAGGACTGAACCAGGACTGAACCAGGACTGAACCAGGACTAAACCAGGACTGAACCAGGACTAAACCAGGACTAAACCAGGTCTGAACCAGGACTGAACCAGGACTAAACCAGGTCTGAACCAGGTCTGAACCAGGACTGAACCAGGACTGAACCAGGTCTGAACCAGGACTGAACCAGGACCAAACCAAGACCAAACCAGGACTGAACCAGGTCTGAACCAGGACTAAACCAGGACCAAACCAGGACTAAACCAGGACCAAACCACAACTAAACCAGGACTGAACCAGGACTGAACCAGGACTTAACCAGGACTAAACCAGGACTGAACCAGGACTGAACCAGGACTTAACCAGGACTGAACCAGGACTGAACCAGGACTGAACCAGGACTGAACCAGGACTAAACCAGGACTGAACCAGGACTGAACCAGGACTGAACCAGGACTGAACCAGGTCTGAACCAGGACTGAACCAGGACTGAACCAGGACTGAACCAGGACTGAACCAGGACTAAACCAGGACTGAACCAGGACTAAACCAGGACTAAACCAGGTCTGAACCAGGACTGAACCAGGACTAAACCAGGTCTGAACCAGGTCTGAACCAGGACTGAACCAGGACTGAACCAGGTCTGAACCAGGTCTGAACCAGGACCAAACCAAGACCAAACCAGGACTGAACCAGGACTGAACCAGGTCTGAACCAGGACTAAACCAGGACCAAACCAGGACTAAACCAGGACCAAACCACAACTAAACCAGGACTGAACCAGGACTGAACCAGGACTAAACCAGGACCAAACCAGGACCAAACCAGGACTAAACCAGGACTAAACCAGGACCAAACCACAACTAAACCAGGACCAAACCAAGACCAAACCAGGACCAAACCAGGTCTAAACCACAACTAAACCAGGACCAAACCAGGACTAAACCAGGACCAAACCAGGACTAAACCAGGTCTGAACCAGGACCAAACCAAGACCAAACCAAGACCAAACCAGGACCAAACCAGGTCTAAACCAAGACTAAACCACAACTGAACCAGGACTGAACCAGGACTAAACCAGGACCAAACCAGGACTAAACCAGGACCAAACCACAACTAAACCAGGACTGAACCAGGACTAAACCAGGACTAAACCAGGACCAAACCAGGACTAAACCAGGACCAAACCACAACTAAACCAGGTCTAAACCAGGACCAAACCAGGTCTAAACCAAGACTAAACCAGGACTAAACCACAACTGAACCAGGTCTAAACCAGGACTAAACCAGAACTGAACCAGGACTAAACCAGGACCAAACCACAACTAAACCAGGTCTAAACCAGGACTGAACCAGGACTAAACCACTACACCACAACAGATAAAATAGTTTCTATATTTTTACAGACGTTGGGGGCCAGATCATGTCCCTTGACGGGCCTGGTTTGGCCCCCGGGCCTTCAGTTGAACAGCCCTGGTTTAAACTGAGAAAATCGCGTCAGTTCCTTTCAAACGGTCTCTGTATTTTCAATGGTACGTCGCTTTTTGATGACATCACAGAGGGATTCTGTTCAAGTATTGAGCATTTCTTCACAAACGTAAAACTATGATAGATATTTACCACAGATGCCCTCCCACCAAACTAAGTCACAGTTACAAAATCCTGAGAAACTTCGACAGTTCTCGTGCTGCTTGGATCTCGTTAAACTGATCCGACTCGGCCTTGAACATCAACTCGGGTCGGAAATTTCAGCTCGGAAACTTGTGCGGAGGCTTTGGACACGAGTTTACGCCACAGACACAGACCCCGGGGACTGAGAACAACACGGAGACAAACCGACAGGGAGCTTTAGATTCAAACGCACGGAAGGTTCTACTTCACAAATGAAACAAATGAGAAATAAAATTCAGCTTCATGTTGTAATCAATGAAGTTAAAAGCAAAAAATCTCAGCGAAAATGTCTTAAGGTGAGACTCTTCAGGCAAAACTCTTTCTTTTCTCTCTCAACATGTCGTCTTTCATGTGGAAACAACAAACGTGTCCAATCTGCTCCTAAAGATGTTTTATTTTTCCATTGAATCCACTTCATCCATAGATTTCTCTGGGACATTGTAACTTCAAAGGACGTTTTCTTAAAATGTATTTTTGTCCCTCGAGACATAAAGATCAGCCTTAAAGTAGATCCTACACCAAACTGTACAATCTGGACTCAACAAGAGTCTGACGAAACATACAGAAGGATTTGACTAAAAGTGACTAAAATGTGACTAAAAGTGAAGAAAATGCAGCTGAAAACTACAAAAACGGGACTAAAAGCATCAAAAAAGTAACTATATGCAACAAAAATGTGACTAAAAGTGACAAATGAGACTAAACTCCAAAGACCGTTTTCTTCAAATGTATTTTTGTCCCTCGAGACATAAAGATCAGCCTCAAAGTAGATCCTACACCAAACTGTACAATCTGGACTCAACAAGGATTTAGACCAAACGGACAGAAGGATTTTTTTATATCTAATTCTTAAACTGATTCATTGAAGTTTAAAGTTAAAAAAAAGAGGTGAAATTTGAACTTTTAGGACAATTTTCAGTCCAATCTAGTTTACTTAAAAACTAAACAAGAAATCCAAAATCCCCTCTGTACATTTCTTTTGTAACTAAAACAAAATTCAGGTTTAAATGTCCCAAATATGTGTATTTTTGTCTGTTTTTTCACACAAAATGTCTTATTTCTACATAAAAACATGACATGGTGAAAAGGTTGCAATACATTTTTTTCTTACATTTATGTGAGTAAACTACAGGAGGAGTTTAACATTGATATCTTTAAATTTTAAGATTTTTCCTGCTCACCTGCAGCGTCTCACCTTAAATAAATAAATTAAAGTGTGTGTTATTAAAGTCTATGTGACAGTTTAGACACACATTTCACTAAAACAGTGAACATGATGATATTTAAGATTTGACTAAACATTCTGCACATTTTATCTCCAGTTTGACAGTTTTCGTAAAGTTTATAATGTCACTTCCTGGTTGAACATGAGCACAAAGGTAATTCCACAACTGTTACCATAGCAACCAGACCGTAAACAAGGGCCAATAGTTATGATTTGACAAATTATAATACTCGATAACGCCTTTATTTTGTTGAACGATGGTTAAAACAGTCAGAAAAATGTGTCAGTTGCGTTTAAATTGTTTTAATTTTAAACAGACGAAGACTTTGCTGTTACTGCGATATATTTAGTTTGTTGCGATGTCGTTATGGCGTCGGAAAATACTGCGATGTCGATAGTTTTGCGATGTTGTTGCCGTTACGTGTGTTTCACGAGTTCCTCTCATGAAGTACTCCATTTTAAAATTAGACACAGCAGGAAAAAAAGTATGTTTTAAAATCTAGTCAAGTAAAAGTATTAAAGAAAGAAAAAAATGTAGTTCTTTTTGGTTTGGAGAAGTATTAAAGCATCAAATTGTAATCTGGATTGATTTATTCTGTGGTCTTGGTCGTTAAAGGTAAATTTCCAGGTTATTTTTGTCTTTAGAGGCTTTTTGTTTGAGCAAAAGGAACTAGAAAAAAAAAGAAAAAAAGGCAAGATGTCACCGTAAATGTGCTAAAAAATAAACAGTCTTTTCAGCAGGTCTAAAATCTCAAGAAAATCTGGACTCCACAAGATTTAGACCAAATGTACAGAAGGATTTTTTTATATCTAATTCTAAAACTGATTTATTGAAGTTTTAAGTAAAAAAAATGAGGTGAAATTTGAACTTTTAGGATAATTTTCAGCCCAATCTAGTTTACTTAAAAACTAAATAAGAAATCCAAAATCCCCTCGGTACATTTCTTTTGTAACTAAAACAAAATTCAGTTTAATCTGTCCCAAATATGTGCATTTTTGGCTGTTTTTACACTCAAAATGCCTTATTTCTACATGAAAACATGACATGATGTCTTTTCAGCAGGTCTAAAATCTCAAGAAAATATACTTTTACTTTTCAGTCCAGTTCAAAAATGTAGTGGATTAGAAAGTACAAACACAGCTCTGAAATGTAGTGACGTAAAAGTAAAAAGTATCTGCTGTAAAATGTACTTAAAGTAGAGCTGAGTAACATTTTGACCTTATTAAAGTCTTCATAAGTCCGTGTGCTGGTTGTAAATGTATTTTTGGGGCGTTTGAAGCTCGTCGTCGCCCCCTGCTGTCTCTGAGCGGAAAACCAGCTGCAACTTTCCTGAAGTCGACCTGAAGACGACTCTCCTGAGAAACACTGGCTCTATGTTTTATATTTGGAGACATGAATGTTTTTGTATATGATTCAACTTCCTTATTTCAATAAAAAGGAAGCGGAAGAAGGACAATAAGAAAATAAAAGCTTTTGCCGTCATTTTACTGGGAGTGTACGTTCTAAAGAGACCAGCAGGGGGAGCTCTGTCACTGAAGTTACTGAGTTCTGCTTTAAGTACAGATCCATAAAAATGAACTTAAGTGCAGTACTTTTACTTTTGTACTTTGTAACTTTCCACCACTGGTTTCTGGGAGCTCTGACGGTCACCTCTGAGCTTCGTACATCAGTGTTTCCCAACCAGGGGTGCAGGGACCCCAAGGAGTACGTGAGGAATTACCAGAGGGTATGTACTTTTATGAATTGAATTAAAAAGAGTTATTAGTTGTAAATTTAGCATAAGTTTGGAGTATCTCGGACCATTAATAAAAGAAAAATGTAGAGATAATAGTAATAATTGACAATATGCGACTATTTAACCTATTCATTCATTCATTTTCTACCGCTTATTCCCGTTAGGGGTCGCGGGTGACTGGAGCCTGTCCCAGTGACTTTGGGCCTTAGGCGGGGTACACCCTGGACAGTGGACACTCATCACAGCAAACACAGAGACAAGGACAGACAACCATTCACTCTCACATTCATACACTATGGACAATTTAGAGTTCTCAATTAACCTGAACACAGTCATGTCTTTGGACGGTGGGAGGAGCCGGAGAACCCGGAGAGAACCCACGGTAACACAGGGAGAACATGCAGACTCCACCCAGAGAGAGCGTGTGATGTCTTCCTCTGCACACACGGGACAGTCCTACACTGATTTCATGTCATGTGACCATTAGACTCATTAGACGACTTTTCCTTGTATTTGTGTTGCATGTTGTAATTTTTTATGTATTTGCCTGCCTAGGGACTACGGATGAAAATTAGCTTTGTAGCTATAATCCGGCATATTTACATCTGTTTTATACTGATGTTCATTAATGTGCATTGTCCCTATCAAATAAATAAATAAATAAATGTTGGAGTGGTCCGGAATTCAAACCCACGATCTCCTTATTGAGAAGCAGAAGCTCTAGCCGCTCTGCCACCGTATTTAAGCCATTTATTTGCCTAAAACTCAAGTGAAGGGTACTGTGTGTGCGAGATCAAAGGGTACTGGAGACAGAGAAGGTTGGAACCACAGTCGTAGATGACTGCAGCGACACATCTGTGGGAGCAGGACTTACGGATGAGCCGGTGCAGTTTGGCCGAGTATTTGGAGTTGTCGGGGATGATAAAGGTCCCATCACAAATGGCGACTTGACTCTCCCCAAAAGGAAGTGTGAAGAAACACAGCTTGTACAACAAGCATCCCAGCGCCTGCAAACAAAACACACAAACAAGTCTGAACATGAGGACGGGACGCGGGCTCAGCTGTTAAAGAGCGCTTTACAACTCTGCAGTTTGAAAATATATAACACCAGGGCAGGGCGATCTGGACTAACATTTTTATCATGATATAAGAGCAGGGCTGGGTGATAAAAATAAAAAAGTGATCTCGTCCCTGTCTTCAGACTCATTTTTGTTGCTTTTAGTCTCGTTTTTGTCACATTCAGTCTAATTTTTGTTGCTTTTAGTCTCGTTTTTGTCACATTCAGTCTCATTTCTGTTGCTTTTAGTCTCGTTTTTGTCACATTCAGTCTCATTTTTGTTGCTTTTAGTTGCATTTTTGTCACATTCAGTCTCATTTTTGTTGCTTTTAGTCACGTTTTTTTCACATTCAGTCTCATTTTTGTTGCTTTTAGTTGCATTTTTGTCACATTCAGTCTCATTTTTGTTGCTTTTAGTCGCATTTGTCACATTCAGTCTCATTTTTGTTGCTTTTAGTCTCGTTTTTGTCACATTCAGTCTCATTTTTGTTGCTTTTAGTCGCATTTGTCACATTCAGTCTCATTTTTGTTGCTTTTAGTCTCGTTTTTGTCACATTCAGTCTAATTTTTGTTGCTTTTAGTCACGTTTTTTTCACATTCAGTCTCATTTCTGTTGCTTTTAGTCTCGTTTTTGTCACATTCAGTCTAATTTTTGTTGCTTTTAGTTGCATTTTTGTCACATTCAGTCTCATTTTTGTTGCTTTTAGTCACGTTTTTTTCACATTCAGTCTAATTTTTGTTGCTTTTAGTTGCATTTTTGTCACATTCAGTCGCATTTTTGTTGCTTTTAGTCTCGTTTTTGTCACATTCAGTCTCATTTTTGTTGCTTTTAGTCTAGTTTTTTTTACATTCAGTCGCATTTTTGGCGCTTATAGTAGCGTTTGTCACATTCCGTCACGTTTTTGTCACTTTTAAATCGCATTTTGGCGCGTTTGTTGGCACGTTTTTGCCGCTTTTGAACGCTTTTGGTCTTTGTGGCTTGTTTCAGAACATGTTTGTACAAATCCAAACTACAGTGACTACAAGACATTTTGCTGTTTGTGGAAGAAATGATTGCACTTCAAACATTGCAGCCTTTAAAATTGCGATCACGATTCATGTTCACTTTGTATTTTTCTGTTGCCTTTAATAGAGCTGCACCATTTCGGAAAAATATCTAATTGTGATTTTTCTGATCAGTGCGATTGTTATTAGATTTGTGATTTATGTTTTAATAGTTCAGTATAATATTCTGTTCAAATTCACATTTTTTTCTTGCTGCTTTTAGTTCCGTTTTTGTCACATTCAGTCGCGTTTTTGTCACTTTTAGTTCCGTTTTTTTCACATTCAGTCTCATTTTTGTCACATTCAGTTGCATTTTTGGCGCTTTTAGTTGCCTTTGTCACATTCCGCCACGTTTTTGTCACTTTTAATTCACATTTTGGTGCATTGAGTTGCGTTTGTTGGCACGTTTTTTGACTCTTTTGGTCGCGTCTTTGTCTCTTCTTTCAGAACATGTTTGTACAAATCCAAACTACAGTGTTTGCAGTTTTTATTCAAATCAAAGCAACACATTTTGTTGTTTGTGGAAGAAATTATTGCACTTCAAACATTGCAGCCTTTAAAATTGCGATTTCGTGTGGATTTGGTTTAATTGTGCCGCTCTGGCCTTTAAGAGGTAAATAAAGTCATCTGCTCAGAGGCTTCAGAGGCTAAACAACAGGAGAAAAAGTGTGTTTGAACAGACAGCTGCATTAAAGACACAAACAGTCAATCACGATACGACGATTTCCCCTAAAACAGCAGATTGTCACAGGGACCAGCTCATGTTTTTATCACAGCCTGTCGTGTTTCTTTCTTCTCTGCCCTACTACCCCTCAAACTACCGCTACTTTTGTCCAATAACAGCACATTAACCGCTCCGGCGTCCCACAGAAAGCCTCTCATCTCAGCTCTGAACGCGTCTGCAACGTCTGAGGATCAAAGCGCTCTCCGCCCAAATATGACATATGTGTGCGACGTGTCTGGGGCTATTTCTGGCTCCGTATTCTGTTATTCCGCGGTGCTGACGCTGCAGTAAAACAAAGATTAAAGGGACGGGGGGGAGGAATTAGCCACACCATTTTAGGGAGCGTTCCTCCGAGGGGAGACGCGAGCCTGTAAACGCGCTAATCCTCAGCGAGCGGGAAACGATGGCGACAAGAACGCGGAGGACGAATAAAATATGGGTTTGTTGTGTCTGAAAAAGTGACGGCGGTGGGTGTTTACGTCGTGGTCAGTAAAAATCAGATAAATCGAATAATCAGACTGTAATTAAAGGTAAAATATTCTGCTCGAGTGCCTTTTTTCATATTATTCACATTAGTTTTTGTCTCCTTTAGTCACATTTTTGTCACATTCAGTCGCGTTTGTGTCACATTCAGTCGCGTTTGTCGCTTTTTGATGCGTTTGTTGGCACTTTTTGTCGCTTTTGAACACATGTTTATCGCTTTTAGTCGCGTTTGTCAAATTTTTGTCTCCTTTAGTCACATTTTTGTCGCATTCAGTCACATTTTTGTCACATTCAGTCACGTTTTTGTATCCTTTAGTCACATTTGTCACATTCAGTCACATTTTTGTCACATTCAGTCACATTTTTGTCACATTCAGTCACGTTTTTGTCGCTTTTAGTCGCGTTTATGTCACATTTTTGTCTCATTTAGTCATATTTTTGTCACATTCCGTCGCGTTTTTGTCATTTTTAGTCACGTTTATGTCACATTTTTGCCTCATTTAGTCACATTTTTGTCGCATTCAGTCGCGTTTTTGTCACATTCAGTCGCGTTTTTGTCACATTCAGTCGCGTTTTTGTCACATTCAGTCGCGTTTTTGTCGCGTTTGTCACATTTTTGTCTCCATTAGTCACATTTTTGTCACATTCAGTCACGTTTTTGTCGCGTTTGTCACATTTTTGTCTCCATTAGTCACATTTTTGTCACTTTCAGTCGCGTTTTTGTCACTTTCAGTCGCGTTTTTGTCGCTTTTTGATGTGTTTGTACGGGGGGGAGGAATTAGCCGCACCATTTTAGGGAGCGTTCCTCCGAGGGGAGATGTGAGCGTGTAAACGCGCTAATCCTCAGCGAGCGGGAAACGATGGCGAATAAAAAATGGGTTTGTTGTGTCTGAAAAAGTGACGGCGGTGGGTGTGTTTATGTGGTGGTCAGTAAAAATCAGATAAGTCGAATAGTCAGACGGTAATTAAAGGTAAAATATTCTGCATTTTTCATATTATTAGCCTTTAAACCTGCTCTTCAGTGCCTTTTTTCATATTATTAGCCTTTAAACATGCTCTTGATTGCCTTAAATTTGCCATCTCATGTTTTAAAACAAACAAAAAAAAAAGTTTCTTCTTCATTCTATGCCCTGTGTAATCAGAGTGCATCCAGCCAGCAGATGGCGCCAGCGCTATATTCAATCTAGTGAAGTTAGCGCTGAAGACATATTTGTGTGGATTTGCTGCAGCAGTTATCGAGTTTAGAGGCAGAAATGCTCAGAACTAACAATTATTTTGGTAATCGATTAGTTTGTGCGATTATTCTTTCGATAAATCAATTTATCGAGAACGCGAAAGGCCAGTGAACATGAGAATTTTACTCAATTTGACCCCGATAAAGCTGAAGCGATCCATCTGAGGACGTCCTGGTGGAGAATATTGACAGACAAAAGGTTGTGTTTACCAAAAACACAAAATTTACATATTTTCCACAGCATTTTTGTGCAATCCCTGCTCTGTCTGAGTCATAACACCTCATTAACGAATATTCGATTACTTAATTGGTTGACAACGATTTCTATAATCGATTAGTTGTGATTAGTCGAGTAACTTGTTGCAGCTCTACTCAGAACGAATTTAGCGAGGATTTAAGGTCTAAATCATAAAGTCATCTGCTCAGAGGCTTCAGAGTATTGCATTTTCCCGCGGCGTTTTTGTCACATTCAGTCGCATTTTTGTCTCCTTTAGTCACATTGTCACGTTTTTGTCGCTTTTAGTCGCGTTTATGTCACATTTTTGTCTCCTTTTGTCACATTTTTGTCATATTCAGTTGCGTTTTTGTCACATTTGATGCCTTTGTAGGCACTTTGTCGCTTTTGAACACATTTTTGTCGCCTTTATGTCACATTTTTGTGACATTCAGTCGCGTTTTTGTCACATTCAGTCGCGTTTTTGTCACATTCAGTCGCGTTTTTGTCGCTTTTTGATGCGTTTGTAGGCACTTTTTGTCACTTTTGAGTCATCTGCTCAGAGGCTTCAGAGTATCGCATTCTCCCGCGGCGTTTGTTTACCCCTTTTCTCCGCCTGACCACATCTGCACTTCCTCATCCCTCTTCTCCCTCGGTGTCAGTCCCAGCTGTGTTTCACTTCTCGGTGGCTAAACTCGGAACAGGAAGTGAGAACGTGGGGGGCGACGGCAGGAAACCCCGCGCTAATTGTCCGCGTCCTATTTAAAGTGCCGTCCGCAGGTCTGTGAGGGTCTGAACGTGCCGCAGCTCCAGGCAGGATCTGGGCCATGTTTGGACTTCCCCCTGCGCTCCGACGGCCCACGTGTGGAGCTGGAGAACTCATCATTTACTCCAACGGTTCAGGCCAAAGAAAGGAACGTGAGCGAAAACGATTAGGATTCTACGCAAATTTGTGATAAAAGTAAGATTCAGGCATTTTTTAAGGCGAGATTACAGACAAAAGTTTAGTTTTTTGGTGAGTTTGCGCTCTCTGGAAACAACAAACGTGTCCAATCTGCTCCTAAAGATGTTTTATGCTTCCATTGAATCCACTTCATCCATAGATTTCTCTGGGACATTGTAAGTTCAAAGGACGTTTTCTCCAAATGCATTTTTGTCCCTTGAGACATAAAGATCAGCCTTAAAGTGCCCATGACAGGTTGGACCACTCATTTACCTAAAATGCAGTTAAGATAAATATATTTCAAGTTTTGCTAAAATTCTTTACAAATGTTATCCCGGTTTAGCAATTTTATAAGTTTTATTTTCACTTCCTGGTTGTAAATAATGACATCACACTAGGAAATTACCATAGCAACCACACTGTAAACTGGGCTAAAACTCATCTAATGTCATCAATTCTTTTACCTGACAAATAAAACTATATTTGAACTTATTTATTTAGTTGAATTCATGTTTAAAGGGTCACAAAAGTAGTTTATTTTGTGTAAATCGTGTATAAAGTTTGTCTCCCCAGTGTGATGTCATCAGTTTACTTCCTTTAATTTTCAACATATTTTTCAACTTTTCCCCACTAACGGCGACCTGATTGGTGTAAAACTATAATTTATATGTACAACAAGTATTAATACACTGAATTTTGACTGAAAGTCAAAATTAGAAAATCGTGAAAACCTGTCATACGCACTTTAAAGTAGATCCTACACCAAACTGTACAATCTGGACTCAACAAGACTTAGACACAACAAACACAAGGATTTTTTGATATCTAATTCTAAAACTGATTTTTTTTTTTTTTTTTTTTTTTTTTTTTGGTTTTAAGCCAAAAAATGCGGCAACAAACATTTAGGACGCATTTCAGTCAGATCTAGTTTGCTCAAAAACTCAATAAAGAAATCAAAAATCCGCTCGGTAAATTTTTTTGTATCTAATATGTGTATAAAATGAACCAAGAAATTTCAACCTGTTTCTGTTAATTTTTCAGATTTAAATGTCCCAAATATGTAATTTTGGCCATTTTTACACATAAAGTACCTTATTTCTGCATGAAAACATGACATTTTGTTCTTACATTTATGTGACTAAACTATAGGAGAAGTTTACAATTGTTCTCTTTAAATTTGAGATTTTTTTCCTGTTCCTGTTTCCTGCCTCACCTTAAGCACCTTCAAGCTATAATTGTCAGTTTATTCCAGTCCATTTACACTTAAATCTGCCTCAATGCACCACAGTTTCATTTTTTTGTTTTTTTCCAATAAAACTAGCGACAACGACCAAATTAGACCAACACCCGGCTTTGTGAGGAAAAACGATTCCTCCATTCAAGTAATTCAAGACTCACTCGTGGCCCTTCTACTTGAATGAACGGCACAGACGCAGAAAACATCCGGAAGAGTTGTGTGTAACGTTAAAACACTGGCACGAAACACTTGTATCTGCAGTTTTAGATAGAGATGGCATATCTAAAACGTAATCATACATATAATCATGATTTCAATTATGACTCTATTCAATTATGGAAATGTAATCGAGAATATAATGAGTTGCTAAGTGAGTTATAAGTGAGTTCTTTTGCCTCAAAACCTGGAGCAAAGGCACGTTTCTAAACATTACATTAATAAAATATATTTGGTCTATACTTTATCCACTTTATTCCTGAAGTTGCCGTACGCGCCGCCGTCTTGTTGTATTAGTTCACACGGAGCAGACGAGCTCAACAGAAAATAAGTTCTACTCGACTAAAAAGACGTTTTCAGGAAATCGTTGCGTTGTGACTTGTTGTTGCTCGTGTTCATTAAACATTTTACACAAATCAATCTACTTTATGTAACATTTTAGCGTCAGACTTTTCCTTCGTTCGTCATTAGCTTTAACAGAGTTCTCGTCAAACGGAAGTGCGTTTACAACAAAAGTGTGATCTGTGGTAAAAAGAGTCAAAAGTGGGCGGGGCAGAGTAAGGCGAAGACCTTAGATTGATAAAAACATTTTCTGAAATAAGTGACAAAAACTAGACTAAGAGTGACAAAACTGCATCTAAAAGTGACAAAAATGTGACTAAAAGTGACACAAGCGCGAGACAAAAAGCAACAAAATACAACTGATACAGACAAAGCTTAACAAAAACAAGTATAAAGTGACAAAAAACTTGACAAAAACGGTCAAAAACACTAAAAACATACTTAAAGTGACGGAAATGTGCCATAAACAACATAAATGTTTTACACCAATTATGTGGCTGTTTGTTTGTGGAAAAAAGCTGAAAAAATGTGATGAAAATTGACAAATTGATGACGTCACACAAGAAAGACAAAGGTTATGCATAATTTACACAAAATTAACTACTTTTTTGACCCTTTAAACCTTGATTCGACAAAATAAAGTCATTCACGTGTGTTTTTCTTTGTAAAATAAAAAAAATTGCGATATTAGATGCGTTTTGGTGCACTGTACAGGATGGATTCTTGGTGTGACGTCATCGTTTACAACCAGGAAGTAAAGTTAAAAATCTAAAGAAATTGCAAAACTGGGGTAAAATTTGTTGAGATTTTAGCAGAATTTTAAATATATTTATCCTAACTGCGTTTTATCTGAAAGAGCAGCCCAACCTGTCAGACACTTTAAGGTTAAGGTACACTTTATTGTAAATTTATCCTTTGCATTTGACCCAGAAAGTGTAGGAAAACGAATGAATGAAGGAGTTTGGGTAAGTTACGAGTGATTATTAAGTGAAACGACTCAAACAAAACCCTTTCCTCACCCAAATGTCGGCCTTGGTGGTGATGGCTTTCCCTGCGTAGAGGTTGATCATTTCTGGAGCGCGGTACGAAAGAGTGGTGTATCTGAGGAGCACAAAAACACAACACAAGGTAAACGGGACAGAAAAACAAGGCAGAGAATTAAGGCTGTGACCCTTTGGTCCAGGGGTGTCCAAACTTTTTCCATCGAGGGCCTCATATTGAAACATAGACCAAGCGGAGGGCCACAAATCAATCGTGAAACGTTAAAAAAGCTGCATTTATCTGATGTTTTAAGCTCCACCACATCTACATTCAGTCTCAGTGCCTTAATATCAGGTCTGTGTGGCACCTAAATGTTAGTTATTTAGGTTGGAATTGTAGAAAATCTGAAATGTGCTGTAAATAGTATTTATCAGGACAATGTGGGCCAGTTCACCAGGAAGCCTAAGGGCCAAGAAAAATTGGTCTGAGGGGCGCATTTGGCCCCCGGGCCTGAGTTTGGACATGCCTGCTCATTTTATTTATACAAAATTATTATAAAATGATTTCTATGGCAAAAACGAGAAGATCTTAAGTGAGTTTGCAGACGATTTTGGAGTCTTAATGTATAAATACACCGTCTCCTGGTACTTTTCTGTATAAATAGTTGTTTTACTTTTCTACAGTTTAGTTCTTTTGAGTGCAGTTTGGTTCAGATAAATGGAAATACTTTAGTTTTGATATACTTTGCCACTCCCTTTTAGTCGACTAATCTGTCTTTTCTTTAGTCGACTAAAGACCTACTCTCTCGACCGATTCATCGACTAAAAGGGGGTGTGGTAAAAATATATCAAAGTGTTGTGGATTTTCTTTATCAGAAATAAAGTACTGAGAATAGGCTCTGTCTATTTCAAATGATCCATTTTATTTTACAAGCGCAGAGCAAATTATGGTCTATCCCTGACAAACGTGACATTTTGTCCCACAACAAAAGCTACAGCTAAAGTATTTAGACCAAACTGCACTCAAAACAGCAAAACTGAAGAGGAATTCATGCAAAAAAAATCTAATTTTAACAGATAAGTACAATTAAACACTGTGTTTATGTGTTGGACTCCAAAATGTTCAGCAAACTCACTTCATATCTTCTTGTTTTTGCTGTTTTTTGCCATATAACTCCTTCAATTCTAAATACAATAATCAGTCGACTGATAAATATGACCAAATGACTAAAGGTACATAGCCCTAATTAGAACATAAGAGGCGCGACCATAAACGGCAAAATTTGCAGAGGAATAAAACCCGAGTCAAATATTTAATTGTTTATTTATCTATTTTATTCATTTATTTATGCTATTTATTGTGTTCATTTATTTTAGGCTCACTGTTTTAGATGTATTTATGGTGGTTGGGTGGGATGTGGCATCTTAACGTAAAAATACACTGTACTTTTTTGTATACATTGTTTTTTGCATGAATTCCTCCACAGTTGTGTTCTTTTTTCGCTCAGATAAACGGAAATACTTTACAGTTTTTGATACACTTTGCCACACCCCCTTTTTAGTCGACTAATCGGTCGATAGAGCTGGTTTTCAGTCGACCAAGAATTTCCTTCGGCGACTCTCTCGACCGATTAATCCAGTGTTTTTCACGTTTTGGGTTTAAAAGCCACCACGGCACACCACCTACCACTAAAACATGAACAAATCAGACCATTTACTTAAAAATATTGTATATAATAAGGTAAATAATGTCTGTGGCGCTGTCTAGTTCTTTCTTTTTTGGTGAAAACGTTGCTCAGGACACTCCAGAAAGGTAAATTAGTTCATTAATCCGCATGTGTGAATCTGTTAATTCAAACTGGACATTTTCTCAAGGTGCACCTGGCAAAACCTCAAGGTGCACTAGTGTTCCCCGGCACTGGAGGAAAATCAAGGGATTAATCGACTAAAAGGGGGTGTGGTAAAAATATATCAAAACTAAAGTATTACCGTATAAGTAAACTGAAGTATTACCGTGTATTTAGCCCAAACTGCACTCAAAACAGCAAAACTGAAGAGGAATTCATGCAAAAAAACATACAATTTTTACAGATAAGTACAATTAAACACTGTATTTATGTGTTGGACTCCAAAATCTTCAGCAAACTCACTCCAAATCTTCTTGTTTTTGCCATATAACTCCTTCAATTCTAAATACAATAATCAGTCGACTGATAAAAATGTTGGTCGAGCGATTAACTGACCAAACGACTAAAGGTACACAGCCCTAATTAGAACATAAGAGGCGTGACCATAAAAGTCGCAGAGGAATAAAACCAGAGTCAAACAGTGTCGCGTTTGGAGTTCACACAGGGCCATAAACGGACGATAACAGACAAACATATCACGCTTTATTGCCGCCGTAAATGTGGGAAAGTCAACAAACGGGACAGAGCTAAAGGTGAAACAAGTTGTGATTTGATACAACGGGAAAGGAATCATGTCAAGGCCACTGGGTTAAAGTCTACACGGCAGGTCCTCATGAAATCCAAACGACGACTTGGTTTGGTGTTTTAGGTTTTTGAAGTTGCAGTTCCAGAAGAAATTTCCATGAATAAACATTAAAAATTACAGGAAGTAGAGCAGAGTCATCAAAAAGCAAGACAATTTACAGAAAAGTGACGTATTCGTCAGAGTTTTTTGTCTCGAGGGCCCCTTGAGCTTTGTCTCACACTGAAAAGTTAGTTTTCAGACTAGACTGGCACTAGGGGGCGCTCTCAAGCTCCTGGTCCTTAGTCCTGGTTTAGACCTGGTTTGGTCCTGGTTTAGACCCAGTTTGGTCCTGGTTTAGACTTGGTTTAGTCCTGGTTTAGACCCGGTTTGGTCCTGGTTTAGACTTGGTTTAGTCCTGGTTTAGACCCAGTTTGGTCCTGGTTTAGACTTGGTTTAGTCCTGGTTTAGACTTGGTTTAGTCCTGGTTTAGACTTGGTTTAGTCCTGGTTTAGACTTGGTTTAGTCCTGGTTTAGACCCGGTTTGGTCCTGGTTTAGACCCGGTTTGGTCCTGGTTTAGACTTGGTTTAGTCCTGGTTTAAACCCGGTTTGGTCCTGGTTTAGACTTGGTTTAGTCCTGGTTTAGACCCGGTTTGGTCCTGGTTTAGACCCGGTTTGGTCCTGGTTTAGACCCGGTTTGGTCCTGGTTTAGACTTGGTTTAGTCCTGGTTTAGACCCGGTTTGGTCCTGGTTTAGACTTGGTTTAGTTCTGGTTTAGTCCCGGTTTGGTCCTGGTTTAGTCCCGGTTTAGACCCGGTTTGGTCCTGGTTTAGACCTGGTTTAGTCCTGGTTTAGACCCGGTTTGGTCCTGGTTTAGACTTGGTTTAGTTCTGGTTTAGTCCTGGTTTAGACCCGGTTTGGTCCTGGTTTAGACCTGGTTTAGTCCTGGTTTAGACCTGGTTTGGTCCTGGGTTAGACCTGGTTTGGTCCTGGGTTAGATTTGGTTTAAACCTGGTTTAGTCCTAGTTTAATTCTGGTTCAGTCCTGGATTGGCAATTTTTTTTGTCTTGTAGCATTTTGTATTTTATTATCTATATCTATATATATATATATATCTCTATATCTATATCTCTATATATATCTCTATATCTCTATATATATCTATATCTATAGATATATCTATATCCATATCTATCTCTATATATCTATATATCTATATATATATATATATATATATATATATATATATATATATATATATAATTCCGCAGGAGTTATTCCATCTTTACTGAACCAGATCTAAATGTGTGGATGTTTTGTGTGACCTTCGTGGCACATCGTATCCGGCCCCGAGGTCGTAGCTCTCAGAAAAGTCTGGCCCGTAGGAAGATTAAGTTGAATAGCCCTGTTCTGATCTGTTGAATGTCCAGATACAAAAAAACTGAAATTCTATCTTACTGCTTAGAGCCGGGCGATACGGTGATAAAAACTGAATCGTGATCTGCCATTTTTGTGAAATCGTCGTGTTGTGATTTTTTTTTTGTGTCTTTAATGCAGCTGTCTGTTCAAACACACTTTTTCTCCTGTTGTTTAGCCTCTGAAGCCTCTGAGCAGATGACTTTATTTACCGCTTACGCCTCTTAAAGTGCGTATAACAGATTTTTTATCATTTTCGGATTTTGACTTCATATGTTGTATTAATGCCTCTTATCAGAATAAATTATAGTTTTACAAGAATCACGCAGCCGTTTGTGGAGGAAAGTGTAAAAATATGTTAAAAGTTACAGGAAGTAAACACGACTGATGACATCACAGTGGGGATATGAAGGCTGTGTGTAATTTACAAAACAAACTACTTTTTTTACCCTTTAAAACATTTTACCCTTTTAAACATTAGTTCACCAAAATCAACAAAAGGTGTTCAACATGTATTTTTATTTGTCAAAGAAAAACATCTGTGACATTAGAGGAGTTTTTTCCCAATTGTACAGATGGTTGCTATGGTAATTTCCTAGCGTGATGTCATCATTTACAACCAAGAAGTGTGATTAAAAACGTACAAAATGGCTAAACTGGGATAAAATGTGTAAAGTATTTTATTAAACTTTGAAATATATTTATCTAAACTGCATTTTAGTCACATGAGTCGTCCAACCTGTCAGAGGCCCTTTAAGTGCAATAATTCAACTCGAGGCACCAAACGCAACTAAAAGCGACAAAAATGCGTCTAAAAACTACAAAGACGAGACTAAAAGTCACAAAGACTCACTTAATTACAACAAACACAACGGAATGTGACAAAAAAGTGACTAAAAGTGACAAATTATGCTTTATTTACCTCTTAAAGGCCAGGGCTGCACAATTAAACCAAATCCACACGGAAAAAAAAAAAATCGCAATTTTGTGCAATAATTCCTTCCACAAACAACAAAATGTGTTGCGTAGATTTGAACTGCCAACACTGTAGTTTGGATTTGTACAAACAAGCGAGGAAAGTGCGACCGCTTATAGACCGGTGTCTTTACATGTACAAAGTCATTTGAATTTTTAGGACAATTTTCAGTCCAATCTAGTTTACTTAAAAACAAAATAAGAAATCCAAAATCCCCTCTGTACATTTTTTTTGTAACTAATATGTGACAAAATGAACCAAGACATTTACACCTGGTTCTGTCCATTTTTCAGTTTTATGTGTCAAATATGTGTATTCTTGGCCATTTTTTCACATAAAATGCCTTATTTCCACGATGAAAAACATGTAATATATTTTTTTCTTACATTTATGTGACTAAACTACAGGAGAAGTTTCAAATTGATATATTTTAATGTAAGATTTTTTCCTATTCACCTGCAGTGTCTCACCTAATTAACTAATAACTTAATTGGATTTTAGTTAAATGAGTAATTCAACCTGTCAGAGGCACTTTCTGGAGCTCATTCAAGTAGATTTTGCTCTTTAAAGTGAGTTTTAACATTTTTCTAATTTTGATTTTATTTGGTGTATTAATACCTATTGTACATAAAAATCTAGTTTTACGCTAATCGAGTTGTAGTTTGAGGAGAAAAACCTGTTGAAAATTAAGTTTCCGCATGATTTACCCAAAATAAACAACAATTTTTGATGCTTTAAACAATAATTCAACAAAATAAAGGTGTTTTGATTCGTCAGATTGTACATGTACAAAGTAGGGGTTTTTTTGTAATCAGAATCAGAAACGGTTTATTGCCGTTGTCAGTGATCAAAAATTCACAAACATAGGAACTTGCTTCGGCGTGAGGTGCAACATAAAACAATGAATAAAATATAATAAAATATATAAAAACGGCATGCATAAAATTAAGAATAAAATAGACTAAGATAGACTGAGATTATATACAGAATGTACAGTTGGCAGATGCGATGTGCAAATAGACAGATAATTATGGCTGGTGCGGCTTATACTCAGGTGCGCTCAATAGTCCCAATTTTACGGTAGTCTTGTAAGGACTTTACTCAACCACATTGTATTTTATTACAACAAAAATAGATTAAAGGTCCCATATTCTGCTCTTTTCCCCGTTACACAGTCTATTCTAAGGGCTTTGTTGATACATTTTCTCGTTGTGTAATATCCATAACATAACAGTTTCCAAAAAACACCCATTTCTTGGACTGGCCCCCCTCCTTGCAAAAGCAAACGGCTCACTCTGAGATCTGACCCCCCCGAACAGAGAGCAGCCTGCCTCCCCCGCCCAACCCGCGCGCCTCCCCCGCCCAACTCGTGCCGAAGCCTAGAGTGGAGATGGTGCATGCGCCGTGTGCTCTGGTAAACAGCGATACACAAACACTGAATAAACCTTTTCTGGTCCTGACGGTGCGTCGTGCTGAGTCCTACGTCCTGGATCTGACCTGGAGTTTGACGTGCTCCAGTACCTCGACGACGGACGTGCCGTTTGGTAAATAACAAGCTAACTCTTCTATCTGTCGTATCCATCGTGTAATTACTGTGTAGCATTAGCATTAGCTGTTTTTATTCTTGCGGCTGCGCACTTCCTGGAGGCGTGGCTTAAACACCGCGTCATCTTAGTGAGGAGCCCCCGTCTGCTGCTCAGAGGGGGACGGAAAAGACAGTTCTCTAGTGAAAACATGAGGGAATCAATCAAAAAACCACTTTGGGCACAACATACGAGGCCCAAATAGCACCGGAGGAAGGTTAACACCTCTGAAAAGTCCATTTTGCATGTTATGGGACCTTTAAAGTGTGAAGAAAAAAATGCAGTTGAGGGAAAACAAACAAACATTGCATGCTTTTGAGGGCCCGTCCCTCCTCTAGGCCCTGGGAAACAGCACCCTGTACCCCCCCAGTGCTACGCCCCTGGTTCAGCGGTTGGGTTTGTTTCTCACTTTTTTATCTCGTCCTCCACGGCGGTCACTCCTTCTTTCTGAGGCAGTAGAATTTTGTGAGTGGCACTGCCGAAGTCACACAGCACGTAGTTCCCCTGGTCGTTCAAAAGGATGTTCTCCACCTGAAGGAAAAACACAAAATAAGAACACATTGTGAAACTTTTTTACATCACTGCATCGTTACCGGACGGACGAGCGGACAGATCTGCAGAAAAGTCCATGTGAAGGTTCTCGTGTTTTTCTAATTCTGACTTAGTTTGGCGGGAGGGCACCTGTGGTAAGTATTTATCGTAGTTTTATATCTGTGAAGTTGCAGTTTGTGTAAAAAACAGAAGAGGGAGAACATGCAGACTCCGCCCAGAGATCGTGTGATGTTGGTCTGGTCCAGGAATCGAACCCACGATCTTTTTATTGAGAGGCAGAAGCTCTAACCGCTGAGCAAACAACAAACATGTCCAATCTGCTCCTAAAGATGTTTTATTCGTCCATTGAATCCACTTCATCCATAGATTTCTCTGGGACATTGGAACTTCAAGTAAAAAAGTAAAGTAAAGTAGTAAAGTAAAGTAGATCCTACACCAAACTGTAGAATCTCGACTCAACAAGATTTTGACTAAAAGCGACAAAAACGCAACTAAAAATGACAAAAATGTGTCTAAAAGCGACAAAAAGCAAAAGAATGTGACCAAAAGTGACAAAAACATGACAAAAAGCGACAAAAATGCAACTAAAAACATTTTTCTCCCGCAGAGACAAAAAGATCAGCCTTAAAGTAGATCCTACACCAAACTGTACAATCTGGACTCAACAAGATTTAGACAGAACGGACACAAGGATTTTTTGATAACTAGATCTAAAACTGATTTATTGAAGTTTTAAGTTAAAAAAAATGAGGCGACAATTTTCAGTCCAATCTAGTTTACTTAAAAACAAAATAAGAAATCCAAAATCCCCTCAGTGCATTTTTTTTGTAACTAATATGTGACAAAATGAACCAAGAAAGTTTTTTATTTCAAATATGTAGAATTTTGGCTGTTTTTTCACATAAAATGCCTTATTTCCCCAATGAAAAACTTGTAATATATTTTTTTCTTACATTTATGTGACTAAACTACAGGAGAAGTTTACAATTGATATATTTTAATGTAAGGTTTTTGCGTCTCACCTAATTAACTAATAACTTAATTGGATTTTAGTTAAATGAGTAATTCAACCTGTCAGAGGAACTTTCTGGAGCTCATTCAAGTAGATTTTGCATATATCCCCTTTAAAGTGTGTGTGACAGGTTTTAACCATTTTCTAATTTTGATTTTATTTGTTGTATTAATACCTATTGTACATAAAAACCTAGTTTTACACTAATCGAGTTGTAGTTTGAGGAGAAAAGCTGGAAAATCAGATGAAAATTACCAACGTTTACGCATGATTTACCCAAAATAAACAACTTTTTGACGCTTTAAACAATAATTCAACAAAATAAAGGTGTTCACATAGATTTTGATTCGTCAGATTAAAAAATATGTGACATTAGCCCAGTGTGTAAAGTAATTTCCAACTGTGATGTCATCATTTACAACCAGGAAGTGACATTACAAAACTATAAAATTGCTAAATTGTAATAAAATGTAGAATCTTTCTAAGCAAAACTTTAAATATATTTTTCTTACACATATTTTGTTTACACGAGTAGACCTGTCAGAGGAACTTTCTGGAGCTCATTCAAGTAGATTTTGCATATATCCCCTTTAAAGTGCTTGTGACAGGTTTTAACAATTTTCTAATTTTGATTTTATTTGTTGTATTAATACCTATTGCACATAAAAATCTAGTTTTACACTAATCCAAGAAAATTACCAAAGGTTACTCATGATTTACCCAAAACAAACCACTTTTTTTGACCCTTTAAACAATAATTCAACAAAATAAAGGTGTTGACATAGATTTTGATGTGACATTAGCCCGGTGTGCAAAGTAATTTCCAACTGTGGTGTCATCATTTACAACCAGGAAGTGAGCTAAATTGTAATAAAATGTAGAATCTTTCGAAGCAAATCTTTAAATATATTTATCTTACCCGTATTTTGGTTACACGAGTAATCCGACCTGGCACTTTAAAGGGCGTATGACAGGTTTTTATGATTTTCTAATTTTGACTTTATTCAGTGTATTAATACTTGTTGTAAATATATATAATAGTTTTATACCAATCAGGTCGCTGTTTGTGGAGAAAAGTTGAAAAATATGTTGAAAATTACAGGAAGTAAACAAACTGATGACATCACACTGGGGGAGACAAACTTTATACATGATTTACACAAAATAAACTACTGTTTTGACATTAATTCAACTAAATAAATAAGTTCAAATATATATTTATTTGTCCGGTAAAAGAATTGATGACATTAGATGAGTTTTAGCCCAGTTTACAGTGTGGTCGCCATGGTAATTTCCTAGTGTGATGTCATTATTTACAACCAGGAAGTGAAATTAAAACTTATAAAACTGCTAAACCGGGATAACATTTGTAAAGAATTTTAGCAAAACTTGAAATATATTTATCTTAACTGCATTTTAGGTAAATGAGTGGTCCAACCTGTCATGGGCCCTTTAATTATTTACAAATCTGTCCTCCTACGCACAATACAGCCACCATTCAGAGATAAATGCGGTGATTTAATTGTACCGTGTGATTTGGACAGCGCTCCGTCTCTTGTTCTAAATAGTTGCCGCTCTCGTTCCCCCGTCCCTCTTAACCCCGGCCCGCACTCCCCCCCGCGCTCCCCCCCGCGCTCCTCTTTTGTGGCCGTGTTGTGTAACGCGAGTGGGTCGAACACTGCCGGGTCTGTGGAGCTGAAGAGAGCTCTGTTTTTGAGTCCAGTCCAAACCGGGACCAGAGCAGGACCGGAGCAGCCCACTGACAGAGCACTGGGCCCGGGCACAATGAGGCGGCTCTGCTGGGTCTGAGCCGAGCCTGTCCCAGGACCAAAACGCCATCTCTAAAGGGGATGGACAGCTGTGTGGAGAACGGGTTAAACGACAACGTCATAGATTGTCATTTTATCACAGGTTTAGTACGTTTGATGGATTCATATAGGTTTCTGCAAATCAAATGTAATGTTTTTAACACTGCATTTCAAGTTTATTAATGCCTTAATCAATGTCAAAACACAAGACATTTACACTTTTATCATGTCAACACTGCTGATTTGTGACCATTCTATTGGGCAGCAGAATGACCAGAATATAATAAACTACTTTCCTCAAACTACTTTGTAATATTCAAAAAGCTCATTTACATGGCAGGTAAACCATGCAAATGAAATTCAGTTTTGAACCCTATGTAGAACTTTTTAGAGGATTCGATCTCAGCTTTTAACAACTAGATTCAATAAATCCACTACATCTGGGATTCAAAATATATTTGCATATTAAATTTCAAAGTAAAAACTACTGTCATGGACACGCACTTCTGATTGGCCGATACAGGAGCTCAGGGAGACGATAATTATTTGTTCTTATTTTTATTATGTCTATATTCTAGTGCCGTCAAACAATAAAAAATGAATTTGATTAATAACACTTTGGCACTGTGTAATCTTTGTAAACTTTGTAATCACGATTAATGGCATCACCCTCTATTTAAGAGTTATGATAAACATGTCTATTTTAAAGTATGTTTGCATATTTTCTTCTGAAAATTAAAACATTTTTATTATTTCACAAATATCTAAATCCATTATTTAAAAGCACAACTATTGAAGTCTAGACACTGCATGAATCATGTTTCAGGTAAATCTAGGCTACATGACCAAACTATAGGTTTAATGGATTAAGGGCCCTTCATACACTCATAGAACTATAGTTACACACTGATAACTGATGTGTATGATTGACAGATGGAGCTGGTGTTGGTCTGGTGTTTTCTGTAGTAGTTTGGTGACATGTTTGGTCCAGTTCAATTGTTTCAGCGCCACACGTGTGTTTAGTTTTGGTCACGGAGCACACGAAGGGTTAATGCAGGACTGTTCAACTTTTACCGAGGACCTGATTTTGGGGATGGTTTGTCCTCAAGGCCAGAAACTAATCCAACGCTTTTGAAATACGAAAAAAATAATAATACAAGTAATATGAAAGCCTTTAACATTTGCAGAACTGAACCAGGTCTAAACCAGGTCTAAACCAGGACTAAACCAGGTCTAAACCAGGTCTAAACCAGGTCTAAGCCAGGACTAAAGCAGGTCTAAAGCAGGTCTAAAGCAGGTCTAAAGCAGGTCTAAGCCAGGTCTAAAGCAGGTCTAAGCCAGGTCTAAAGCAGGTCTAAGACAGGACTAAACAAGATCTAAACAAGGTCTAAGCCAGGTTTAAACCAGGTCTAAACAAGGTCTAAGCCAGGACCAAGCCAGGACTAAACCAGGTCTAAGCCAGGTCTAAAGCAGGTCTAAGCCAGGACTAAAGCAGGTCTAAAGCAGGTCTAAAGCAGGTCTAAAGCAGGTCTAAGCCAGGACTAAACCAGGTCTAAGACAGGACTAAACAAGATCTAAACCAGGTCTAAGCCAGGACCAAGCCAAGACTAAACCAGGTCTAAAGCAGGTCTAAAGCAGGTCTAAAGCAGGTCTAAAGCAGGTCTAAGCCAGGTTTAAGCCAGGTTTAAACCAGGTCTAAACCAGGTCTAAACCAGGTCTAAACCAGGTCTAAGCCAGGGCTAAACCAGGGCTAAACCAGGACTAAACCAGGACTAAACCAGGTCTAAACCAGGTCTAAAGCAGGTCTAAGCCAGGACTAAACCAGGTCTAAACCAGGTCTAAACCAGGTCTAAGCCAGGTCTAAACCAGGTCTAAACCAGGTCTAAGCCAGGACCAAGCCAAGACTAAACCAGGACTAAACCAGGTCTAAAACAGGACTAAACAAGATCTAAACCAGGTCTAAGCCAGGACCAAGCCAAGACTAAACCAGGTCTGACCCAATAAAAAGAGATCAAACATTCCCTCTATTTTTGCCACATGTGGTGAGGGCCGGATCATGTCCCCTGGAGGGCCTGATTTGGCCGCCGGGCCTTCAGTTGAACAGGTTTAATGAACAGGTTTTCGTGCGAGTGTCTGCCGTGGGACCGGCCCGATCGCAGGTTTACCTTGAGGTCTCGGTGGATGACGGGCGTTTTGCACTGATGGAGCCGGGCCACCGCTTCACACGTGTCGCAGAAGATGTGGAGCACCTCGACCTCAGTGAAGCCCACGCTCAGACGCTGGTTCATCTGCTTCACCACCTGACCCGCTGGAAAGAGACACGGAACATCAACCCATCCAGCTCCCAATACTTTACACCCACTGTTGAGCTGCAGGGAGAACGGCAACTTTTCACAATTACTTTGCTTTTCGTGTGACAGAAATGAACACCGCAGGAGATAAAGATCAGCCTTAAAGTAGATCCTACACCAAACTGTACAATCTGGACTCAACAAAATTTAGACACAACGTACAGAAGGATTTGTTGATATCTAATTGGAAGATGTATTTATTGAAGTTTTAAGTCCAAAAAATGAGGCAAAATTTGAATTTTTAGGCAATTTTCAGTCCAATCTAGTTTACAAAATTAGAAATCCAAAATCCCCTCAGTACATTTTTTTTGTAACTAATATGTGACAAAATGAACCAAGAAATTTAAACCTGGTTCTGTCCATTTTTCATTTTTATATGTCAAATATGTAGAATTTTGGCTGTTTTATCGCATAAAATGCTTTTTTTCCACAATGAAAAACTTGTAATATATTTTTTTCTTACATTTATGTGAGTAAACGACAGGAGAAGTTTACAATTGATATATTTTAATGTAAGATTTTTGCGTCTCACCTAATTAACTAATAACTTAATTGGATTTTAGTTAAATGAGCAGTTCGACCTGTCAGAGGAACTTTCTGGAGCTCATTCAAGTAGATTTTGCATATATCCCCTTTAAAGTGCGTGTGACAGGTTTTAACAATTTTCTAATTTTGATTTTATTTGTTGTATTAATACCTATTGTACATAAAAATCTAGTTTTACACTAATCGAGTTTTAGTTTGAGGAGAAAAGCTGGAAAATCAGTTGAAAATTACCAACGTTTACGCATGATTTACCCAAAACAAACAACTGTTTTGACCCTTTAAACAATAATTCAAGAAAATAAAAGTGTTCACATATATTTTGATTCGTCAGATTGAAAAATATGTGACATTAGCGGACATAAATGTATTCTATGAGAAAACAAATTACTTTAAACCAGGGGTGTCCAAACTTTTTCCATCGAGGGCCACATATTGAAATATAGACCAAGCGGAGGGCCACAAATCAATCGTGAAACGTTAAAAAAAGCTGCATTTATCTGATGTTTTAAGCTCCACCACATCTACATTCAGTCTCAGTGCCTTAATATCAGGTCTGTGCTGCACCAAAATGTTAGTTATTTAGGTTGGAATTGTAGAAAATATGAAATGTGCTGTAAATAGTACTTATCAGGACAATGTGGGCCAGTTCACCAGGAAGCCTGAGGGCCAAGAAAAATTAGTCTGAGGGCTGCATTTGGCCCCCGGGCCTGAGTTTGGACATGCCTGCTTTAAACGATACCTCTGTGACTCGTGATATGAAGTTCAGTCTTTAAAGGAACAATATTATGCATTTAATCTTATTGTTGTCCTGTAAACCTGCTCTTGAGTGTCTTCAGTTTGTCTCATGTTTTAGAACTAAAAATAAAATGCTTTTAAACAGAAAAATACAACTTTATCTCTGTGTTGGGAGATGCCATTTTGACTCAGCTGTGGCTCCATCTACTGGCTGTAGAGGCAATTACACACATGTGAATATAGACCCACAATGATTTGCAATAAGCAACGGATCCGATGTAGTTGTATTTATCGTGATCAGATGAAGAAATGTTCAGAGCGAGTCTGGCCCTGATTTAAGGACTTAAAACAGCAAAGGATTCTGGGATAAATGACGTCAGCATCATCTACATCAGTGGTTCCCAATCTTTTTTGTCTCATTTACCCCCTAAGCTTTGTTTTACACTCAGAGTACCCCTTAACTTGAGTTTCGTGACGACAATTCCCCAAGTTTTTGTGTCACCGTTAGCTTGTGTGATTGTTGTGTTCTTCATGTTAGATCCATAGAACTATAATAAAACCTGGAAGATGAATCCAAAATGGCCGCCCTGTTTATCCCTGTGGCCTGAGCTCATTGGCGCATGACTCCAAAAAAGTTTCTTACTTCCGCATTTACTTCCTGATACAGAGGCTGCCATCTTTGCTTTAGGGCGCCACGTGACCACAATCCCCCATGATGCTTTGAGGGAGCGACCACACAGCTGCAAGTTTTTGTGTTAGCGTTAGCTTGTGTGATTGTAATTGTGTGATTATAATTCATGTTAGACACACGTGAAGCGTCTGAAATGAAATAAAATACAACTTACAGGTGTCTCTAGTCGAGCCTTTTCCACGAGCTTCTGTTTGTATCGTCCGACGCTCGTTCACGTGACTCGCACATGTTTGTGTGACGTCACTTCATATAAAAACGGTAATTTCTGTGATTTTAGAAACGGTAGAAAAGAACATTTCCTTCTATTTTATTTAAATACCAATAATAATTCAGTACTGTCTGCAATTATAATGTGCAATTTTAGAAAAAGGCTGAGCCCAAGAGGCTGCAGTACCTCACACGACCACTAATCAATCTGGGACACAGACAGAGCCAATTATCCAGTCCATTTAATACATCCATGGGTCTGCTTTATCAGATCTTTTGTTCACCTTATTCCAGAAGTTGTCGTGGGTGTCGCCATCTTGTTTCCGTTGTAGTTCACACGGAGCAGAAGAGCACAACAGAAAATAAGTTCTACTCGACTAAAAAGACGTTTTCAGGAAATCGTTGTGTTGCTGACTTGCTTTTGCTCGTGTTCATTAAACATTTTACACAAATCAATCTACTTCATATAATGAGACTTTTCCCTCGTTCGTCATTCCCGCAAACACCGTTAGCGTCAAACCTTTAGTACAAGAGTGCGGATCAGATCAAAAAGATGCAAAAGTGGGAGACACGGAATAAGGCGAATAGCATTTTTCACTACAAACGATATCCTCAATATTAAAATCCTGCATTATCTAAAACTCTAAATCTTGATGTACTGTCCACCTCTTTAAACTAATACAAGCGCAAATTATAATTAAGTCAGGGTTTGCACGTTTTCAAACCAACCACCAGACAGTGCAACCTAAATAACTGCACACTTTGCCATGTTCTTCCAGTCGGGTGCGCGTCGTACCTTTGCAGTACTCCATGAGGATGAGCACCTCCCACACGCTCTCGGACACAGCGTTTATGGTCGAGTCCAAATAAGCCACGATGTTCTTGTGTCCCGACAGCTCTTTCTGCAAAAGACACAAATGGGATGCGTTCAAATGTTGTCACAAGGTTAAAGAGAACGAGCTCGAGACGGGTCAGAAGTCACTGTGAAACTGTCAGATTGTGGATTTGTTGATCGTTGTTGTCAGTTGAAAGGACTTGAAGCCATAAAGGAAAAATATTCTGCATTTTTCATATTGTTATTAGCCTTTAAACATGCTCTTGAGTGCCTTAAATTTGCCATGTCATGTTTAAAAAAAAATAGTTTCTCATTCATTCTCTGCCCTGTGTTATCAGTCACTATGAAATGACACTGAGTGCATCCAGCAGATGGCGCCAGCGCTATGTTGACCTTATTCCGGAAGTTGCCGTACGCGCCGCCGTCTTGTTTCTGTTGTAGTTTACACGGAGCAGAAGAGCACAACAGAAAATAAGTTCTACTCGACTAAAAAGACGTTTTCAGGAAATCATTGCGTTGTGACTTGTTGTTGCTCGTGTTCATTTAAAGGTCCCATATTCTGCTCTTTCCCCCTTCACACAGTCTGTTCTAAGGGCTTTGTTGATACATTTTTGCGTTGTGTAATATCCATAACATAACAGTTTACAAAAAACACCCATTTCTTGGACTGGCCCCCCTCCTGCAAAAGCAAACGGCTCACTCTGAGATCTGACCCCCCCGAACAGAGAGCAGGCTGCCTCCCCCGCCCAACTCGCGCACCTCCCCCGCCCAACCCGTGCCGAAGCCTAGAGTGGAGATGGTGCATGCGCCGTGTGCTCTGGTAAACAGCGATACACAAACACTGAATAAACATTTTATCGGCCTGCCGGTGCGGCCGTGCTGAGTCCTACGTCCTGGATCTGACCTGGAGTTTGACGTGCTCCAGGGCCTCAACGACGGACGTTGCCGTTTGGTAAATAACAAGCTAACTCTTCTATCTGTCGTATCCATCGTGTAATTACTGTGTAGCATTAGCATTAGCTGTTTTTATTCTGCGGCTGCGCGCTTCCTGGAGGCGTGGCTTAAACACGCGTCATCCTGGTGAATCACGTCATCTTAGTGAGGAGCCCCCGACAGCTGCGCAGCCGAGGGGGACGGAAAAGACAGTTCTCTAGTGAAACCAAGAGGGAATCAATCAAAAAACCACTTTGGGCACAACATACGAGGCCCAAATAGCACTGGAGGAAGGTTAAAACCTCTGAAAAGTCCATTTTGCATGTTATGGGACCTTTAAACATTTTACACAAATCAATCTACTTTATGTAACATTTTAGCGGTGAGACTTTTCCCTCGTTCGTCATTAGCTTTAACGGAGTTCTCGTCAAACGGAAGTGCATTTACAACAAAAGTGCAAAAAACGGCAAAAGTGGGCGGGGCAGAATAAGGTCAATACAATCTAGTGAAGTTGGCGCTGAAAAGACGTCATTGTGTGGATTTGCTGCAGCAGTTATCGTGTTTAGAGTTTGACGATGATTTAAAGTCTATATGACAGGTCAGACGTCAGACATTTCACCAAAACGTACTGAACATGATCATATTTAAGATTTTAATAAACATTTTATCTGTTTATCCTCAGTTTGACAGTTTGCGTAAAGTTTATAATGTCACGTCCTGGTTGGACATGAGCACAAATATGACAGTTAGAGGTAATTCCACAACTGTTACCATAGCAACCAGACTGTAAACAAGGACCAACATCCACAGACATTACACAATAGTTATGATTTGACAAATTGTAATACCTTATAACACCTTTATTTTGTTGAATGACTGTTTAAACCGTGATATGTTTCAGTTGAGTGTTTACTGTGCGTCACTTTTTGATGACATCACAGAGGGATTCCATTTTAGCACTCAGCACCACTTCGTGTCATTTTAAACGTTTATTTTTCTAATTTTCTTCACAAACTGCAACTTCACACATGATAAATATTTAACACAGTTGCCCTCCCACCAAATTAAGTCAGTATTAGAGAAACATGAGAATCTGAAATATAGACTTTAAGGACTAAAAACAGAGGAAGATTCACTGATAAATGACGTATGAAGTCTGAAAAAAATGTCCGAAAATCCTGGAAGTTCAACAGGAAGTGTGTTTGACGCTCAGAAGGAGAGGATTTTCTGATAAACATTCCTCAAAACAGCGTGAATGCAACTGAATGCTACTCCAGGTGTGTTTTTGATGACGGAACATTGTTAGAACAGGGTTAAAAGCTCAAAAAAGTCACTGCGGCAGAATGTGTGTCCTTTAAATGGAATCGAACAGAAGGTCAATCAATCTCCCAAAATATTTAAGAGTTTAAAAGTTCCATGGAGACTTTTCCGCCATAATGCAGCTCATTATGACAAAAAACATTAAAATATAGCAGTATAGTACATCTGAAACTTGGAACTGCAAAGTAATACACGCATTTTATAGTCGTTTTAATGAATCAATTAGTGTTCAAGTCATGAGTTACGCCCTTAGCTGCCTTTAAACATCTAAATCCATTACATTTTCAAAACTCAATGGGTTTATGGAGGTGGGAAGGCGTCGTCGAGCATAAAACAAAGGCTCGCTCTCATTTAAATAGAGAGTTTTTCGCACGGGAGTTTAATCAGCCCATCTTTCCTCCAAAGGCTGCTGTGCGTGTCGCTATGACCCAGACGTTATCAGCTCGACTCCCTCAGTGCGCTTTGATCTGAGCGCCGGAGCCCAATGAAAGCAATACATCTCAAAATTCAAATTAGATCTGGGCGATACGGTGACTTTATTCACCTCTTACACCTCTTAAGTGCAATAATTCAACTCAATGCACCAAAACGCAACTAAAAGCGACAAAAATGCGTCTAAAAACTACAAAGACGCGACTAAAAGTGACAAAGACTCACTTAATTACAACAAACACGACTGAATGTGACAAAAATGTGACAAAAAGCGACAAAATTGTGCTTAAAATGTGAATCAAAATCTAATCACAATCACAAAACTGGTCAGAAAAATCACAATTACATATTTTTTCCTAAATGGTGCAGCTCTATTAAAGGCAACAGAAAAAACAAAGTAAACATGAATCATGATAAAATTAAAATCATTATCTGGCCCCAAGAAAATCATAATTATAATTTTTTACTGTATCGTGATAAAAATCTAATGTTGAGCTGGTCCCTGTGACAATCTGCAATTTTTGTGACATCGTTGTATCATGATTTGTCTCTTTAATGCAGCTGTCTGTTCAAACACACTTTTTCTCCTGTTGTTTAGTCTCTGAAGCCTCTGAGCAGATGACTTTATTCACCTCTTAAGTGCAATAATTCAACTCAGTGCACCAAAACGCAACTAAAAGCGCCAAAAAATGCATCTAAAAACTACAAAGACGTGACTAAAAGTGAAAAAGACTCACTTAATTACAACAAACACGACTGAATGTGACAAAAATGTGACTAAAAGTGACAAATTTATGCTTAAAATGTGAATCTGAATAGAAAATCTAATCACAAAACTGGTCATGCTAAAACGACTAATTATACAGAAAAGTACTGGGAAATAAGTCTGGGTGATAAGGCAAAAAATTATTATCACGATTTTCTTGGGGAAGATCATGATTTTGATTTTAATCACGATTCATGTTCACTTTGTATTTTTCTGTTGCCTTTAATTGAGCTGCACCATTTAGGAAAAATATGTAATTGTGATTGATTTTTCTGACCAGTGCGATTTACAATTTATGTTTTAATAATAGAATTCAGTTAAAATTCACAATTTAAACATCATTTTGTCACTTTTAGTTGTGTTTTTGTCACGTTCAGTTGTGTTTAAAAGCGTCTTTGCAATTTTAGTCGTGTTTTCAAATCACATTTAGTTGTTTTAGTCATATTTAAACGCGTCTGTCACTTTTAGACACGCCTTTATACATTTTTTTCGCAATTTTTTTGGTGCATTGAGTATTGTTGGTTGTGCGTTTTTATTTTTAATAATTTTTATCACTTTTGGTTGCAATTTTGTCGCTTTTGGTCACGCTTTTGTCGCTTGTTTCTGAACACGTTTGTACAAATCCAAACTACAGTGTTAGCTGTCTTTATTCAAATCAAAACAAGACATTTTGTTGTTCGTGGAAGAAATTAGCTTTTGCGATTTGCTTATTACATCCATTATTATCCAATTTTTTGTTGATTTGGTTTATTTGTGCTGCTCTGGCCTTTAAGAGGTAAATAAAGTCATCTGCTCAGAGGCTTCAGAGGCTAAACAACAGGAGAAAATGAATCAAATATTGTGAATGAAGCTTCTAGAGAGAGAATATTTATGAATGAAGTGTATAATTGAGGAAAATCAGCAATGGTCTATTTTTCTTTAATAATGTCACTGTCTTTGTTATAAAAGTTTGTGTTTTAGAGTCTGTTTAGTCCAGAGAACGACTGAAATTATTGTTTAGAGTCGACTTCACGATTAATCTTATTGGTGCAGCCCTGTTTTTGATGCAATAATGTTATATTCTGTTGTTCTGTCTGTTATATTAAAATAAAAACCAACAAATACAAAAACAAGGCTAATTTATTTTGAAAAAGCTAAATTTTTTCACTTTTCAGTGTTTTCATTTTAAAAACAGAACATTTATATCTGATGGAAGCCTTTGCTGTTACTGCGATATATTTTTGTTATTGCGTCCGGTCAATATTGCCAAATTGAAACTTTTTGCGACATATTGTGCGGCCCCAAAGGTAAACGTCCACACATATTAGCCTACATTGCATTATCTTAATAACCTGGAATGCCATTACAAACACGACTAACCCCTTTACCCTTTTCCTGTATCGACCGCTGCATCCATTTAGCTCAGCGTCAATGTTGTGCCGCTCCATAATGAGGCCTGGCTCCCAATATCGATCTTTTAAACAGGCTCATCTCTGTTATTCAAATCGCCGAACTGATCGACGCTGATTTGAGTTTAGTCCCGTGTTTGACGCTTTTGTCGCTGTCCTGGCTTAGGTTAGGCTTGGTTTTAGTGGTGCCAAATGTAATCCTGGTGTAATATTTAACTGTTGTAGGCCCTTTAAAATGCTGCGTCATTAAAATTCCGGACTGGAGGCCAAATGAAGCAGACTGTAATTAATTTGAAATAATTCAGATTTAAATACTAATTTGTTTTTTAAGTCGTTATGTGACGGGAAAACGCAACAAATTAGAAACTCCAGGGTAGAAACATCAGCTAGTTTGCTCTTCTATGACAAAGGGTGGACAATATACCATTTTCTAGTTTAAATATTATACTTTGGCTTCATAAAAAGTATAATTTATGGTAAATTATGTGAAATATCTGTAGATACAATGAAAAACTATTGTGGGTTATAATTTCTGTCATTATTTCTCCAGTTGAACCTAAAAATCTGGATTTTTCCTCCTACAACATAAACAAATCATGTAAAATACAATAATAAACGTCTTTAAAGTGGCTCTGACGTCACTCGCATGAGTGTTTTTTCATATTTTGTGATATTTTGAGGTGTATTCACATTATGTTCTACTTCACTTTAGCCTCCATTCCTCAATTTAGAATGTCTGTTTCCAAAAATTTAAAGGGTCTATAAAATGGTGGTTTAGGTTTGTCTCTATAGACCCTTTAAAAGTCTGTAAACAAAAACATTGTAAATTCAGAACGGAGGCAAAAGTGAAGTGGAACATAATGTGATTTCACTGAGAAACTGGGATTAACCTCAGAATATCACAAAATATGACAAATGTAGATGATTTAGTGTCAGTAAAAGCCTCAGACACATGTGAGTGACATCAGAGCTGCTTTAAACACATTTATTATTGTATTTTACATCATGTTTGAGGAAATTATCATCAACTCTTTGCATTTTTGATGAAAAACAATCCAGATTTATGGGTTTTACTGAAAAATACTCACAGAAATGTTGAGTCCACAATCATTTTTAATTTTATCTAGAGATATATTAGATACTGTTCCATAAATTAGATTCTTTTGATGCTAAATTACAATTTTAAGGCTAGAAAAGTGTATTTTGTCCATGGTTTGTTATAGAAAAGCAAACTAACTGACCTTTCTACCCTGGAAATTCAAATGTGTTGCTTTTTTCCAACACAAACACTTATAACCAGTAGAATTTAGATCGAATGTGAGAGAATTTCTGAAAAATTTACAGTCAATTTAATTTTGCCACCATTCTGGAATTTTGATGACATCACATTTTAAAGGCTCCATTGGATGTGTCATTTTAAACAATTACTTCAGTTCTTCAAAATGAACATATCTTTGGTCTGGCTCTGATCCCACTTTAGAGCGTTTTGGAATGGTTCTTTTAAGAGCGTTCCGGGAGCCAACTTTGGATCGCTCAAACGGGCCGGTGCGGTTCACTTAAAGGGCCTCTGACAGGTCGGACTACTCACCTGACAAAAATGCAGTCAAGGTAAATATATTTAAAATTTTGTTAAAACGCTTTACAAATTCTGTCACGGTTTAGCCATTTTTCAGGTTGTTTGTTTTACTTCCTGGTTGTAAACGATGACATCACGCTGGGAATTTACGGAGCGATCACACTGTACACTGGGCCAAAACTCAGCTAATGTCAGATTTTTTATTTTATTTTACAAATTAGAACAAATGCCAACACAACCTTTATTTTGTCAAATCAATGTTTAAAGGATCAAAAAAGTTGTTTGTTTTTGTGTAAATTATGCATAACCTTTAACCTTCATCAGTTTGTTTACGTCCTGCAAACAGATTTTTCAACTTTTCTCCACAAACGGCTGCTTGATTGGTGCGAAACTACAATTTATATTTACAACTGGTATTAATACATCAAATAAAGTCACAAAAACCCATCGTAAGCACTTTAAAACCGGAGCGACCCGTCCAAACGTGGCTCTGGACTCCTAAGTGGTCCGCGAGAGGCTCGAGGGGCCCCGGTTCAGGGCGGCTCTTTGTTTTGTGCCGTGATGAAGGCACAAACGGCAAAACACTGACAGAACCGGGGCAGACAGGGCCGAGCCAAACTCCACTGAGAAATTATCCAACGTGGACAGAAACTTTAATCAAGAAGAATGTGTCATATTTATAGGGCTGCAGTCGACTGAAGAAATTCTTGGTCGACTAATGACCTGCCCCATCGATTAGTCCAGTGTTTTTCGACCTTTGTTCAGTTGCGGCACACTTTTTGGGTTGTAATGATACCACGGCACACCAACTACAACTAAAACAAGACCAAACCAGACTTATTTGCACTTTATTTTAAAATGATTCTGTGTGTCTTTTTGTGTTTTGGGATTTTAAAGGTCCCATATTCGGCTCACTCTGAGAGCTGACCCCCCCGAACAGAGAGCAGGCTGCCTCCCCGCCCAACTCGCGCGCCTCCCCCGCCCAACCCGTGACGAAGCCTAGAGTGGAGATGGTGCATGCGCCATGTGCTCCGGTAAACAGCGATACACAAACACTGAATAAACATTTTATCCTCCTGACGGTGCGTCGCGCTGAGTCCTACGTCCTGGATCTGACCTGGAGTTTGACGTGCTCCAGTACCTCAACGACGGACGTTGCCGTTTGGTAAATAACAAGCTAACTCTTCGATCTGTCGTATCCATCGTGTAATTACTGTGTAGCATTAGCATTAGCTGTTTTTATTCTTGCGGCTGTGTGCTTCCTGGAGGCGTGGCTTAAACACCGCGTCATCCTGGTGAAGCCACGTCATCTTAGTGAGGAGCCCCCGTCTGCTGCTCAGCCGAGGGGGACGGAAAAGACAGTTCTCTAGTGAAAACATGCGGGAATCAATCAAAAAACCACTTTGGGCACAACATACGAGGCCCAAATAGCACTGGAGGAAGGTTAAAACCTCTGAAAAGTCCATTTTGCAGGATATGGGACCTTTAATGCAGCTTTTCCTGTTGTGTAAAGCACTTTGAATTGCCCTGTGTACGAATTGTGCTCTACAAATAAACTTGTCTTGCCTTTATCGGGGTCAAATTAAGTAAAATTCTCATGATCACTGGCCCTTCGCGTTCTGAACAACCAATTGATTAATCGAAAGAATAATCACTCAACTGATCGATTACCAAAATAATCGTTCCTTGCAGCCCTAGTTGAAATATGGTCACTGAAGGCTTCTCAATAAAGTGTACTAATTTTGACTTTATTTGGTGTATTAATACCAGTCGTACATATAGTTTACACCAATCAAGCAGCCGTTTGTGGAGAAAAGTTGAAAAATATGTTGAAAATTACAGGAAGTAAACAGACTCATGATGTCACACTGGGGAGTCAAAGTTTATACAGGATTTACACAAAAGAAACAACTTTTTTGATCCTTTAAACATTGATTCAACAAAATAAAGGTGTTAAAATATATTTTAATTTGTAACATTAAAAAAATCTAACATTAAATGAGTTTTGGCCCCGTGTACAGGTAATTTCCTAGTTTGATGTCATCATTTCCAACCAGGAAGTCAAACTAAAACCGAAAAAATTGCTAAACCGTGATAAAATTTGTAAAGTACTGTAACAAAATTTGAAATATATTTATCTTAACTGCATTTTTGTCAAATGAGTCGTCCGACCTGTCATGGGAACTTTAAAGACTCTGCTTGTTTTCATAGTCACTAAAGTCACTAAACTTGATGGAGGATTTTTGCTCTTCTCTCATAAAAATATAATCAATTCGGGCAAAATGATAAGTCAATTTATTTTATTTTTAAAAAAGCCCTCATAGGTGAGTCATTAATAAAACTTGACACACATTTTGATTTAAGTCAAGACGCTACAGGCAAAACTAGTTTGTGTTTGGGTCAGTTTTCTCTCTCACACATCGACTTTCATTTGGAAACAACAAACGTGTCCAATCTGCTCCTAAAGATGTTTTATTCTTCCATTGAATCCACTTCATCCATAGATTTCTCTGGGACATTGTAACATCAAAGGCCGTTTTCTTCAAATGCATTTTTGTCCCTCGAGACATAAAGATCAGCCTCAAAGTAGATCCTACATCAAACTGTACAATCTGGACTCAACGAGATTTAGACCAAACGGACAGAAGGATTTGACTAAAAGTGACAAAAACGTGACTAAAAGCGACAAAAATGCAGCTGAAAACAACAATAACGTGACAAAAAACAACTGTAAGTGACAAAAATGTGATTAAAAGTGACAAAAACATGATAAAAACAAGACTAAAAGCAACAAAATGCGTCTAAAAGTGACAAAAATGACACTAAACTCCAAAGGCCGTTTTCTTAAAATGCATTTTTGTCCCTCGAGACATAAAGATCAGCCTAAAAGTAGATCCTACACCAAACTGTACAATCTGGACTCAGCAAGATTTTTTTTATATCCAATTCTAAAACTGATATATTGAAGTTTTACGTTTAAAAATGAGGCGAAATTTGAGTTTTTAGGACAATTTTCAGTCCAATCTAGTTTGTTTAAAAACTAAGTAAGAAATAAACAAAACCCCTCTGTAAATTATTATTATTATAAACGAACCAGGAATTTTAAATCTGGTTTAAAGTTTAAATGTCCCAAATGTGTGTATTTTTGGCTGTTTTTACACATAAAATGCCTTATTTCTACATGAAAACATGACACGATGAAAAACTTGTAATACATTTTTTTCTTACATTTATGTGAGTAAACTACAGGAGAAGTTCATAACTGATATCTTTCAATTTAAGATTTTTTCCTGTTCACCTGCAGCGTCTCACCTTAAAGGGCCTATGACAGGTTTTCATGATTTTCTAATTTTGACTTTATTCAGTGTATTAATACCTGTTGTAAATATAAATTACAGTTTTATACCAATCAGGTCGCTGTTTGTGGAGAAAAGTTGAAAAATCTGTTCAAAATTACAGGAAGTAAACAAACACACTGAGGAGACAAAGGTCATACAAAATTAACACAAAATAAATTACTTTTTTTTAACCTTTATACATTAATTCAACAAAATAAAGGCGTTAACATGTATTTTTATTTGTAAATCTGTGACGTCTGATGGGTTTTGGCCCACTGTGCAGGATGGTTACTATGGTAATTTCCTAGTGTGATGTCATCATTTACAACCAGGAAGTAAGACAAAAAACCTAAAAAATTGCTAAACCGCACTGAAATTTGTTAAGTTTTTTAACACAATTTGAAATATATTTATCTTAACTGCATTTTTGTCAAATTAATCCAACCTGTCAACCCCCCTTTAACTTGAAAGACTAAATTGTTTTTCCACTTTTAACGCTAAATGCTCACGTTTCATCCGCAGCGCAAAGTAATTTATAAAGACGAGAACAATCAGAAAACATATCGAGTCTGAAGCAATCGCACAAAAGTTAGTCGTCGTCTTCTGATTTGCAACGAGCCAGACCGTCTCCGAATGCTGTGATGTGGTGAGACGTGGGACAAAAAGGGGATTACGGACCTCAAACGCCAAACGACAAGGTCTTATGGCATCAAAGAGCGGAGTGAAAGCAGCAGGTGCGATCACACAACGTCAGAAAACCGGCCAGAAACAGTCGGGATAAAGAGCCGCGGGTCACGTTTCAAAACCAGTAAAACGGCTTCGATAAAAACGACGTGAACACAGCGGGCGGTTTGATGCAGACAATGGGCGACAGGTTCAGACCGACTCGGGCCTTTGTTGCGGCGCGTTGGATTTAAATGAGCCGTTGAAATGGGTAAAGATGGAGAAGAGTTTTGAGGTAAAGCTAAGGTCAGGTAGACAGAGCTGCACAATTAATGGAAATCGAGCTGAAATTGTGATTTGAATGGAAACTAGGGCTGATAAAAAATGGAATCGTGAGCTGGTCCCTGTGACAATCTGTTATTTTTGTGAAATCGTGATTGACTGTTTGTGTCTTTAATGCAGCTGTCTGTTCAAACACACTTTTTCTCCTGTTGTTTAGCCTCTGAAGCCTCTGAGCAGATGACTTTATTCGCCTCTTAAGTGTAATAATTCAACTCGATGCACCAAAACGCAACTAAAAGCGACAAAAATCCGTCTAAAAACTACAAAAATGTGACAAAAACTCACTTAATTACAACAAACACGACTGAATGTGACAAAAATGTGACAAAAAGCGACACATTTATGCTTAAAATGTGAATCTGAATAGAAAATCTAATCACAATACTGAACACAAATCGTGATAAAAATCAAATCGTGAGCTGGTTCCTGTGACAATCTGCCATTTTTGTGAAATCGACGTATCGTGGTTCACTGTTTTACTTTAATGTATCTGTTCAAACACACTTTTTCTCCTGTTGTTTAGCCTCTGTAGCCTCTGAGCAGACGACTTTATTCACCTCTTACACCTCTTAAGAGCAATAATTCAACACAATGCACCAAAACGCAACTAAAAGCGACAAAAACCCGTCTAAAAACTACAAAGACGTGACTAAAAGTGACAAAGACTCACTTAATTACAACAAACACAACTGAATGTGACAAAAATGTGACTAAAAGCGACAAAATTATGCTTAAAATGTGAATCTGAATAGAAAATCTAATCACAATCGCAAAACTGGTCAGAAAAATCACAATGACATATTTTTTCCTAAATGGTGCAGCTCTATTAAAGGCAACAGAAAAAACAAAGTGAACACAAATCATGATTAAACCGAAATCATGATCTGGCCCCAAGAAAATCGTGATTGTAATTTTTTACCGTATTGTCCAGCTCTACTTGTCGCGATTACAAATGTTGAAGTGCGATATATTGTTTGAGATAATATCACAATAAACTATAGATCTAGACGATACGGTGATAAAAATGTAATCTGTGACAATCTGCTATTTTTGTGAAATCGTCGTATCATGATTGACTGTTTGTGTCTTTAATGCAGCTGTCTGTTCAAACACACTTTTTTTCCTGATGTTTAGCCTCTGAAGCCTCTTGAGCAGATGACTTTATTTACCTCTTACACCTCTTAAGTGCAATAATTCAACTCAGTGCACCAAAAGGCAACTAAAAGCGACAAAAATGCATCTAAAAACTACAAAGACGTGACTAAAAGTGACAAAGACTCACTTAATCACAACAAACACAACTGAATTTGACAAAAAATGTGACTAAAAGTGACAAAATTATGCTTTGTTTACCTCTTAAAGGCCAGGGCTGCACAATTAAACCAAATCCACACGAAAATCGCAATTTTGTGCAATAATTCCTTCCACAAACAACAAAATGTCTTGCGTAGATTTGAATAAAAACTGTTAACACTGTAGTTTGGATTGTACAAACGTGTTCTGAAACAAGCGACAAAAAGTGATAAAAATATGTTCAAAAGTGACAAAAATGCACCTACGAACAACAAATGCACCAAAGACACAACTAAAATTGACAAAGACAAATTTGAATATGACAAACACAACTGAACGTGACAAAAACGCAACTAAAGGCAACAAAATTGTGTTTAAAATGTGAGTTTGAATTCTATTATTAATACAAAATTGCACATCTAATCAGCAGCTCTATTAAAAGCAACAGAAAAATACAAAGTGAAGATGAATCGTGTTAAAATCGTGATTATCATTTTTTGCCGTATCCCACAGCTCTATTAGCAAATCGCAAAGGCTAACATTTTTGAAGCGCAATAATTTCTTACACAAACAACAAAACACAGCTAGAAGGTCCTGGGTTCGACTCCCGGGGTCTTTCTGTGTGGAGTTTGCATGTGTCCGTTTGGTTTAAATAAAGGTAAATGAATAAAAACAAAATCATACTTTATTCTTCATAAAAACTGCTACTCCTATTCACCGTTTTCCAGAAGTTGTTGTGGGCGCCGCCATCTTGTTTTTGTTGTAGTTCACACGGAGCAGACGAGCTCAACAGAAGATAAGTTCTACTTGGACTAAAAAGACGTTTTCAGGAAATCAGTAAATTGCTAACTTCTTGTTGCTCGTGTTCATTAAACATTTTACACAAATCAGTCTAATGTTTTCGCGGTGAGACTTTTCCCTCGTTCGTCATTAGCTTTAACGGAGTTCTCGTCAAACAGAAGTGTGTTTACAACAGAAGTGTGTATCTGTGGCAAAAAGAGGCAAAAGTGGGCGGGGCAGAATAAGGTGAAGAACTTAAATTCATAAAAGTGACAAAAACTAGACCAAAAGTGACAAAAATGCATCTAAAAGCAACAAAAATGTGACTAAAAGTGACACAAGTGTTACCAATTGAAACAAAAAGCAACAAAATACAACAAAAGACAAAATTTAAGTACAAAGTGACAAAAAACTTGGCTAAAACTGTCAAAAACACTAAAAATTTACTACTTAAAGTGACAGAAATGTGCCAAAAAGCAACATAAATGTTCTGAAAAACCTGATTCTTTTATTAATTTGTCGGTTCATGTTTCAGTCTTTTTATCAATTCTCCTGGTTGAGTTTAAAACGTTGACTTTGAACAGAATACCATGATTAAAACCCAAATCGTTATCGAAAAACTGGTCAAGAACATTCAGTTTTTTTGTCGTTAGCATTTCTGTCTTAAATCAGGTTCATTACTGTGACGGTCTACATTGCCAGTAGATGGCGCACAAACACCAGATCCTGATGAGGGAATCTTACGACTGATGAAGTAATGTATACTTTTCACGTTTTAAACATGAGACTTTGGTCAAAGCAAAGGTACAGGCGCAAGTTTAAAGGTCAATGGTAAAACAAATAATGCAGAATACGGGCGTTTTCTTTATGTTGGTCGCAATGAAACTGAGCCAAGGATCAAAACTGGTCCCTCTTCTTTTTTAGAGTTCTTTTGCAACACAATTTTGGATTTATAGGCAGTCTTGAGCTATAGATTTTTAGTCGTTTGTTCAATTAATCGGTCGATGGTGTCTTCATCGTCCAAAATGCGTAATAGTCGACTTATTTTACTGGGATTATAAGGATTTGGGAGGACAGTGTAAGTTCTTCAACACACAGATACAGTGTTTACCAGTACTTTTTGATATAAATAGTTAATCTTGCTTGAAATCCTTAAGAGTTTCTGGTCTTGTGAGTGCAGTTTTGGTCAGACATTTGGCCACTTTAACAGTTTTGAGTTTGCCTCGCCACTTTTAAAGGACATATTCTGCTACAGTGACTTTTTTTTTTGAGCTTTTAACCCTGTTCTAACAATGTTCCGTCATTAAAAACGTTGCATTTAGCTGCAATCACACAGTTTTGAGGAATGTTCATTAGAAAATCCTCTCCTCACCGAGCGTTTCCGCTGAACTCCTCGATCAGTGACAATTTTTCAGATCATCTACGTCACTTATCGGAGAATCTTTGCCGTTTAAGTCCCGTTCTGAGCATTTCTGCCTTCTTAAACACTGCTACTGCTAACCTGCATCATAGCATCTCATAAGTGCTATCATAACTATACTGTGTACAGCGGGAGGCGCCATCTGCTGGCTGGATGCGCTCAGCGTAATCGCAAACAGCAGAGAAATCCTTTCGTTTAGTCGGGGGGAAAAATGGTTGTTTCAAAACATGCAATGGCAAATTTAAGGCACTCAAGAGCATGTTTAAAGGCTAATAATAATATGAAAAATTAAAATTATTTTTCCTTTAATTTGAATAATCGATCTTTAGTCAACCAAGAATTTTTTTTGTCGACTACAGCCCTAACTGCACTTCTCATTATAATCCTAAGACTTGATATTGTAAGCCCGCAGTACACTTTTTATTGCCTTAGAGAACAGCTTTTCTCCACAAACCATGACTTGATTGGTGTAAAACTGTAATTTTTATGTACCATACTTACACCAAATACATCAAAATCAAAATTAGAAAATCGTTAAAACCTGTCATACGCACTTTAAACACTCAATGGGTTAATCTGTTAACCATGAACACCCCAAACTCCAGCTGGATGTTATTTAAAAATACAGTTTGGGACTTCAAATTTTATTTATAGAGCGCTTTTCATGCACACACACGATATAAGGTACAAGAGGCTGAGTACAGATGCACCAGTTGAAGAAGCACCATCAAAGGAGCCGTCTGCACCAGGAGCAGAGTCGGCCACAGGACACAGACTCAGGGCCCAGAGATGAGGCAAACACAAAACCTCCACCAGGGGCCCATGAGCCAGGGCCCAGCAGCCACAGATCCTGGTACAGAGGGCTCCACAGAGGAAACACTGGAGAATCTAAAATGAATTAAAGTATAAATAAATAAATATTGAAGAAATAAATAGAGAATTGAGTAGAAATAGAGTAAGACTAGGACACAAATTAATCTAAAATAGTAAGCCTAAATTAAGTGAACATAATAAACAGTTCTAAACAACGCTTCAACCAAACTGTTCTTCAATTATCGTACATATTACTACATCTGTTGTTGTGATGGGTTATCGCGGGCGTCTAGTTTGCCTCACCATAATCGTAATCTCCCGCTTGTAGACGTTGAGGTCGGGGAGGTTGTTGACGTACATCCTCTTCAGGGCACATCGTACGCCGCTGTGAGTCCGAGCCAAAAACACCACAGAGAAACCACCTGGAAAACAGAACAAAAATATAGTTAATACACAAGGAAAGTCAAAAATCTTCACCCAACTCAGTCACATCTTCGTTTTTGCCACTTAACTGTCTTAAATAAGATAATGTGCTTGAGTTAAATAATGTTTATCTTAATTTTAATATATTTTCACCATCTTAAAATAAAGACTTGCCTGGAACATGGCACAAGCAGTCGTTTTTTTCTCGATTTCAAGCGCAGTAGATTTTTTAAAAAGGAGAAAATGCTTGTGTTTGTCTTATTTTAAGTAAAGTAAGACATTTTATGATTTTTTTCCATTGGCAAGTCTTATTTTAAGACAGAATATCGACAATTCAAGATAAATAGTGCTCAATTCAAACACTTATTCTATTATTTTAAGTTTTTTTCCCTTTAATCTAGATAAAATAATTAGCCATTGGTCGACTAATCCAGTGTTTTTCAACCTTTTTTGACTCATGGCACACTTTTTTAGTTGAAACGATTCTGTGGCACACGATCTACTGAAAATAACAACAAATCGCACCTTTTAGAGCAAAAACATTTCAAATAAAATGAAGCTAATATTGGTCATGACACTAAATTCGGCAACGGTGACTGTTTTGCTTTATATTTTTGGATTAGAAGTCGGCTCAGAACTCTCCAACATGGTAAATATTCAATCCGTGCGTGAATTTAACTCAAACTGGACATATTTTCAAGGCGCACCAGTGTTCCCCGGTGCACTGGCTGAAAATCAAGGGACTAAGACACCATCGACCAATTGATTGACCAAACGACTAAAGCAGGCATGTCCAAATTAAGGCCCGGGGGCCAAAAGCGGTTCGCAGACCACTTTTTCTTGGCCCTCAAGCTTCCTGGTGAATCGGCCCACATTGTCCTAAGACATACCTTTTACAACAAATTTCAGATTTTCTACAATTATAATCTAAATAACTAACATTTTGGAGTAAGACAGATCTGATATTAAGGCGCTGAGACTGAATTTAGGTGTGGTGTCACTTTAAAAATCAGATTAATGCAATTTTTTGGAACGTTTCATTTATTTACGGCCCTCCCCTTGGTCTACATTTCAGTATGTGGCCCTCGGTGGAAAAAGTTTGGACACCCCTGGAGTAAAGGATTAAAGCGCTGGTCAAAAGTATCTAAAATCAGACACGATTCAACACTTAAACTGTATTGAAACCAGATACTCCTTTGAATCAATAAAAAAGGACCAAATGTGACTTTTACCCAATCGTTTTAGATTAATGATCTGGAGCTTTATCAGAACTAGTATAAAACGACATTGTGACTTACTATTAGTTATACTTTATTTTACTTTTTATTTTGAAATAAGAAAAACATTTAATATGAAAGGCTTTAATAAAATCTGAAGAAATGCCAAACCAGAACTGAACTAAAATTGAGTAATCCCAGGTCTAATCCCAGGTCTAATCCCAGGTCTAATCCCAGGTCCAACCCCAGGTCCAACCCCAGGTCCAACCCCAGGTCTAACCCCTGGTCCAATCCCAGGTCCAATCCCAGGTCCAACCCCAGGTCCAACCCCAGGTCCAACCCCAGGTCCAACCCCAGGTCCAACCCCAGGTCCAACCCCAGGTCCAACCCCAGGTCCAACCCCAGGTCTAACCCCAGGTCCAACCCCAGGTCCAACCCCAGGTCCAACCCCAGGTCTAATCCCAGGTCCAACCCCAGGTCCAACCCCAGGTCCAACCCCAGGTCCAACACCAGGTCCAACACCAGGTCCAACACCAGGTCCAACACCAGGTCTAATCCCAGGTCCAACCCCAGGTCTAACACCAGGTCTAACACCAGGTCTAATACCAGGTCCAATCCCAGATCCAACCCCAGGTCCAACCCCAGGTCCAACCCCAGGTCCAACCCCAGGTCCAACCCCAGGTCCAACCCCAGGTCCAATCCCAGGTCCAATCCCAGGTCCAACCCCAGGTCCAACCCCAGGTCCAACCCCAGGTCCAATACCAGGTCTAATACCAGGTCCAATCCCAGGTCCAATCCCAGGTCCAATCCCAGGTCCAATCCCAGGTCCAATCCCAGGTCCAATCCCAGATCCAATCCCAGGTCCAACCCCAGGTCCAACCCCAGGTCCAACCCCAGGTCCAACCCCAGGTCCAACACCAGGTCTAATACCAGGTCCAATCCCAGGTCCAATCCCAGATCCAATCCCAGGTCCAACCCCAGGTCCAATCCCAGGTCCAATCCCAGGTCCAATCCCAGGTCCAATCCCAAATCTAAACCAATAACATGGGATAAAATATTTTGTATATTTTTGAAGATGGTTGAGGGCCGGGTCATGTCCCCTGGAGGGCCTGATTTGGTCCCGGGCCTTGAGTTGAACAGCCCTGCTTTATACCATTATCAGGGTTTGAACCTTTTCAAAGAAAAATTCAAGTACTTTTCAAGCACCTTCAAGGTAAACTCTCCAGCACCTTCACATTTATCTCGACTTCAAATGAATCACCCTTTTCTTGCGTTCAGGACAGTAAACATTAAGTCTGTAGTTTCTGTTTTTAACAAGAAATGTGTTACGTTTCTCTCCTGATATGCACTATGAGATTATGATAAAAAACATAGCAAAACATTCAAAATAAATTGGCTTGTGTGTGTTTTATTAGAGGAAGGAAATTTTCAGCAAATCAGAAGTCATTTCCTGAATTTTAGGGCAATAAAGACACGAAGAAGGTTTCTATTTTAATTTGAGGTAAAGTCTAAATCTAGTTTTATTTCTCACACATACACTCTTAAATGTTCATTATAAGTGTGCTTTTTTTTTACTTTGCAAAGTTTTTGAGAATTTCAAAACAAATAATTTAAAATGAACATTATTTACTGTCAAAATGGGCAGAATACAGGTCAGCAAAGTATTTTCAAGCACTTTTTTCCAAAATTCAAGCACTTTTCCAACCTTGAAAATAAAAAAAGGACAAACGTAGTAGAATTCAAACATTTTTCGAGGATTTCAAGCACCAGCACTGGTATTATTTTGCACAGAAAATTACTGTCTAATGTCTAAAAAGTACTTTCGAAAATGGTATCAAACATCAAATCTGTTCATTGGTAGAGTTGTTACGATAATAAGATTTAAAACTTGATTTTGATACTATGGAAAACACACTATTCTCGATATTTATTTTGAAAGCACAGGTCAATGTTTTGGACAATTTACAGACAATTTCAACACAAAAAAAATAACAATACTTTTATATTAGTTTTGATAAAGCTCTACAGTGGTTCTCTATAACATGAGGTTTCGGGTCTAAATAAGGGATAAACTAAACTAAATTAAGAATAAACCATTATTACTGTAGTTTTAACTAGAAATTGCCTAAAGGAAGAGCAAAAAAAAATGTGAATAAAATGTACTCTAAATGAAGTAAACATCACAGTTGAAGGGGTATGTACCACCAGGAGAAGTTTGCGTACCACAGTTTGAGAAACACTGCTCTAGATTATTTAAAAACTGTTCATAAAAGGTCAAATTTTGTCCAGTCAATGCATTTTTGTTTTTCATATTGCCATTTGCTCAAATAAGTAGAAGTTTCGATTCTTGAGTTAGTATAAAAATAGCTAGAAATTTCAGTATTGTAATCTTATTTTTACTTCCCGTAACAACTCTGGTTTTATTTTTGTGTTTGTTATGTTTTAAGTTATACATTATGAAACAAAAAGGAACAAAAACTACACTAAGTCCAGGTCTAGCCCAATTTCTACTTCGCTTAAGACTAGACGTTAGACACCGTAAATTAAAATGTCAAAAAACAAACGAGAAAAGATTTGTCAAGCAGCAGTTAGAGGCTGTAGTCTGAGCTTCTATTTATATTTTAAAAACAAGCTCATTTTGTCAGGCATCATTTTTCCAAGCGCAGGCAAAATGTACTCGTAAAAGTCAAAAAAAGCGGATTTACGGTGTGAAAAAGGACATGAAGTCGGTTGGCGAGAGGAAGAGGATGTAGAAAGAGTCGGACGGAGCAGAGGATAAATATTTACGAACACGTTACAAACCGAGTAAAAGCTTCAGCTCATTTACCAAGCTTTAGTTTGAAATATTCGCCAAGAAAACGCCGTCTTCGCCTCCTTCTAACCTTTACCCCACTGAACCGTTCAATGTCTTTTTGTCATCGACTCCAAACAGAAAAGTAGGCACGGCGACGGCCAAACAAAGCCCCGTGTTTACCCCCAACACTCGAGAGTCGCAGAGTGGATCGGACGAGCCTGACTCAGCGAAACCGGGATTAAACCGACGGGTTAAAGGGCCTGTGACAGGTTTTAATGATTTTCAAATTTTGACTTTATTCAGTGTATTAATACCTGTTGTAAATATAAATGATAGTTTTGCACCAATCAGGTCGCTGTTTGTGGAGAAAAGTGGAAAAATCTGTAGAAAGTTACAGGAAGTAAACAAACTGATGACATCACACTGGAGAGACAAGGATAAAGCATAATTTACACAAAAGAAACAACTTTTTTGACAGTTTATACATTAATTCAACAAAATAAAAGGTGACACGTGTATTTTTATTTGTAAAATTTTTAAAAATTGTGACATTAGATGAGTTTTTACCCAGTGTACACTGTGGTCGCAGGGTAATTTCCTAGCATGATGTCATCGTTTACAACCAGGAAGTAAAACAAAAAACCTAAACAACAGCTAAACCGGGATAAAAAATGTGCAAAGTATTTCAACAAAATTTGAAATATATTTATCTTTTTGTCAAATGTGTAGTCCAACCTTTAAAGGGCCTATGACAGGTTTTCATGATTTTCAAATTTTGACTATAATTTATATTTACAACAGGTATTAATACACTGAAATATAGTTTTACACCAATCAGGTCGCTGTTTGTGGAGCAAAGTTGAAAAATCTGTAGAAAGTTACAGGAAGTAAACAAACTGATGACATCACACTGGAGAGACAAGGATAAAGCATTCATTCATAATTTACACAAAAGAAACAACTTTTTTGACAGTTTATACATTAATTCAACAAAATAAAAGGTGTTCACGTGCATTTCTCTTTGTCAAATTAACCAAATCTGTGACATTAGATGAGTTTTTACCCAGTGTACACTGTGGTCGTTGGGTAATTTCCTAGTATGACGTCATCGTTCACAACCAGGAAGTAAAACAAAAAACCTAAACAACAGCTAAACCGGGATTAAAAAAAAAAAAAAAGTGTAAAGTATTTCAACAAAATTTGAAATATATTTATCTTAAATTGCATTTTTGTCAAATATGTAGTCCAACCTTTAAAGGGCCTATGACACGTTAAACTACTCATGTAACTAAAATACAGGTAAAATAAATATATTTAAAGTTTTGCTAAAAATAATTATAAATGTTTTTTAGTTGTTTTTTTTTAAGTTTTGTGATATCACTTCCTGGTTGTAAATAATGACATCACGATAGGAAATTAAATTCAAGCACTTTCAAGGTAGTTTCGCAGTTTCATGTAACTAAAACACGGGTCAGATAAATATATTTGAAGTTTTGTTAAAAATAATTATAAATGTTTGTTTTTTTAGTTTTGTGATATCACTTCCTGGTTGTAAATAATGACATCACACTAGAAAATTACTCTGCACACTGGACTAAAACTCGACTAATGATAAAACGAGGGGAAACGCAACGAAGCTGAGATGATTTATGAGTAAAAGGCAGGGTTGGTACACCTTTTCAAAATAAAATTCAAGCACTTTTCAAGCACTTGCAAGGTAGTTTCGCAGGTTTTGTCTTTATACTTAAAGGGCCTATGACAGGTTAAACTACTCATGTAACTAAAACACAGGTAAGATAAACATATTTGAAGTTTTGTTAAAAATAATTATACATTTCATAATTTTTAGCCTTTTTTTTCCCACTTCCTGGTTGTAAAAGATGACATCACAGTAGGAAATTACTCTGCACACTGGGCTAATACTCAGCTAATGTCAGAGATTATTTTGTCCAACAAATCAAAATACATGTGAACACCTTTATTTTGTTGAATGCATGTTTTAAAGGTAAAATAAGTTGTTTATTCTGGGTCAATTATGCAAAAGTTTTGGATGGAGTGAGTCTCTCCATCAGTTTTTGACTTCCTGTCATTTTAAAGGGCATATGACAGGTTTTCGTGATTTTCTTATTTTGACTTTATTCAGTGTATTTATACCTGTTGTAAATATAAATTATAGTTTTACACCAATCAAGTTGCCGTTTGTGGAGAAAAATCCGTCGAAAGTTACAGGAAGTAAACAAACTGATGACATCACACTGGGGAGACAAAAGATATGCATAATTTATATTAAAAAAGCATGTTTTTTTTTTTTATCCTTTATACATTAATTCAACAGAAAAGATGTTCAAATGTGTTTTTATTTGAAAAAGTTAAAAGATCTGTGACATTAGATGAATTTGGATGGTTGCTATGGTAATTTCCTAGCGTGATGTCATCATTTATAACCAGGAAGTGAAACAAAAAAACCTAAAAAATTGCAAAACCGGGATCAATTTTGTGAAGTATTTTAGCAAAATTTGAAATATATTTATCTAAACTGCATTTTAGTGAAATGAGTAGTTCAACCTGTCAGAGTCAACTTTTCTCCACAAACCACGACTTGATTGGTGTAAAACAATAATTTTATGTACAATAGTGAATTAATACAACACACAAAATCAAAATTAGAAAATATTTAAAAGGGTTAACGCTCGAGATAAACGGCTTCTGGTCGAGCGGAGGCGAGGGCAGGAAGCGCTGAAGACGTGAGGACGATAGACATCTAGGACAAAGAGTAAGTCCTGGTTTAGAGCGAGTTTTGTACTGATCTTTTGATAAAACGAGGGGAAACGCAACCGCAACGACGCCGAGATAATTTATGAGTAAAAGGCAGGGTCGGTGCACCTTTTCAAAGATAGAATTCAAGCACTTTTCAAGGTAGTTTTGCAGGTTTTGTCTTTATACTTTTATTTATACTTTTATTTTTTTAGTTTTTTTTTTTAGTTTTGTGATATCACTTCCTGGTCCTAAAAGATGACATCACACTAGGAAATTACTCTGCACACTGGGCTAAAACGAGGGGAAACGCAACCGCAACGAAGCTGAGATGATTTATGAGTAAAAGGCAGGGTTGGTACACCTTTTCAAAATAAAATTCAAGCACTTTTCAAGCACTTTCAAGGTAGTTTCGCAGTTTCATGTAACTAAAACACGGGTCAGATAAATATATTTGAAGTTTTGTTAAAAATAATTATACATTTCATCGTTTTTAGCCTGTTCTTTTCATTTTTTGATGTCACTTCCTGGTTGTAAAAGATGACATCACACTAGGAAACGAGTTTGTACACTGGGCTAATACTCGGCTAATGTCTGAGATTTTTTTGTCCGATAAATCAAAATATATGTGAACGCCTTTATTTTGTAGAATTATTGTTTTAAGGGTAAAATAAGTTGTTCATTTTTGGTAAATTATGCAGAACCTTTGGATGGAATGAGTCTCCCCAGTGTGATGTCATCAGTTTATTACTTCCTGTGATTTCAAACTGATTTTTCAACTTTTCTCCACAAACTGTGACTTGACGGAGATTTTTATGTGCATTACGTCTTAATACACCAAATAAAATCAAGATTAGAACATTGTTAAAACCTGTCATACGCACTTTAACTTGGCCCAAACGCACAGCTGTATTTTCTGCATTCAGGACAAACTTGTAAATGTATATTTTAATTGCAAATTTTGAAATCAACAAAATAATTGAATAGATTTCTCTACCAATATGTAACTTTGAGAATGTGATCCAATTTATTTGACATATAAAAATACATGTGAGCGCCTTTATTTTGTTTAATTAATGTTTAAAGAGTCAAAAAAGTAGTTTCTTTGGTGTAAATTATATATAACCTTCATCTCCCTCGTGTGTCCTGTAACTTTATACAGATTTTCTCAGTTTTTCTCCACAAATGGCAACCAGTCTTAATACACCAAATTCGAAAGTCGAAGAAAATGAGAAAAAATTGTCATACACACGTTAAAGTACCTATGACACATTGGACTCATTTAACTAAATTGCAGTTAAGATAAATATATTTCAAATTCTACTAAAGTCTTTACCAATTTTACCCCAGTTCAGCAAATGTTTTAGGTTTTAAATTTTACTTCCTGGCTGTAAATGATGACATCACACTGGGAAATTACCAAGAAACATCCTGTACAGTGCACCAAAACTCATCTAATGTAAAAAAAAAACAATGTATTTGACAAATAAAAATACAGTAACCCACGTTTATTTTGGTTAATTCATGTTTAAAGAGTCAAAAAAGTGGTTTCTTTGGTGTAAATTATATATAACCTTCATCTCCCTCGTGTGACGTCATCAATTTAATTACTTTCTACGGACTTCTCCCATTTTTCTCCATAAACTGCTACTTACGACTGGTGTAAAACTATAATTTATATTTACAACAGGTATTCATACACCAAATAGAGTCAAAATCAGAAAATGATAAAAGTCGTCATACACACTTTAAAGAGCCAATAACAGGTTGGACTCATTTAAATTGCAGTTATGATGCATATATTTCAAATTCTACGCAAATCTTTACCAATTTTACCCCCAATATTACTTCCTGGTTGTAAATGATGACATCACACTGGGAAATTACCCAAAAAACCCTGTACAGTGCACCAATACTCATCTAATGTCAAAGATTTATTTAATTTGACCAATAAAAACACATGTAAACCATATTTTCTTTGTTTAATGTTTAAAGGGTCCAAAAAGTAGTTTCTTTGGTGTACATTTTATATAATCACTCGTGTGTATTTCTTGCAACTTTCCACACATTTTTCCATTTCTCTGCACAAACGGCTCCTTGATTGGTGTAAAACTATCATTTATATTTACTCCAAACACAGTCGGAATCAGAAAATGATAAAAGTCGTCATACACACTTTAAAGAGCCAATGACACGTTGGACTCATTTAAATTGCAGTTATGATGCATATATTTCAAATTCTACTAAAATCTTTACAAATTTTACCCTCAATTTTACTTCCTGGTTGTAAATGATGACATCACACTGGGAAATTACCAAGAAACACCCTGTACAGTGCACCAAAACTCATCTGATGTCAAAGATTTATTTAATTTGACCAATAAAAACACATGTAAACCATCTTTTCTTTGTTGAATGTTTAATATTTAAAGTAGTTTCTTTGGTGTACATTTTATATAATCGCTCTAGTGTGTATTTCTTGCAACTTTCTACTCATTTTTCCATTTCTCTGCACAAACGGCTCCTCGATTGGTGCAAAACTATCATTTATATTTACTCCAAACACAGTCGAAATCAGAAAACGATAAAACCCCGTCACGTTAAGGAGTTGGGCGGCGGAGGGAGATCCCAGTGACGCATTAGTGCAGACTGTGAGCGTTTCAGAATCAAAGCCTGACTGAACCTGTCCCGGGAACAGCCTCCAGTTACCGTCGGCGACTACAGCGCGCAGAGTGTCTCGAACTAAACGATTAAGAAAATATTCATGCAAAACAGCGGCAATGTGGAGCTATCTATTTGCATATTTGCACAATCTGCCAACTGTATCTATCTTAGTCTATTTTATTCTAAAATTTTATGCATGCCTCTTTTATATATTTTATTCTATTCATTGTTTTATGTTGCACCTTACGCCGAAGCAAGTTCCTGTTTGTGAATTTTTTAATCACTGACAACGGCAATAACCCGTTTCTGATTCTGAGCTCCCTGATGTTGCGATTCAAACTGTTTGTACAAATTAGTTTATGGTATAGTTTTACATCTTGACTTCAGACTTAAAGTGCGAATGACAGGTTTTAACAATTTTCTAATTTTGATTTTATTTGGTGTATTAATACGTATTGTACATAAAAATTCCCGTTTTACACCGATCAAGTCATAGTTTGTGAAGAAAAGTTGAAAAATCAGTTTGCAATTACAGGAAGTAAAAAATTTATGACATCACACTAGGGAGACTCACTCCATCCAAAGATTATGCAAAATTTACACAAAATCAACCACTTAAATTACCCTTAAAACATTAAATCAACAAAATAAAGGTTTACATACATTTTGATTTGTCAGACAAAAAAAAAAAAAATCTGTGACATTAGTCGAGTTTTAGCCAAGTGTACAAAGTAATTTCCTAGTGTGATGTCATCATTTACAACCAGGAAGTGACATTACAAAACTAAAAAAACAGCTAAAAATGATAAAATGTATAATTATTTTTTGCGAAACTTTGAATATATTTATCAACTCTGTGTTGCAGTAAAATGAGTATTCCAACCTGTCATGGGCCCTTTAACATCCTTCAATAGGCGTTTTCTCGCTGTAGGAACCATTTTCAGTTCCTGGTACTTTTAGTTAGTTAGTGCTGGGTGATACGGTGATAAAAATGTAATGTTGAACTCGTCCCTGTGACAATCTGCTGTTTTAGGGGAAATCGTTGTGTCGTGATTGACTGTTTGTGTCTTTAATGCAGCTGTCTGTTCAAACACACTTTTTCTCCTGTTGTTTAGCCTCTGAAGCCTCTGAGCAGATGACTTTATTTACCTCTTAAAGGCCAGAGCTGCACAATTAAACCAAATCCACACAAAAATCGCAATTTTAATGGATGCAATTAGCAAATCGCAAAGGCAGCAATTTTTGAAGTGCAATAATTTCTTCCACAAGCAACAAAATGTCTTGGTTTGATTTGAATAAAAACTGTTGTTTGGATTTGTACAAACATGTTCTGAAACAAGCAAAAAAAAGTGACAAAACGTGTTAAAAAGTGACAAAAATACACCTAAAAACAACAAACACGACAAAGAATTCTCTCAAATCATCAGATATCTCACTCCATCTCTTCTTTTTTTTTAGCTGTTGTCCTATTTAAATCCTTTTAATCTACATAAAATAAATAATTTTAATCTAAATAAAATCATTAGTATTAGACCAGCATTTGAATTTGTCAATGTCTAGCCAAAGAATAGGAACATTTTGAGAAGACGCCGTTTCGTGCAGGAGCTAAAACACGAGACGTTTAGGTTATTTTAAAATGTGAAACTTACAAAATGGTGTGAATTTTTGGACCATTTCCTGATCCAGTCGTCTTTTTAAACATCACAAACTTAACGCTGAAAGTCACGTACGCAACACTTTTGAACGCACGCTGGATTCATAAATAAGACCCCTGGTTCTTGGTGCTTTCATGTGAGAAAACGCCTAATGTCCCCCTTCTCTTCTCTCCCTCCTCCTCTTTTTTTTTCCTCCCTCGCAGATGTTTTTGCTCCTGGGATGAGCTCATTCGTGATAACAGCCCACAGCTCCAGCGCTAACCCTCCGCTCTCTCACTCTCGTTCTCAGCACACTTGTAATTAAGCGTGACGGCCGTTTTTATTGTCATTTAAAGCAACGCTATGCAAAATTGGCACTTCACAAACAGCTGTAGGGTCAGACAGTTACAAGATACAGCTTTGTGAACCTTTAAAGATCGGCCAAACTCGCTCCGAGCGCTTCCTCGAGTTGTAGAAGGGAAACTGTCGGTGTCCAGTAGAACAGGCATTTCCTCGCGGAGGCCCAAACCCCTGAACCTGCTCACGACTGTCAATGTCACAGACTTTTAGAAACATTTAAACATTAAGAGAGGCAAAGCAGCTCTGTGGTAAGTATTGTGTGTAATGCAGTTGTTCCCAGCCCAAAAAAACACATGTAAAACTTAAAATTCAGCTTTAATAACTTAAAGGGCCTATGACAGGTCAGACCACTCATTTCACATAAATGCAGTTCAGGTAAATATATTTCAAATTTTGCTAAAATACTTTACAAATTTTCGTCCACTTTAGCAAGTTTTGAGGTTTTTTGTTTTACTTCCTGGTTGTAAATGATGACATCACACTAGGAAATTACCATAGCAACCACACTGTAAACTGTAAATCCATCTAATGTGTCAGATTTTGTTTTAAGTTTACAAATAAAAATACATGTGAACACCTTTTTTGGTTGAATGAATTAATAAGTGTCAAAAAAGTAGTCTCTTTTGTGTAAATGATGCATAATCTTTGTCTCCCCGGTGTGATGTCATCAATGTGTTTGTTTCCTGTAACTTTCTACAGATTTTTCGACTTTTCTTCACATACAGCCACTTGATTGTTGTGAAACTCTCATTTATATTTACAACAGATATTAATGCACCACATAAAGACAGAATTAGAAAATAGTGAAAACCTGTCATACGCGCTTTAACAGTTTATAAAGTTTCAGAAACAAATTTTAAATAAATGTGGCTCATGGAGAGGATTCAACAATTAAAAGGAAAATATTGTGCATTTTTCATATCGTTATTAGCCATTAAACATGTTCTTGAGTGCGTTTCATGTTTTGAAACAACAACAAAAATTGTATTATGGATTAAATGAGTAAATCTGGTGTGTGCAATGACACTGAGTGCATCCAGTCAGCAGATGGCGCCTAACGCTCTACAAAGTTTAGTTATTTAGTTTAGTTTAAGATTCTCGGATAAATGACGTATGAAATCATAAAATACATTCCTCAGAAGTGCGACTGAAGTCAAACGCAACTCCAGGTGTGTTTTTGATGATGAACATTGTTAGAACAGGGTTAAAATCTCAAAAAAGTCTCAAAAAAGCAGTTCTGTAGTAAGTATTGTCCATGATGCAGTTGTTCTCAGCCCAAAACACACATGTAAAACTTAAAATTCAGCTTTAATAACTTAACGGTTTATAAAGTTTCAGAAACTGATTTTAAATAAATGTGGCTCATGGAGAGGATTCAACAATTAAAAGGAAAATATTGTGCATTTTTCAGATCGTTATTAGCCTTTAAACATGTTCTTGGGTGCGTTTAATTGGCCTCATGTTTTGTTATGGATTAAATGATTAAATCTGGTGCATCCAGTCAGCAGATGGCGCCCAACGCTCTACACAGTTTAGTTATGTTAGCGCTACGATCAGGTTAGCAGTAGCGGTGATCGTGTTTAGAGGCAGAAACGCTCAGAACGCTCAAAGTCTGAGGATTTAAGGACGTAAAACAGCATAAGATTCTTGGATAAATGACGTCTGAAATCTGAAAATTCCTCAGAGTCGTGTGACTGAAGTCAAACGCAACTCCAGGTGTTTTTGATGATGAACATTGTTAGAAGAGGGTTAAAAGCTCAAAAAAAGTCTCAAAAAAGCAGCTCTGTGGTAAGTATTGTCCATGATGCAGTTGTTTTAGCCCCAAAACACACATGTAAAACTTAAAATTCAGCTTTAATAACTTAACGGTTTATAAAGTTTCAGAAACAGATTTTAAATAAATGTGGCTCATGGAGAGGATTCAACAATTAAAAGGAAAATATTGTGCATTTTTCATATCGTTATTAGCCTTTAAACCAGGGGTGGGCAATTATTTTGACGCAAGGGCCACATTGGATTTTTACACTTGCCTGGGGGCCGGACTATTTTACACACATACTACTACACATAGACTTAATGCCTAAAATATACAAAAATTACTACAGAATAGCAAAAATCATTACCTTTATTTAGTGGGAACAGTGCGGTTGATCACTCCTTTTATCCAATGCATCAAAGTTTGGTTTTATTCTAGTGGTGGCTGTTCTCAAAACTGATTTTTAATGAACAAGCAGCTGCTCAGGAAACTATAAAATGACAAATGCACCACACCTAACTCATACAATTTATTATTGAATGCTTTGCGGGCCGGATCAAAATGCCAAAAGGGCCGCATGTGGCCCCCGGGCCTTAGTTTGCCCCCCTCTGCTTTAAACACTTTTAGTCACATTTGTTTATCTTTTAGTCGCGTTTGTGTCCCTCCGAAACAACGTGAATGAAGCTAAATACAACTCCAGGTGTGTTTTTGATGATGAACATTGTTAGAACAGGGTTAAAAGCTCAAAAAAAGTCTCAAAAAAGCAGTTCTGTAGTAAGTATTGTCCATGATGGAGCTGTTTTTAGCCCCAAAACACACACATAAAACTTCAAATTCGGCAAAACGCTTTAATAACGTATCGGTTATGAAGTTTCAAGAAACAGATTTTAAATAAATGTGAGTTACGTAGAGGTTCCCTACAACTTCTCGGAGATTAAAGGAGACGTATTAAGCAAAATCAACTTTTCTTCACAGCGTTTCTTCATCTTCATCAGTATTTTACTCAAAGTTGTATTTTGATTGGTTCCTGCATGTTAGAGTTAATTCTATATCGTCCTGCATCTGCGGCTCGAGAGCTCAGAAAATGTCCGTTTTCACCAACCCCCTATCCCCGCCCACATCCTTGTACTTAGTTGTTGAGGTTAAAATTTCTGAGTGATAAATGTAGGGTTCCAAAGTGTAATATAGCCACTTTTCTAAATTAAAAAACGACAATGCGCTGCTTGTTACACTGAAACAGTTAGGTCTGGGTGATACGGTGATAAAAATCGAATCCTGAGCTGGTCCCTGTGACAATCTGCTATTTTTGTGAAATCGTGGTATCGTGATTGACTGTTTGTGTCTTTAATGCAGCTGTCTGTTCAAACACACTTTTTCTCCTGTTGTTTAGCCTCTGAAGCCTCTGAGCAGATGACTTTATTCACCTCTTATAGACCAGGGCTGCACAATTCAAAGAAATTGACACAAAAAGCAGAAAAAGCGCAAAAAAAGCGATAAAAATGCGCTCAAAAGCAACACAAACTCGCAACAAGAAATGCTACTCAATGCACCAAAGCGCGACAAAAATGTGACAAAAACAACAAAGACACGTTTAAATATGACAAACACAACTGAACATGACAAAAACTAAAAACTAAATGTTGTTCAAAATGTGAATTTGAACAGAATCCTATTATTCAAATCTAAATTCAAATCTAATCTTAATCGCACTGGTCAAAAATAAAATCACAATCACATATTTTTCGTAAATCATGCAGCTCTAATAGGCAATAGAAAAATACAAAGTGAACATGAATCGTGATAAAATCGAAATCATGATCTGGCCCCAAGGAAATCGTGATACTTTTTTGCCAAATCGCGAAGCTCTACGCTGAAAAGTCACTACGAAGGGGCGGGACTTATCAATTCTGCACTTTTGCGCAGAAGTCAATGAACCCGTGTCTAATACTACGCCGTTTTAGATCAATATTGCGGTTTATAATGAACAAAATGTAAAAAGATGATCTACTTATGTTACAGTTCAATACTAAGAACCTGGAAAAAAACATAATATGTCACCTTTAAAATCAAGAAAGTCAACAACTTTTCCATTTTTGTTAAGTTCGAGTTCAGTTTATCAACGTAATCTCTCATTTTGTTTGAATATTTGAAAGAAAAGAACGAAAAATCTAAAATTTTCAAGGTTTGCTGGCACTTGTACGCAAACTTAGCAGAGGAAACTTTTATGTTCTCCCGTGATCTTTGTAACCCTGTGTCAAATATTACTTTTTGTTTTCCATTCACACTTTGAACACCGTGGACTTTTCCCTCTGAAAACCTCACAAATTAACTCTGTGAGCCGCTGTGAGCTCGTTGGCACTTAGCACACAACACCTGCCGCCGCTGTTAATTACCCCTAACGACTTTTTGATCCTATCGCGTCGGTAAATCCTCAGAGCGTTGTAATAATACTGGATAATGTGCTTTGGATAATGTTCTACTGTAACAGCCAAGTCACCAAACGAGAGCGGAGGAAACCCGGCGGTGCTGCTGACGGACGAACGCAAGAGGGTTCCACTTCAGCGAGTCGGTGTGTGTTTGGAACCGGTCTGGAAAGTACAGGGTTTCCAGCAACGGTGAAAAGTAAAGAGCAAAAGTAAAAGTAAAAGTGCTGTGCTGCTTCTTAAATGTTTAGCCATCTGTACTTTACTGAAGTGGCTTTTACAGTGGCTATTTTTTACTTTTACTTCACTAAGTTTGAGAGTGTTATCTGTACTTCCTGCAGAACTACATCTTTTTTAATTGACTGAAAAGTAAAAAATACTTCTGGTTTGAGGGTTTATTTTTAAGTACAGTGTGTTAATGGTGAGATACCGCAAAAAACTTTTTAAAAAGGACACATTCTGCTACAGTTTGAGTTTTTAAATCATATTCTAACAATGTTCAGTCGTCACAAACACACATGGAGTTGCATTTAGCTTCATTCACGCCGTTTTGAGGAATGTTAGTTGGAAAATCCTCTCCTTTCTGAGCGTCAAAAACACTTCCTGCTGGACTCCCTCAATCTGTGACGATTTTCAGATCATATTTATTTAATTGAGAATCTTCTGCCGTCCTTAAAGTCCTTAAATCCTCAGACTCGTTCTGAGCATTTCTTCAGTTCACTTCTCGTATTATCTTGATAATAGCACATAGTCACACATTCTTTTAAAGAGCTGACATGACTAAAATGTGTATTGCACTATAGGCGTCATCTAGTGCCTGGATGCACTCTGTCATTGGAGACAGCTGAGAAAAATAATAAATAATAATAATAAAATAATTACATAATAAACTTTTTTGTTTCAAAACATGAGATGGTAAATGTTTAAAGGCTAATGACAGTACGAAAAAAAAAGCATAATATTTTTCCTTTAAATTCAAACCACATCTTTCAGAAAACAAAAATAATCTACGTAAAATTCACTACAATTCAGAATTTTTTGCTTGCCCAAAAAAAAACAAAAAAAAAACAATAATTTTTAAAAACGTTAAATTTTCAAGTATATTTTTTAAGTACTACTTTTATTTGAGTAAATTCTTTGTACATGTATCTGTTTTACAACACAATTCACTTCATATCAGTGAAGCCTTTCCCATGTCAGGAAGTGTGTTAGCGCTCCATCCATCCTTCTGTCAGAAAGAATTACATGAATGAGTTAAACAAAGCTAGCTTGTCCCGACATGCTAATGTAGCACTCGGCTGTAATGAACTTGATTTGACGCAGAAATGCTCAGAGCGAGTCTGGTTATTATTTAAGAACTTAAAACAGCACAGGAGACCTCAGAGTTCAACTTTTGACATAAAAAAATGGAAAATTCTGAGGTTCAGAGGGAGAGGACATACTAAACAAAATTAATCCAAGTATGAATGAAGCTAAATACAATTACAGTCATGTTTTTTGATAAAGGGAACAATGTTACATGTTAAAAGATCTATTTTGCGTGTATTTTAAGTTATTCAATGTATAATGCATGTATTATTAGGTTATTTAATGTTCAAAATGGTGAGTATTTCAACTGCAACATGATTCTTTTCTCCAAATAAGCAACAACTCAAGTGCAATTCAAATATCATCAGCTTGAGATCCCCAAGTTAAGAATACACCACCAGTCATTTGTGCGAGCCGTGTAAAAGTTAACACAACTCTGGCATTCACAAACTACGCTCCAGCGTCTAAACTTAGAAATGAACCTGGATTTCTCAGACTCTTAACAGATTCTACACTTTTTCTGCAGGTTTACAGCAAACAGCACAGACCGGCTCCGAGACAGAATCGACGTCAGCGAGCATGACATCGCAAGTTCATTCTTGTATCCGAGCTGACTGAATGGCCTTTGGTTGTTTTCCATACAACATTTAAAGCCAAAGTCAACAAGTACAGAAAGCAAAGCAAGAATGCAAACATCGGCGAGAAAACAAATGTACTTTTCAGTTCAATATAAAGAAAAACAAAATAAAAAAACTTCTTTCGCTACAAGAAAACCCCATGTCGGAGCTTGCATTTCTCGCTATAGACTAGTTCTATACAATGGACAGTGAAAATCCACGCCAAATTAAATTACTACAAACGTCATGCTGCATGGTTTAACTGTTCTAATTCTCCAACGTCTCCAGTGTCCAGACTCGTAAAAACCGTTGACAGTGTCTCTCAGTCTCCTCTTTTGCTTAGCTCCACATTCATGCAGTGAATCAGAGGATTATTCATCACAGTTTAACAGAAAAAGGAAGGAATAATGGACAGGCTCGAGGGCACAAAGGCAGCCATGCTTGTGTCAAAAATCCTGTGCCATCCCGTGAGATGGACAACTTCATTCTTTGATTGGGTTTAGAAGATTCTAGGAGCAATGGAGCGTTTACCCCAGAATTAAGTAAAGAGTTTAGGTCCAGATCTGAGGAGCTCCATCCTAAACAAGGTGTAGACCAGGGCCTTGTGTTTGACCCATAGATCGAAGAACAGTGGACTATTGGAGCCTCAGGCCAGGCGCCCATTCACTTTCTGTTGTGACAGTGTCTTTACTCTGTAACGGCTTCTGTCAAACTCACATCTGGAACTAAAATGTCTGACACACTCTACATCAGGCATGTCTAAACTCAGTCCCGGGGGCCAAATGCGGCCCTCAGACCAATTTTTCTTGGCCCTTAGTCTTCCTGGTGAACTGGCCCACATTGTCCTGATAAGTACTATTTACAGCACATTTCAGATTTTCTACAATTCCAACCTAAATAACTAACATTTTGGTGCGACACAGACCTGATATTAAGACAATGAGACTGAATGTAGATGTGGTGGAGCTTAAAACATCAGATAAATGCAGCTTTTTTTAACGTTTCGCGATTGATTTGTGGCCCTCCGATTGGTCTGTATTTCAATATGTGGCCCTCGATGGAAAAAGTTTAGACACCCCTGCTCTACATGATCCTGGTGTTTTTTTCTCGTTGGTTGTTCATAAATCAAGTTACTGTCAATAATAACTGACCAATCAGGTGCTTCCTTTTCCAGGGGCCAGTTTAGCTCGTGTTAGCAACAGGTTTGTTTGACAGCTAGCGCAGCACGTTGCCGCCATCTCCTCCCACCGAGGGGCGGAAACCGTTAACAACCTCGCTCCGTTGGTCCGTGTGGTGCCACGTTACACACTCGGATCTCCATATATGGAGTCTGGCTCCACTTTAGCCGCTATAACTGCTAGCTCCACTTTAGCCGCTATAACTGCTAGCTCCACTTTAGCCGCTATAACTGCTAGCTCCACTTTAGCCGCTATAACTGCTAGCCGCGATTGGCTTCATTTAGCTGGAGCCAAACGCTATGACGTCACACTCCCACAGTCCATCGATTGTACGGTCTATGGTTTGACCCCATAAACAGCATCCAGGGACCCATCGTCAGATCTTGAGCCAGGATCTTGGTCATGAGGAGTACAAATCTAATCAGTCGAGTTAAGGACCTTCTTGCAGTGAGGCCAGTGTTAGCCACATTAGCCACCTTTCCTCCTTGTAGAATATTTGAAGACTATCTAGAAAAGGAGTGTCTAAACATTTTCCATCGAGGGCCGCATTTAGAAATATAGAGCGGAGGGCCACAAATGAATCATGAAACATAAAAAAACTTTGCATTTGTGTGATGTGTTAAGCACAACCGCACCTAAATTCAGTCTCAATGTCAGGTCTGTCTGGCACCAAACATTTGAAATTTGCTGTAAAAAGTACTTCTCATGGCAATGTGGGCCAATTCACCAGGAATTTGCATTTGGTTCCCAGGCCATAGTTTGGACATGCCTGATCTAGAATCAATGATCAGCGATAAGCAAATACACTGCAGTAAAACATATGCAGGCAAAGTAAATCTGGCAAAACATTTCACCAAACGATTGTCAAGAACACAGAAAAAACTCTTAATGCAGTAAAGAAGCAGACGCTGTCCACAATAAAGGACTTTTAATTTAACTGGTCAATGTGCCGCGGATTTTTCTGCCCATTTTGAAAGACGACACTCTGCAAATCCCTAAATACAATTAGTTTTTTGATAAAGGGAACAATGTTGTAACAAGTTTCAAGTTAAAGTGCGTATGGCGGGTTTTTACGATTGTCTAATTTTGACTTTTTTCAGTGTATTAATACCTCTTGTAAATATAAATTATAGTTTTACACCAATCAGATCACAGTTTGTGGAGAAAAAGTGAAAAATGTGTTGGCAGTTTCAGGAAGTAAACAAACTGATGACATCACACTGGGGAGACAAAGGTTATGCATAATTTACACAAAATAAACTACTTTTTTGACCCTTTAAACATTAATTCAACAAAATAAAGATGTTCACATGTGTTTCTCTTTGTCAAATGAACAAATCTGTGACATTAGATGAGTTTTGGCCAGTGTACAGTGTGGTTGCTATGGTAATTTCCTAGCGTGATGTCATACTTTACAACCAGGAAGTAAAATTTAAAAACAAAAAAATAGCTAAATGGGGTAAAATTTGTAAAGATTTTAGTAGAAATTTGAATATATTATCTTTTATCTGCATTTCGATGAGTAGTCCAACCTGTCATGGGCCCTTTAAAATATAATATAAAATATTCTATTTTGCGTGTGCCTTTTGAGTGTTATTTAATGAAAAAAAAGTTGTTGTTTTTTCAACCGTAAAATTTGTTTCTCCAAATAAGCAACATGACTGACATTCACAAATGAGATGATAACAGGCCCTTTACATCCAGCAGTTTAACAACCAACTTCTCCATAATGGGTTACCAAAAATATAAAAGATAAGCCTTTTGCTCCATGACTGCAATACAACGATAACAATTTAAAGACTAAATTAATTACACGTCAGTCTTTTGTTACCAAAGTCAGAATAACAACATGAACCGTCTTTAATGGTGAAGGGCATCACTGTGAACTATTTAGAAGACTTATGTACGATGTGTGAATAATGAGCGAACTCTTCAAACCATTCTGTTTCTCTGGCGATAACGGTTCACCTCCGACTAGAGCTGGGCGATATGACAAAAAATGTCACGTTCAGTTGTTTTTGTCATATTTAATCCCATGCGTCTTGGTCATTTTTTGTCACGTTTTTGTCGCGTTTCGGTTACTTTTGAGCGCATTTTAAATCACTTTTGGTCACGCTTTTTGTGTCAATTTCGTTAAATTGTGCAGCCCTGGTCTATAAGAGGTAAATAAAGTCATCTGCTCAGAGGCTTCAGAGACTAAACAACAGGAGAAAACGTGTGTTTGAACAGACAGCCGCATTAAAGACAGAAAAACAATAAATCACGATACGTCGATTTCACAAAAATAGCACATTGCCACAGGGACCAGCTCAACATTCGATTTTTATCACCGTATCACCCAGACCTACCTCTGACTGGTCGCAAACTTTCAAGCAGCGTTTTGCGTTTTAGAGACTATTAAGCCCAGAGAACGACTGCAATTATTGTTTACCGTGTCTAGGATTATTCTACTAATTGTTGCAGCCCTATATCTGATGCAATAATGTCTGTTATATTAATAAAACAAACCAACAAATACAAAAACGAGGCTAATTTAGTTTAAAAAAGCTAGATTTTATTCACGATTTTCCCTTTCCAACGTGTTTATTTTAAAAACAGAGCATTTCTATCAGATGAAGACTTTTATTTAGTTTGTTGTGATTGTTTATTATTATTGCGATAAATAATTTTGCGATATACGGTGCAGCCCTGGTAAAAAGGCAACGCTTTAAATAGACCATCAATCAGTCATTTTTTGTCACTTTTTTTCACGTTTTTGTCGCGTTTCTTGTTTGTAAGCGCGTTTTGGTTACTTTTGAGCGCATTTTAAATCACTTTTGGTCACGCTTTTTGTGTCCATTTCGTTAAATTGTGCAGCCGTTGTCTATAAGAGGTAAATAAAGTCATCAGCTCAGAGACTACAGAGGCTAAACAACAGGAGAAAAGGTGTGTTTGAACAGACGGCTGCATTAAAGATAGAAAAACAATAAATCACGATACGTCGATTTCACGATTCGATTTTTATCACCGTATCGCCCAGACCTACCTCTGACTGGTCGCAAACTTTCAAACAGCCGGGGGAATTGGGGTAAAATTATTCATTGTAGTTTGACAGAAGCCGGACACAGACGGCTGAATGAACAAGCACAAAGGCAGAGACGCTCATGTCCAGGACGGGGGCAGAATCGCACCAGCAACCCCCCCTTCGGCGGCTCCACAATGCTCCGATTCATGCGGCGTACAGTATGCTAATGATGTGATAGATGCACTCTCGCCGCACCACACTGGGGTCATTCAAGAATTACACGGAACAATAATAACAGGGACAAGTAGTGGTTTTAACCCCGATCCCCTCGAGCAGAACGTATCGACTTTTACGAAATCTGACGTAGGGCTGGGCGATGTGGCAAAAAATGATTATCTCGATTTTCTTGGGACCAGCTCATGATTTCGATTTTATCTCTATTTGTGTTCACTTTGTATTCACCTTATTCTGCCCCGCCCACTTTTTACCAGATACGGACTTTTGTTGTAAACGCACTTCTGTTTGACGAGAACTCCGTTAAAGCTAATGACGAACGAGGGAAAAGTCTGACGCTAAAATGTTACATAAAGTAGGTTGATTTGTGTAAAATGTTTAATGAACACGAGCAACAACAAGTCACAACGCAACGATTTCCTGAAAACGTCTTTTTAGTCGAGTAGAACTTATTGTCTGTTGAGCTCGTCTGCTCCATGTAAACAAATAAAACGGACACAAGATGGCGGCGCGTACGGCAACTTCCGGAATAAGGTGAATATTTAGGAAGAATATCGAATTGTGATTTTTCTTTTTTTGTGATTGTGATTAGATTTGCAATTTATTCATTCATTCATTCATTCATTCATTCATTTTCTACCACTTATTCCCGTTAGGGGTCGCGGGTGACTGGAGCCTATCCCAGTGACTTTGGGCCTTAGGCGGGTACACCCTGGACAGTGGCCAACTCGTCACAGCAAACACAGAGACAGAGACAAGAACAGACAACCATTCACTCTCACATTCATACACTATGGACAATTTAGAGTTTCCAATTAACCTGAACACAGTCATGTCTTTGGACGGTGGGAGGAGCCAGAGAACCTGGAGAGAACCCACGGTAACACGGGGAGAACATGCAAATATGACACAGTTAAAGGGGATTCCGCTTCTGAACTCAGCACTACGTCCTGTCATTTTAAACCTTTATTTTTCTTCACAAACTGCAACTTCACAAATATAAAGCTATGATAAATAATTGCCACAGATGCCCTCCCACCAAACTGAGTCATGATTAGAACATTTTCAGACCCTTCATATGGACTTTAATCACTGCAGCCCAAGACGAGTCAATGAATGATTTGGAAGTGTATTCCAGAAACAATCTTAGAGCCATTTTCACATTTAATTCCTCAAAAGTCTTGCAAGGTTTTTATTTTTGTTCCAGACTCTACAAGGAAATGCTGGATACTTTATTTAACTCTCTACAACAGTTTCTTACAAAAAGAAGAGCTGCTCAATATTGGAAATTATTACGATATGGCATTTAAGAGCTGCAATATTGATATTATTGCATTATTTAAATAAACTTTTGACCGAGGCTGAAACTAGAAATTATTTTGGTCGTCAACAAGTCAGCGATTATTTCTATTGTAGGTTGAGACTAAACTAACATTTTTAACCAAATAAATGTTGAAATATTGTGAATGAAGCTTCTAGAGAGAGAATATTTATGAATAAAGTGTATAAATGAGGAAAATCAGTAAATCTATTCTTTTTTTTGCCATTGTTGTTTAAAAATGTCACCGTCTTTGTTATAAAAGTTTGCGTTTTAGAGTCTATTAAGCCCAGAGAACGACTGCAATTATTGTTTATAGACTTTATTATTTATTCTTCATTATTCTACTAATTGTTGCAGCCCTATTTTTGATGCAATAATGTCTGTTATATTAATAAAACAAACCAACAAATACAAAAACGAGGCTAATTTAGTTTGAAAAAGCTAGATTTTATTCATGATTTTCCCTTTCCAACGTGTTTATTTTAAAAACAGAGCATTTCTATCAGATGAAGACTTTTATTTAGTTTGTTGTGATTGTTTATTATTATTGCGATAAATACTTTTGCGATATACTGTGCAGCTCTGGTAAAAAGGCAACACTTTAAATACATCATCAATAAGTTTTCTTAGGCGTTCAGTCCGGTGCATTTCTTTCGACACACCGTTTTGCGAAGAGGCGGCGTGAAGAGTGTGTGGAGCGCTTCACAGATGCTTCCTGTAGCGGCTTGACAAGTGTGTTCCGCTCCGAGACGCCACGACGAGATAAACGCACGAGAAACCAAACAGAAGAGGGAAAAAAACCACGGAGGAAAACACGGGGAAGTCGGCTGGTTCCTGAGAAAGAGGAGAACTCTGACACTTCTGCTGATTTGGCTGAAAAGAGACACTGGACACGTTCAAGGGGGTTTTCTTTCGATTTTGTTGTTGTTTTTGACGCAAGAAAGAATGTTTTTGGTGTGGACGCGGATCATTGTTTAGTCGCTCAAATGGAAGTGTGTTAAATGTGCATAGTCAAGTGAATATTGATAGAAATTATAGCTTAAAAACATAACAAAAAAACATGGATGCCAAGATTATCTGGTTAAACGATAAAAATGTCTTTCTACTTCAATGTACAGTCCAAAAAATATACAATAAAGTACTTTTGGCACATTTATTTTGACATTAAGACAGTTTGAATTCATAAAACTGGTCACAAACTTGAGGAATAGACAAAGGGAATGGAGAAAATTAAAGATTATTCTCTGTAATTGTGATTAATCGTTGAATCTAGGGCTGGGAATCACAAAATCCCTCACGATACACTCCTCACGATACTGCGATACATACGATAACTGATACACCGCTCGTGATATTCTGCGCTATTTTTAAAGAATCCAATAGATGTTACCAATGTTTTTTCCTTTGTAAAATCACAACCTGCACAAACTTAATGCGGCTGTGTGTCTTTAGTCGATTAATCGGTCGATGGAGTCTCATTTTTATCAGTCGACTAATTATTTTATTTAGATTTAAAGGATTTATATGACAAAAACATCAAAAACAAGAAGATACGGAGTGAGTTTGCTGAAGATTTTGGAGTCAGACATAAAAATACACAGTTTACTTGCACTTATCTTTAAAAATAGTTGGTTTTGCATGAATTCCTTTGCAGTTTTTGTCTTTTGAGTGCAGGTTTGGGTCAAATACATGGAAATACTTCATAGTTTTGATGTATATTCTTCCCTTTTAGTCGATTATTCAGTCTTTAGTCGACTACAAACTGGACCGGGAAAGAATATTGAATCGCTGGCTTTATAAAATCAAACTTTCTGAATGAAAAAAGTAACGATACTGGCACATATACACACACTTTTACTTTTTTGGAGTATAGATTGAACTGAACCTGCTGCAGTTTTTTAGCGTTTACCATTAGATCTCGACCTGATTGTAACGTTGACATCCCTGGAATCAAATGTTGCAAAACGATGTGCAACCACGAGCGCTAATGCAAGTCAGGCGCAGTCACAATGCCACTTCCTCTTTAATCATATGACCCAGTGACACAAAGCACACAGACAGACTACTGCAGCCTCAGAGGGTCACAACTCCAACCTTTGACTCCTCAGAGGGCTGCACAAGCTTCGCGTTATGTTTCAACGTTTGCACGAGGCGGTCGAGTCTGTAGATAAAAAAGGAGCTACTCGCAGAAGAGATGATCGGACAAAAGAGAACGAAGAATCAGGCAAAAACAGGACAAGGAGGAGGAATAATTTCTCGTGTTCGTTGAGCCGTCAAACTTCGCAAGCGTCAGCAACCGTAGTTTATTGATGCACAGCGCTCGCAATAAGAAAAGTATGGTCCAAAGTCAACACATTACATTAAGAAAACTTTAAAACGCGCAGAGAAGTTTAATAAATTCAGAAAAAAGGCTGAGGATAACCGGAAGAAGTGTTTTGTTTTCTATGCTTTCTTTCTACAACAACTTGAATTACTAAATGTCTTTCTGTGAATCGCTGAGATCGGCCTCAAGATTAAAAAGTACAATTTATGTGCAATTTAGATTTTACACATCGTTATAATTGTCTAATAATAATAATAATAATAATACATCAAACTTGTATTGACCTTATTCTGCCCCGCCCACTTTTGCCGTTTTTTGCACTTTTGTTGTAAACACACTTCAGTTTGACGAGAACTCTGTTAAAGCTAATGACGAACGAGGGAAAAGTCTCACTGCTAAAATGTTACATAAAGTAGATTGATTTGTGTAAAATGTTTAATGAACACGAGCAACAACAAGTCACAACACAACGATTTCCTGAAAACGTCTTTTTAGTCGAGTAGAACTTATTTTCTGTTGAGCTCGTCTGCTCTGTGTGAACTACAACGGAAACAAGACGGCGGCGCGTACGACAACTTCAGGAATAAGATGAATAGCACTTTTTTGGACACTCAAAGACGCTTTACATAAACAGACAAAACAACATAAATTTACACAAAAGCCAGTTTGAACAGGTCTGACATCAGTTGCTCATGTGGCTCTTGAAGTTGATTTTAAATAATGTCTCATTTCCTTAAAGGACATCTAAAGAACTTATTAAATAGAGACGGACAGTGTCATACAAACCTGAACCCCATCAGCGGCTGTGAAACTTCAGATTAGGGATGGGACAATAAACAATAATATAGTTTATCGTGATAAAAAGGGAAGACAATAATCGTTTGTGCTGCATTTTGTACAATCGTGATAATCGGCAACAAAGATAATCGCCATTTTGTCTCCAGATTGTGCAGAAAAAAGCAACTTACCCTTTATGTTCTCCTCTAGATCGTTTTTGTTTTCACTTATAATAAAGTACAAATGTGTCAGAAGTTATTTATGATGAGAAAGTAATGTCTTTATACGTCACATTTTCAAACTGTCAGCAATTTTAATAACTATCGTGATATTATCATTAATCGCAATTATTTTGGCCGTGATAATCGTGACATAAAACTTCAATATCGTCCCATGCCTACTTCAGTTCAGCAGATTATAAAAACCATAGAATCATAGAAACAATCAGAGTTAGGGATGTCTTAATAAGAAACTTTACTGATAGGATTCGTTTGAGAAAAATAATCACAATTTTACGATTATTCACAACTATTTAAAGCATAACCACACAAAAATCCAACAGATTATCGTTCCTCCAGTTACTAGATTTATGAACTCAAACCTTGTGAACGTTAGAAAAAACACTTTACATTTAGGTTTACTTTGGAGTACAGATCGAAATTAAACTACTTCTCTTTGCATCTAAAATTCTCACTCATATTTTTCTGTCACGCTGCTCTGGCTTTTCTCTGATGCTAAAGCCATTTCAGACAGAGACTGCAACCTTGAACTGGACTTTGGACGTGTCTGTTTATTCTCTCGCTCAGTTATAGGCCCATATTTTATCGCGCTAAAGTGTTTGTGTAAATCCTGCGTAAGCGACGTCCAGCTCAGACGCCCGGATGCTCGCGCTTCTAAAGTGGATTCACTTGAAGACGAGACGTTCAATGCTCAAGCTGCCTTCACTACAAAAGCTCTGGCTCGACGAGAAGCTGCGGCGATGGAATCTCGAGAGCACAGATGATGACAGAATTGCTTTTCCTTGTTTTCCATTCATTTAAAGTGTACAAGTGTGGACTGGAAACATGAAACACTGACACTGATTGGTCGTTTAGTCGATTAATTGGTCGATGGAGTTTTAGTCGACCAATTATTTTATTTCAATTAACAGTATTTATACGTCATACTTACAATAAAATTTAATTAAAAAATCGTTTTAAATCACTTTTTAGTCTCATTTTGGTGCTTTCGGTCTCATTTTCAATCATATTTTTGTCATTTTAAATCACATTTTTGTCACTGTCATATTTTTGTCGGTTTTAGTCATGTTTTTGTAACTTTTAGTCTCATTTTGTCACTTTCAGTCTAATTTTCGTCGCTTTAAATCATATTTTTGTCACTTTTAATCACATTTTTGTTACGGTCATGTTTGTGTCACTTTTAGTCTCATTTCTTTACTTTTTGTCACGTTTTTGTCGCCTTTAGTCTCTGTCACTTTCAGTCTCATGTCGCTTTTAATCACATTTTAGTTACCGTCATGTTTTTGTCGCTTTTAGCCTAATTTTTGTCATTTTGAGTATCATTTTTGTCGGTTTTAGTCATGTTTTTATAACTTTTAGCCTCATTTTGTCACTTTCAGTCTAATTTTCATCACTTTAAATCAGATTTTTGTCACTTTTAATCACATTTTTGTTACGGTCATGTTTGTGTCACTTTTAGTCTAATTTCTTCACTTTTAGTCTCGTTTTTGTCGCATTTAGTCATGTTTTTAAGTCTCATTTTGTCATGTTTTTGATGCCTTTAGTCATGTTTTTGTTACCTTTAGTCTGTCACTTTCAGTCTCATGTCGCTTTTAATCATATTTTTGTTACTGTCATGTTTTTGTCGCTTTTAGTCTAATTTTTGTCACTTTTAATCATGTTTTTGTCACTTTTAGCCTCATTTTGTCACTTTCAGACTAATTTTCGTCGCTTTAAATCAGATTTTTGTCACTTTTAATCACATTTTTGTTACTGTCATGTTTTTGTCACTTTTAGTCATGTTTTTGTCACTTTCAGTCTCATTGTTGTCACTTTTAATCACATTTTAGTTACTGTCATGTTTTTGTCTCTTTTAGCCTAATTTTTGTCATTTTGAGTCTCATTTTTGTCACCTTTAGTCATGTTTTTGTCGCTTTCAGTCATGTTTTTGTCTTTATACGTCAAAAACAGCGAAAAAGTGAACATTTTCAGTGAGTTAGCTAAAAATCTTGGCGTTTAATCTAATTTATACATATATAAATACACGGTTTCCTGGTACTTTTCTGTATAAATCGTTTTTTTTTTTTATGAACTCCAGGGCAGTTGTGTTTTTGGTGCAGTTTGGGTCAGACACAGAGACATACTTCAGAGTTTTGCCTTGACACACGCCCTTTGAAGTCGATTAATCAGTCGAAAAGGGAGGTCTTTAGACGACCGAGAATTTCTTCAGTCGACTACAGCCCCACAGAGCAGAAGGACCTTTAAATTACAGCGTCGTGCTCAAAGCGAACCCCCCACAGAGCCGTTTAACTAAAGCAAGACGTCAACTCTACAGCTGTGCAGAAATGACAGTAACAAATTAATTCCAGCCGATCCTCGTGTCCCAGATTTTAAAATACCAAAGCCGGAAGAAGAGCAGCACAACCTACATTTGCTCCATCTTTTGTATTGGCTGAGACGCTGCTTTTGGGAAGTTTAACACTGAACATTTGTGCATAAAACAACCGTATCAAAGAGTACGAGGGGTAGAACTACAGAGAGTCATTTTACTTGTATTATTTTCATGTCTCAGAGTTCAACTTTTGGATACTTCCTCCTGTAAGTTACAAGTGATTACGCAAAGTGAGCAGATTTATGCAAAAAAGAAAAGTCAGAGAACATCACTACCACAACATCAAGATGTTTCAGTTATGACGATCAGATACTAATCAATACTAAAACTAGAATTAAATCTCATTTGATTACGCATCAGTACTAAACAGACCCACAACATAACATTCCTGTGTTTGTGAATTTTGTTCACTGAGAACGGCAAAAAACCTTTACTGATTCTGATAAACAGTTCTAGAATAATCTGGAGCTTTATCAGGACTAGAAGTCCTTGTGGTGACATGAAGCGGTTTGTTTTTTTTTGCTGTTGAAAATTACAATCTATTGTCCAAAAAAAAAGAAAAAAAGTCAATTCTATTCCTTGGTGTCAAACTCGAGTTAAAACTTTTAGTTTTGTGTTTACGCCGTGACAATCACAGTTAGTTCTTGTGAGACAAAACAAGGTTTCAAACGGTGCAGTCATCAGGGCTTGGTTTTGAGTAATTCTATTACTCATTACTTCAACTAGATTTGAGTGAATGTTCTAACCCCTGGAGGAGTCTTTCTGTGACAAAACTTTACACTGACAAAGTGAGAGGACTTCAAAATGCTCTTTAAATTGTTTCTTTATATTTTACTAAGTCTAAGAGGAGGTAGTGTTGTCACAACACAAACATTCCCTTGTTTTGATAAAGAAAAAGCCACTTGATACCAGGATGTCAAACCCCAACAGCAGCTGCAGTGATGTGCCCTTATCACAGTCAACTGCTCTTCTTTCACTTCTCCATAATAACCATTACATGTTGTCTGAACAAAACCTCACACACAGTGATTCTACTTCTGAAAGAGTTTACGAGCAGAAAGGTTACCCTTTCCTCTTTTATTTGACAAGAACTCAGCTCCACAGCCTCTGACTGAGTGAACACAAACTGATCAAATATGTTCTTTTGCCTTTTTGGTTTATGCTTTTGTCTCTAGAGCTTTTTTTTTTTTTTACACTCAAATTACCTTGAAATTGCAAAATGGAAACTGAAAGTAGTTTCTTTGTCGTAGCTTGTTTACTAACAGCAGTTGGAGATTTAGAACACTTCAACTCAACACAGCAATTGTTTAACTCAAAACATGTTATTTAAGAAGAGAAAGATAATGCATTCAACCCAAGAGTCTGTGTCAGTGATAAATGTGAGGGTAACTGCATGTGACAGTTTATTTGGTTTTCTACACCGGTTTACTTGATTGTCGTTTTATATTCTGTGTCAGGTTCAAACTAAACATTTAGCAAAGTTGCAGACTTTTATATTTGTTATTAGACTGCAGAAGCTCTTTCACATTTTAGTCGTGTTTCTTACAGAAGAGAATCACTGATAAAATTCAGATTGTGACGTCACCTGCTTAACCTCCAGTACAAGTTCTGATTATCTGAGAATCTAGTTTCAGTACTAACTCGTTTTACTCGTATCCGTGTGTTTAGTTTCCTGTTACGACACTTCGAGGACTTATCACCATTCAGAAGATTGTAATTGCTAATTGCCTCTGAAACGGCCGCGATTTATCATCACTCGTAGATCACACTCATGAAAAGATAAGAATGAGGTCATTGATTTTGACAAACACTAAAGTCATTTTAGCTCGTGTTTAAAGTCAATATGACGGGTTCGACCACACATTGGACTAAAACGCAGAGAACATGATTGTATTGAAGATTTTACTAAACATTTTAACAGTTTGACAAGTTTAAAATGTCACTTCCTGGTTGAGCATGAGCACAAATGCGACAGAGGTAATTCAACTGTTACCATAGCAACCAGACTGTAAACAAGGGCCAAAAACTATATACATTACACAATAGTCATGATTTCACAAATAATAATACCTGATAACACCTTTATTTTTGTTGAAGGGTCATTTAAACTGTCAAAAAATGTGTCCGTTGTCTGTAAACGGTCTCCGCATTTAAAACGGCACGTCGCTTTTTGATGACATCACAGAGGGATTGTGTTTTACAACTCAGCACCACTTCATGTCATTTCAAACTTTTATTTTTCAAAATGTATTCACGTAAACAAACTCATGATATCACAGTGTGCAGACAAAGTTACTACAGATAAACAACAAAAACCTTTTAAACATTCATTCAACAAAATAAAAAGGTGTTTACATGTATTTTAATTTGCCAATTTAAAAAAAATGTAAAAATTCTGTGACATTAGACGAGTTTTGGCCCAGTGTAACACCTTTAGTTTGTTAAATCATAGTTTAAACTGTCAAAAAATGTCAGTTGCCTGTAAATTTCCTCTGTATTTACAACGGCGCGTCGCTTTTTGATGACATCACAGAACTCGCCTGTCATTTTGAACTTTCATTCTGTCAAATAGAAAAAAATCTGACATGAGTTTTGTGAGTTCATTTACAACCAGGAAGTGAAGCGAAACATCTAAAAAATAGCTAAAGTTGGATAAAATTTAAAATCTGACATGAGTTTTGGCCCAGCGTACAGGTTATTGTTGTTGGTTTTTTTCCCCCCAGCGTACAGGTTGGTTGCCATGGCAATTCCCTAGTGTGATGTCATCATTTACAACCAGGAAGTGAAACGAAACACCTAAAAAATAGCTAAACTGGGATAAAATGTGTAAAGTATTTCAGCAAATTTTGAAATCTATTTATTTAACAGCGTTTCAGTCGAATGGGCAGCCCACCCCGTCACAGGCACTTTAATGATTTCCAGTGCCATGTTGCGTGTAGTTGCTTTAAAACTCCTCCACGGACAGGGAACAGGTCAAAGCACGTACCTTCTGCCACCAGCTCCTCCTCTAACAACACCTTCATTCATTCATTCATTTTCTACCGCTTATTCCCGTTAGGGGTCGCGGGTGACTGGAGCCTATCCCAGTGACTTTGGGCCTTAGGCGGGGTACACCCTGGACAGTGGCCAACTCATCGCAGGGCTGACATAGAGGACAAGGACATTGACAGACAACCATTCACTCTCACATTCACACACTAGGGACAATTTAGAGTTGTCAATTAACCTACACAGTCATGTCTTTGGACGGTGGGAGGAAGCCGGAGAACCCGGAGAGAACCCACGGTAACACGGGGAGGACATGCAGACTCCACCCAGAGAGATCGTGTGATGTTAGGGTGGTTCGGAATTCGAAACCACGATGTTGGGGTGGTGCGGGGTTCGAACCCACGATCTCCTTATTGAGAGGCAGAAGCTCTAGCCGCTCTGCCACCGTGCACCCACTAACAACACCTTTATTTTGTTAAATCATAGTTTAAACTGTCAAAAAATGTCAGTTGTCTGTAAATTTCCTCTGTATTTACAACGGCGCGTCGCTTTTTGATGACATCACAGAACTCACCTGTCATTTTGAACTTTCATTCCGTCAAATAGAAAAAATCTGACATGAGTTTTGGCCCAGCGTACAGGTTGTTGTTTTGTTTTTTTTCCCCCCAGCGTACAGGTTGGTTGCCATGGCAATTCCCTAGTGTGATGTCATCATTTACAACCAGGAAGTGAAGCGAAACATCTAAAAAATAGTTGGATAAAATTTAAAATCTGAGATGAGTTTTGGCCCAGCGTACAGGTTATTGTTGTTGTTTTTCTCCCCCCCAGCGTACGGGTTGGTTGCCATGGCAATTCCCTATTGTGATGTCATCATTTACAACCAGGAAGTGAAACGAAACACCTAAAAAAATAGCTAAAGTTGGATAAAATTTAAAATCTGACATGAGTTTTGGCCCAGCGTACAGGTTATTGTTGTTGTTGTTGTTGTTTTTTCCCCCCCAGCGTACAGGTTGGTTGCCATGGCAATTCCCTACTGTGATGTCATCATTTACAACCAGGAAGTGAAACGAAACACCTAAAAAATAGCTAAACTGGGATAAAATGTGTACAGCATTTCAGCAAATTTTGAAATCTATTTGTTTTACCGCGTTTCAGTCAAACGGGCAGCCCACCCCGTCACAGGCACTTTAATGATTTCCAGTGCCATGTTGCGTGTAGTTGCTTTAAAACTCCAGGTAACAGGTGAAAGCACCTACCTTCTGCCACCAGCTCCTCCACCGTGACCTGGTAGCGGCCCACGGCGAACACTTTCCCGAAGTAACTGCTCACTCCGGAGCTCGTCCCGGAGCCGGACGAGCCTCCCAGACCCCCGCTCTCCGACCGCGGCATCCGTGAAAACTTCTTCATCCCGTCCCCTTCCTTTTCCACCTATTCCGAAGAGAAACCAGTCCAAATTTTATCTCAAACCCTCGTGTCCTATCTACTTATGAGATATCTGGTCTTTTTCTTCTGCATGCTCCACGCTTGGCTGGAGAATGGTCACGCTTCCGACGCGAAGTCAGCGGCTCCAGCGCGATCACGTCAAAAACATGGGTCGAAATCGGTGTTGTTGACTAATATGACTAGCTTAAATGAGTCAAAGCGGCGCGCGTGCAGGGGTTTCCTTCCGAAAAACGGCTCGGAATTAAAAAACGACAGATAAAAATGAGTTTGCGCGATAAAACAAGCCGTGTGTGCCGTGTGGTGGAGCCGAAGCAGCGCTGTTGGCCCCGCACGCCGCCGCTCGGGCTCGGACTGGTGCCTCCACTCCTCTCGGGGCGATGCTAAGTGGCTAATCGGCGGCTAACGGCAGTCGCGTTGCTCCCGCCGCGAAACAAACAACGCGATGCGGTGCGTGAAAAATCCACGGGCGGCGGCGAACTCGTCCCGCGGCATTCAGAGGGCCTCCGCTGAGGTTTGGCGCAGCCGTGGACGCATTTTGGGCAAAGTTTGTGGTGGATTTTGCCCACAGCGGCGCTAAAGCTGAGGAGGGGGCGCGCTACAGCCTGGGCATTTGGCGCGGGGCGGGGTTTTTGTGCGCTACGTCATTCGGGCGAGCCAATGGCGTGATATTTGTGAGCATGATTAAAAAAATAATAATAATAATAATAATAATTTTTTAAAAAGGAAATATAATAAAAAAATTCTTAGTTACATATCCAGATTCTTAAAATATATAGACCCTTTAATTAAAAGTTTGTAAACAAAAACATTCTAAATTCAAACGGAGGCAAAAGTGAAGTTCAACATAATGTGATTTCACTGAGAAACTGGGAATAACCTCAGAATATCAAAAATATGAAAAATTTAGATGATTTAGTGTCAGTAAAAGCCTCAGACACATGTGAGTGACATCAGAGCTGCTTTAAACACATTTATTATTGTATTTTACATCATGTTTGAGGAAATTATGATACATTCTTTGCATTTTTGATGAAGGAACAATCCAGATTTATGGGTTTTACTGGAAAAATACTCACAGAAATGTTGAGCCCACAATGTTATCCAGAGATATATTACATACTATTCCATAAATTAGATTATTTTGAAGTTAAAATGCAGTTTTAAGGCTAGAAAATTGTATTTTGTCCATCATTTATTATAGAAATTCAAACTAACTGACCTTTCTACCCATCACATTTTAAAGGGTCTATAGGCTGGTTTAAAAGTAATTTCAGTATGAACTGTAAACATCACACATTTTACATCTTCTGAAAAGAGAAAATCCCAATAGTGCCGCCAAATGTGATGCCCGCCCCTCGGTTCTGGAAGTAAATTTTCTATTCATTTTTCACATGGGGATACTAAAAAAAATTACATCAAATGTCTGAAAGCTCAAAGCTAATCAGCCTGTGGTGCATAATGAGCATAAGAACAATAACTTTATTTAAATCTGTCTCTGAAACTTTATAAATCACTGTAGTTACAACATTATGCCTAATTTTAAGTTTTACGTGGGCTTTTTGGGCCGTGTTAGTCTCTGTCGTGCCGATAAATTCTTAATATTTGAATTTATCTAAATCTGTAAGACAGAAATTGATGAGAAATTTACTTCCGGAACCGCGGCACATGTGGGCGGGACAGACTGGTGAGCTCCACTGACTCCACTCCACTGGTTTAAAACTAATTTAAATATGAACTATTGAAAAAAATCACACATTTTACAAAATCACAAATCACTGCAAAGGGATCAAACAGAATCAGAATCGGTTTATTGCTGTTGTCAAATTCACAAACATAGGAACTTGTTTTGGCGTAAGATTCAACATAAATCAATGAATAAAATATTAGCAAAATATATTCAAAAAAGAGGCATGCATTAAGAATAAAATAAAATAGAATAGAATAGACTAAGACAATATACAGAATGTACAGTTGGACAGACAGTAGAGCAGGGGTGTCCAAACTCTTTCCATCGAGGGCCACATGTTGAAATATAGACCAAGCGGAGGGCCACAAATCAATCGTGAAACGTTAAAAAAAGCTGCATTTCTCTGATGTTTTAAGCTCCACCACATCTACATTCAGTCTCAGTGCCTTAATATCAGGTCTGTGCTGCACCAAAATGTTAGTTATTTAGGTTAGAATTGTAGAAAATCTGAAATGTGCTGTAAATAGTACTTATCAGGACAATGTGGGCCAGTTCACCAGGAAGACTAAGGGCCAAGAAAAACTGGTCTGAGGGCCGCATTTGGCCCCCGGGCCTGAGTTTGGACATGCCTGCAGACTAGAGCAAACATGTTGATTTATTGGATTTCAATGGGGAAAATAACGCAGAACAAGTGGGAGAAAAAAACAAAAAACTGCTCCTGCACAAAAGAATAAAAATCATAAAAAGCCAACGTTACCACCACACAACACATCCATATTAGCTCTAGTTTAAAATGACTTGAACTTATAGTTTTTTTAATCTGGATTTGAGTAGTTTTGACTCGATGAGATTTAAAGGGCCCCTGACAGGTTCAAATACACATTTAACTAAAATGCAGTTAAGATAAATATACTCAAATTTCTACTAAAATGTTTACAAATTTTACCCCAGTTTAGCGATATTTTAGGTTTTAAATTTTACTTCCTGGTTGTAAAGTATGACATCACACTAGGAAATTACCATAGCAACCAGACTGTACATTGACACGTGAACACCCTTATTTATTTAAATCAATGTTTAAAGGGTCAAAAAAGTAGTTTATTTCATGTAAATTATGCATAACCTTTGTCTCCCCAGTGTGATGTCATCAGTTTGTTTACTTCCTGTAATTGTCAACAGATTTTTCAACTTTTTTCCACAAACAGTGACTTGATTGGTGTAAAACTATCATTTGTATTTACACAAAGTATTAATACACTGAATAAAGTCTAAATTAGAAAATCATAAAAACCCGTCATACGCCCTTTAATTGTTGATGTGATGCAGAATATTTCACTGGTTTCAAGGTATTTCTGACTGACCATTCGATAATTTAGCTTAAAAAACGAAAATAAATTTGCTAATGGGGTACAATTTTCACAACACAAAGGCAGATAATTTGTCTTGAAGTAAGAAATAATGTGCACATTTTGCCATCTACACTTGATTTTCAATCTAAGCCTCACTTTATGGAAAACAACTGAACAATAATTCTCGCAGAAAACTCAAAATACAACAGCATTAAATGAAGACGGCACTCGTTTCACAAACCAAAACCAAAAAATGTAAATACTCTCCAACGCGTTCATCCTCATAAAGCCAAATTCTCCAAATCCAAACCCAAAACACAACTGAAATTTTAAAAAAAATTACACAAAAGCTCAAGTTATTTAAGAAACAAAAAGGCACTAAACGTATAGATAATTAAATTAATTAATTAATATGTATCGCTGCCTTCTCGTCTCCTCATGGTTTTCCAGCGTATTTACCAGGGATTTTTTGTTTTGTTTTATTTATTTTTTGTTTTCTTTCATTTTATTACTCTTTATAATGCCTCGTTAATGTAGAAAACAATCTATAATTGCAAAATAAATACATAAATGTCTGTTCTGTTCTGTAATACTGTATATAATGTACACAGTGTAAATACATATTCTGTGTAATAAGAAAAAAAATGATGATTTAAAAATGATTTCTCCCAGTTTTATTAAAGGTGTGCTGTGTAACTTTTCTGATGGGGGGTCCGCCACCCTCTTGTTTCCATTGAGAAGTTCTTGTTCTTGTCCTTGTGATAATCTTTGGATGAGAACAAAAGCTCTATCTATAAGTCACAAAAAAAAAAAAATCGGGTACTTCAGCTTTCATGTTTTGGATGTTTTTATGTTTTTGATGTGTTTATTATGTTTATTATTGTTGGTGTGCTTAAAAAAAAAAAAAAAACAAAGTCAAATGTGCACACCCTTAAACTAAATAAAAAGAGAAGAAGAAGAGAAGTTCTTGTTTTGGCTGCGATGTTCCACAATATGGCATTTAACTTTATCCCGGACCAGGACACGGCTCAGGCGCCCGAACTGCTGTTTAAATGTTTGGCGACTGACCCTCCTAAATATAAATAAATAAATAAATATAAATAAAAAATATATAAAAATAAATAAATAAATAAATATAAATAAATAAAAAATATTAATAAATAAAAAATAAATAAATAAATAAAAACGAAGATAAAAATTTAAAAATCCTGTGGGGAAAAAGCAAGTTCAAAAGATCAGTGCGCAGTCACGGTAAGAATGTATGTTTTTCAATTTTTTATTTCTTTCTTCTTTTTTTACACAATAGCACTTTGAATAAGTTGAATAAAGTTGAATAAATGCAAGACAAGTTTTTTTTTTAATTTTTTGAAATTTTGACTTTATTCAGTGCATTAATACTTTGTGTAAATACAAATTATAGTTTTGCACTGATCAGGTCACTGTTTGTGGAGAAAAGTTGAAAAATCTGTAGACAATTACAGGAAGTAAACAAACTAATGACATCACACTGGGGAGACAAAGGTTATGCATAATTTACACAAAATAAACTACTTTTTTGACCCTTTAAACATTGATTCAACAAAATAAAGGTGTTCACATGTGTTTTTCTTTGTCAAATGAACAAATCTGTGACGTTAGGGGAGTTTTGACCACTGTACAGTGTGGTTGCTATGGTAATTTCCTAGTGTGATGTCATACTTTACAACCAGGAAGTAAAATTTAAAACCTAAAATATCGCTAAACTGGGGTTAAATTTGTAAAGATTTTATTAGAAATTTGAGTATATTTATCTTAACTGCATTTTAGTTAAATGTGTATTTCAACCTGTCATAGGCCCTTTAATGCCACAGTGCGGAACATTCCAGGCAAAGCAATAACATCTCCATGGAGCCAAGCATCAGAAAAGTTACACTGTGCACTTTTAAAACGTCTCTTTTAACCTTGAGCTCAGTTAAATGTCGTGACAGCTTCTTGCTCGCCGTCTTATCATAAACGTCATGAAAAAAAACGGTATATATTTTTATTTCTCAGTCAATATTTGAGAAGTGCAGCCAATAAACATAAAAAGTAAGGATTTCCTGTGTACATTCCACCGTATTCTCAGTAAAAAACACTGCAATAAGTGACATTTTAACCAAAACAAACAAGTTGATTCAATAAGGATTAACTTACACCACCAAATTCTCAGTAAAAGTCACGATAAACACTGTTATTTATTTCCCGAATCGCTGAAAAAAACTCTTTATCTGCTACAATCACACCAGGTCTCGCTTCAAATCTCTCAAACTTTAACTTTAGAAGAAGAAGCGCGACTAAATGTTCAAGATTTCAGTCTGGATTTCAAATAAAAAGCCTCCGTTTAAGCTTCAGATCCTCTTTTCTCGTTAAACTCACTTAATCCAGTGAAAAGTGTTGATTGATCGGGGTCTGTCCTCAGCAGGCCACGCCCCCCGAGCCAAACGCCTGGGCTTTAGAGGCTCCCGGGACGTAGAGGTGGGTGGTTTGTTATTTACCCAATGAGTGACAACCTAACCTGACATGGCCCCGCCCCCTGCCTGCGTCCCGCGCTCTGATTGGACCGAGGGAGCCCACAGCTGGATTGTCATTTACCTGTGGAGACGTCAGGGGATACAGATAAATAAAAAAATATTATTAATCGTCTTTGTTTGGATGGAGGTGGGCGGAGGAAACGACTAAAAATAAAATAAAAATGTAAACGACGTCTGCGTGAGGATATTTTTACTCAGAATTGAAAATAAATTAATAAATAAAGCCAATTTATTTGCCATTTACTATTTATTCCCAGACAGCCACCTACTGTAAATAAGAGTGTGCACTTTATACTTTATATTGTATTTTTATTACCATGTTTAGTAATTATTTATCCTATTTTTATTGCATGCGCCTATTTGATAAAAATGTGATAAAAAGTGCAAAAAATGTGACTAAAAGTGACAAAGCCGTGACTGAAAGTGATAAAAATGTGACTAAAAATGACAGAAATGCAACTTTAAGCATTCAAAACACAAATTAAAGTGACAAAAATGTGACTAAAAGTGACAAAAATGTGACTAAAAGTGACTAAAAATTTTGTTTAGTAATTATTTATCCTATTTTTATTGCATGCGCCTATTTCTTTCATTCCTGTTCTAAACTGTGTGTTGCAACAGTGGAATTTCCCCATTGTGGGACAAATAAAGGATCTCTTATCTTATCTTATCTTATCTTATCTTATCTTATCTTATCTTATCTTATCTTATCTTAAATTGTGCCTGATTTGAGAGAACCGCCTTAATGTTGTATTTTTGTTGTTTTTTGTGTTTTAAAATGGATTTGCAGACAGTTATGAGAGGATTTCAACAGCCAAACGCTTCCATTGACAGGATCCAGTTAAGCGCAGCCAAAAAGGGACATATTACACACTAGAATTTATTAAATAATTAAGAGGGACAATGGTTTAAATGAGCGTTTGCGTGGCTGCCCTGACAAAATGAGTCAAAATGTTAAAAGAAATGTAAACCTTTTATAACGCACATGACAGGTTTAACGACACACTTCACTAAAACAGAGAAACAATGATTAGTTTTAAGATTTTACTAAACATTTTGCCTTCTTGTCACCAGTTTGACAGTTTTTGTAAAGTTTTAATGTCACTTCCTGGTTGAACATGACACAAATATGACACAGTTAGAGGTAAATACAGCTGTTACCATAGCAACCAGACTGTAAACAAAGAACAACATCCATGTAAATTACACAATAGTTATGATTTGACAAATAATAATACCAGATAACACTTTATTTTGTCGAATGACGGTTTAAACTGTCGGAAAATGTGTCAGTTGAGTGTAAACTGTCCCTGTATTTTCAGTGGTACGTCGCTTCTTGATGACATCACAGAGGGATTCCGTTTTCTGTTTTCATTTTAAACTTTTGTTGTTGTTTTTTCTTCACAATCCATAACTAACAGTTAGTATTGAACAACTGTTGCTCTGTGTTCCATATGTCGCACAGAACTGGGACAAAGATCTTTTTCTCACGCTGCTCCCACATCATGGAACACACTGCAAAAAAGCTGGAAGCTCCTGAACTTATCTCTTTAAATGATTTTAAAGCCAGACTGAGAGCACTTGAGGTCGACTCGTTTAATTGTAACTGTTTTATATAATTGTATGTCATTTTATTTGTTGTCTATGTCTGGAACATTTTGCTTCCTCTTGGCCAGGACTCCCTTGTAAAAGAGATTTTTAATCTCAGTGGGACTTTCCTGGTTAAATAAAGGTTAAATAAAATGTAAAAATAAACTTCACAAATGTAAAACTATGGGAAATAACTGCCACAGGTGCCCTCCCGTCAAACTAAGCCAGAAGTAGAACATTTTGAGAACCTGAAATATAGACTTTAAATGACAGGAAGTAGCACTGAGTTTTAAAACGGAATCCCTCTGTGATGTCATCAAAAGGCGACGTACCGTTGAAAATACAGAGACAATTTACACAAAACTGACACAATTTTTTCAAGTTAAATGGTCCTTCAACAAAATAAAGTTGTTAAGGCGAGACTCTACAGGTAAAACTCTTTTTTTATTTCTGTTTTTTTGTTTTTTGTTCAGTTTTCTCTCTCACGTACAACAACAAACGTGTCCAATCTGCTCCTAAAGATGTTTTATTCTTCCATTGAATCCACTTCATCCATAGATTTCTCTGGGACATTGTAACTTCAAAGGACGTTTTCTTAAAATGCATTTTGTCCCTCGAGACATAAAGATCAGCCTTAAAGTAGAGGAGGATTTTAAATTTGATTCTAAACTCAACAGGAAGCCAGTGAAGAGACTCCAACACTGGTGAAATATGATCTCTTTTTCTAGTACCTGTTAATAATCTTGCTGCTGCATTTTGAACCAGTTGAAAGCTTCTTCTAGAGCTTTTAGGACACGCTGTAAGCAGGGCGTTACAATAGTCTAATCTGGATGTGACAAATGCATGGATGAGTTTTTCGGCATCGTCTCTGGGCAGGATTTTTCTAATTTCTAATTGCATAGCAGTGGAAGTTAATGCCATGCTTTCTGATGATCATACCTAAGGGCAGCATATAAAGAGTGAACAGAACTGGACCGAGGACTGAACCCTGCGGCACACCGTAGGTCACTTTAGAACATGGGGAAGATCTCTGGTTTACATTAACAAACTGGTACCTATCAGATAGATAGGATTTAAACCAGCTTAGGGCGGTTCCACTGACACCTATATCACATTCTAACCTCTGCAGTAGAATGTTGTGGTCGATGGTGTCAAACGCTGCGCTGAGGTCCAACAGAATCAGAATTGAGACCTGTCCATCATCAGCAGCTAATAACAGATCATTTGTGACTTTAACTAGTGCAGTTTCAGTGCTGTGGTATGCACGGAACCCTGACTGAAAAACTTCAAATAAATTATTGTCCTGCAGGTGGCGACAAAGCTGTTTAATCACAATTCTTTCAAGGATTTTAGAGACAAAGGGCAGATTAGAAATAGGTCTATAGTTTGCCAGTATGTCGGGGTCTAGATTAGGCTTTTTCAAAAGTGGTTTAACCACTGCATATTTGAAGGACTGAGGGACATAACCGCTTTCTAGTGAAGTATTTATTATATTAAGAATGGGATTTATAATTAGGGAGAGAATTTCTTTGAGGAGTCTACTTGGGATTGGGTCTAAAATACAAGTTGATGTTTTGGAGGACATAATGACTGAAGTTATCTCTGCCTGATCAACAGCAGTGAACCTATCTAGTATTACTGAAGGATTTGTATGGGACACTAGCTTTGCAGTCTGGGCTTGCTCAGTACTGATAGTGGGAGTAATTGCATTTAGTTTATCTCTAATAGTTGTGATTTTGCTGTTAAAGAATAAAAGGAAAGTCATTGCAGCTTAGAGTAACTGGTATTGAGGGTTCTACTGCGCTGTGACAGTTTGTCAGCCTGGCTACAGTGCTGAAGAGAAATCTAGAGTTATTTTTATTTACTTCTATTAAATTTGAATAATATCTGGTTTGAGCCTTACGCAGAGCCTGCTTATAAGACAGAAGGCAAGTTTTCCATTCTTTTAGGGATTCTTCTGTGTGGGAGCGGCGTAAGGATCTCTCTAGTTTTCTTACCCTTTGTTTGTGAGAACGTAGTTCTTCATTGTACCAGGGGGAGGCTCGTTTTGGCCTGATTACTTTCTGTTTAAGTGGAGCTGCAACATCAAGAGCAGATTTTAGAGAGTTGACCATTGAGTCAACAGAGTTATCAATAGCACTGGGACTGGTGCTGTTAACGACAGCATCACGTGACATAATATTAAATATTGGTTCTATTATTTCTCTGAACTTTAAAATAGATTTTTCAGATATTGTCCTTTTCATTATAGTTTTAGTCTGAGGAGCTGGATAGTCCTTAAGAATAAACTGAAAGGTAATTAGGAAGTGATCTGACATTATTGGGTTTTGGGGGAAGACATTTAGGTCACTAATCTCTATTCCATAAGTTAGAACCAGGTCCAGAGGTGCTGGTGACTGTGGGTTGGTTCATTTACATTTTGAGTGAAACCAATGCTATCTAATAAAGCGCTAAAGGCATTACTGAGGCAATTATTTTCATTCACATGAATGTTGAAATCCCCAACCACCACGATATTTTCCCAGTCTAATACTAAATTTGATAGGAAGTCAAAGAATTCTGTTAAGAACAATGAATAAGGACCAGGAGGTCGATAGATTATTATGAACAGAACAGCTTTTTGGTTTCTCCAGTTTGGGCAGGTGATTGATAGGATAAGGCTTTCAAATGAGCAAGACTCATTATTAATTTTGTTAATTTTAGGACTCAGGAGTAAACTAGAATGTGAGATTACTGCCACCCCACCTCCCCGGCCTGAGCTCCTGGCAGCTTGAAAGTTAACATGACTCTGTGGGGTGGCCTCATTTAATCTGACATAATCATCTTGTTGAAGCCAAGTTTCAGTTAAAGCTAAAAGATCAATATTATAATCGTTAATTAATTCATTAACTAAAAGTGATTTGGAGGAAATTGACCTAATGTTTAGCAATCCACATTTTACATGCTTATTCATTAGTTTATTTGTATCATGTGTAGGGATTATTTGTATTAAGTTATTTGGTCTGACACCTAAATTATCTGTATTTGGATCTGACTTATTGGCGTTATTTACACGAGGGACACGCACAGTCTCTATTTGCTTTGACTCTGAACACTTGATCTGTGACAGCGCGGGCGAGAGCTTAGCGACAGAGAAGAGACTTAACCAGCTCCTCTGCACCCGGGACTCACATTTAGAGCGTCACAGGCGAACTAAAGGTGATGTACCCTCCGAAGTCGGATGGATGCCATCCCTGCGTATGAGCCCGGGCTTTCCCCAGAACGCACTCCAATTGTCAACAAAGACTACGTTGTTTTGGGGGCACCAACTAGACAACCAGCAGTTGAATGCTGAAAAGCGGCTGTACATTTCAGCATTGACCCGGATCCACCAGACTCTGCAGACGGGACGGATGAGGGTTTTATTCTCTGGACCACTCTATTTCCTTTTTATCCTTTTTTTATTTGTCTTGTTCTGTTTGTTTTTATTGAACAAAAAATAAATCGTGACCCCAGACGGGGTTTGTCTGGAGGCAGAGGAAGAGCAGATTTATGAACGGAGTGAAGAGGGAGATGAAGTGAGATGAACATGAGAGCGGATATAATGTGTTTTCCTCCATTGGATCTAATTCCCATTCATTACGACTTAATAAACCTCCATGAAGTTGTTTTAAGGAGCAGGAAATAACCCGCGCTTCCTCATGAGGGAAAACAGCTTTATGGAGGGAAAAGAACAAGTGCCTGCAGTGGAAACACTTTTTATGTCATGTTTAACCCAGATATAGGCCTTTTCTATAGTATTTGTGTATTATACTGTCCAAGTACAGATTCATTCATTTCTCAGTGGAATATGACGACAACAGCTGCACAAACCATGAACACATCTGCATCTGTCCACAGAAACAAGAGGAATGAGCCTCAGCGTTACTTTGTTTTACACCACATTTAAACATGAAAACTATCACTTATTCTGTGATAACCTTCCTGTTTATTCTTGGAGCTCTCGCTTCACCAGGAGGACAAATGAATGAATGACGGTTCTTCGTTGTCATAAGAATCACTCAAAATACAACACTAGTTGGTAAATTATTTTACAGAAACATTTGACCCACTTTACTTTTTCTTTAAGCTCCGAAGCTCTTATGTATTGTCTACATTTCAATGTGGTCATGAAGGTACAGTCTAACAGTTTTGTTTCTGCTCCGTCACATGGATCTGAGGCTCACCTTCTGCACATGTGCAGTGAGTCATGTGCAGCAAACACTGCATATGTGCATATGTTTCTGCCACACACGTCTAGTTTGTTTGGCCCTCCTCACATGTTGTAATGTCATTTCACATTTTAAGACGTTTGCACATGAGCAGAAAGAGGATGCACTCTCATGGGACTCACACGCTGTGGACCTATTGACCTCTGACCTCTGACCTCTGATTTTATGTTTATTCCAGTCCTATGAGATGTTCCATTGCTCCGTGCAGCTCATGGGTTGGAGAAGTTGCACATGTGCAAAGGGTGAAATTATATTTGAATATTATTGCACGGGTGCTGGAGTTATCTGGGCGTGACACATTTAAGACATTATTTATGTCGTTTTTGTTCTCCGCCTGCTTCACATGTGAAGATGTGGCTCATGTGCAACTTCTTTTTTGTTATTTTCTGATATTGTTACAAACTGACTGTGTTGATCACATGTACATGGTATAAACTCCTGCCATCGTTAAACCACCAATATATTTTATGTAAACATAGATGAAATGTTTTTCTAAAACATTCATAAAACATCTCATCAACTGTCAGCCTTTTTCCCTTTAAGTCAATCGTTCACACAACTGCACATAAATACTTCAGAAGTGCCTTGTACTGTGAGCTACTGATTGTGTAAAACAGACTAAACTGGACAGTGTTTCACATTGTGGTATTCCTTCAGTTATTGTTATAGTGTCTATGCGGTGGCTTGTCTTCTGTGGTTTTGCCACTAGAGGGAGACAAACACAAACCCGGTGTGAAGGCTGCAATTAAAGTGTCATACAAAGATATATTTCTACTGTTCTCCTGTCCTTGGCCTTGCTTTTGTCCGCAGCATATTTCAGTGCATTTAACATTTAACCACCAGGTGAGGGTTTGAGTTTGGCATTTAAGAGTTTGTGGGTAATTGTAAACATGTTAATTATCTGACGTATTCATTTAAAACTTGTGAAGGGCAGATTTGAATAAACCTTACAAACAGAATAGTTGCAGTTTTTCCCAATGAAACAGTATTGATCATTTACAGCCAGGGGAATGAAGCGTTTCTGCCGAGGGCGCGGTACGTTTGTCGATCTCACCGCAGTACTTCCCTCTGCTGCCAGTAGATGGAGCTCTAACTCGTTCTGACATAAGGACGAATGTGTGGTTTTTACAGACAAATTTAAGTTAAATGCCGAAGCAGAAATACAAATAATGCATAACTTGTGACATTTAAGTAAAAAAAATATAGAAAAAATATATCCCCTGTACTGTTTACAGAAGTTTATGGTCACTCTGAAACTTTTTGTTTATGCAATGTTCGATTACTGTCCTCTAGTCCAGTGGTTCTTAAACTTTTTCAGTTGCGACCCCATAAATAACAATAGTTCATATTCGCGACCTCCAAACACAAAAAATAGGCGACACGCAGAGTGATAAATTGGCCTTATATCTAATGTTTGATTTTATGTTGAGAATATAGACCTAGAAAAAATGACTTTGGTGCCGACAAATAGGAATCTACATTTACCACTGCATTTGAAGGTGTCAGGCCTTGTTTAACTCTATTGTATACATTTTTCCCATCATCTGGGGACCCCCAAAAATCATTTTGCGACCCCATTTGGCGTCCCGACCCCTAGTTTGAGAACCACTGCTCTAGCGCAAGGTTTCCCACACTTTTCTGGCCGAGACCCCCAAAATAGCCATACAACAGACTCGGGACCCCCAAACCAAAATTAAAATGACAGTAGCAATACTTTTAAGTGTCAAAACATGTTAAATCAGGTTTAATATTGGTTATTTGAATAGTTTGTTGTCTTATTTGACCCTATTTGACTAAAAGATACTGTTATTAATTAAAAAATAGAGCAAATACACCTTGAAATCATCTCGCGATCCCTGACCCCCACTTTGGGAACCACTGCTCTAGCGCAGTAGTCGTGACCCCCAAAATTAACAATAGTTCACATTCACGACCCCTAAACACAAAAAATGACACAAAAAGTGACACGCAAAGAGATAAATTAGCTTTGTATCTAATGTTTGACTTTATTTTGAGAATATAGACCTAGAAAATGGGCCAACAAATAGGAATCTACATTCACCACTGCATTTGAAGAATGTCAAGCCTCGTTTCAGACTATTGTATCAATTTTTCCCATCATCTGGGGACCCCTGGAAATCATTTCACGACTCCCAATGGCGACCCGACCCCTAGTTTGAGAACCACTGCTCTAGCAGACGTTTTGGGTATAAGTTTTGTCTCGGTCAGTCTCTCATGGTCCACTCTCGGTGCAGCCACAGACAAATGAATCTCGTTTGTTAAAATATGATCTGCTGCTCGCTTCGTAAACGCAGCTCCGTCTTATTTTAAGCCAGGCTATCGTGTTCTAGTTTTATTTTATTGGCTCAAACCATACAGTTTATGGCAGAAACGAAATGTATTTTTGTTGTTTAACATATGTAAAGGTACATTTGAAGGTACATTCATAAAGTCATAATTCATTAATATGTGTGTAATAAGGTACAAGTTCAGGTACACATATTTATTTTTGTGTACAATCCATTAACACACACCTTTTATGCGTTTTATTGCATTTTTTCCAAGAAAGGCAGGTTTTCCAAATCCATTCATTCATTTTCTACCGCTTATTCCTGTTAGGGGTCGTGGGTGACTGGAGCCTGTCCCAGTGACTTTGGGCCTTAGGCGGGGTACACCCTGGACAGTGGACAACTCATCACAGCAAACACAGAGACAGAGACAAGGACAGACAACCATTCACTCTCACATTCATACACTAGGGGCAATTTAGAGTTTCCAATTAACCTACACAGTCATGTGTTTGGACGGTGGGAGGAGCCAGAGAACCAGGAGAGAACCCACGGTAACACAGGGAGGACATGCAGACTCCACCCAGAGAGATCGTGTGATGTCTGGTCCGGGATTAGAACCCACGATCTCCTTGTTGGGAGGCAGAAGCTCTAGCTGCTCTGACACCGTGCACCTTTATATGTTTTGTTGCAGTTTTACCAAAAAAGGCAGGTTTTCCAGATCCATGTTGTGGAATAAAAAGCGTCTTAAAAATTCCAGTAAAGACAGGTCTACTCTACATGGCCACGACTGTCTTTCGTGTTTATCTGTCTTGCCCTGGTAGTGACGCCACAGAATCAGAATCAGAATTACTTTTATTTACAGTTTTATTTACAGTGAGCACAGAACATTCCCCTTTGCAGCAGATAAGACAGATCATAGTTTAAAGGGCGTATGACGGGTTTTTATGATTTTCTCATTTTGACTTTATTCAGTGTGTTAATACTTCGTGTAAATACAAATTATAGTTTTGCACTGATCAGGTCGCTCTTTGTGGAGAAAAGTTGAAAAATCTGTCGACAATTACAGGAAGTAAACAAACTGATGACATCACACTGTGGAGACAAAGGTTATGCATAATTTACACAAAATAAACTACTTTTTTGACGCTTTAAACTTTGATTCAACAAAATAAAGGTGTTCACGTGTGTTTCTCTTTGTCGAATGAAAAAATCTGTGACATTAGAGGAGTTTTGGTCAGTGTACAGTGTGGTTGCTATGGTAATTTCCTAGTGTGATGTCATACTTTACAACCAGGAAGTCAAATTTAAAACCTAAAAAACAGCTAAACTGGGGTTAAATTTGTAAAGATTTTAGTAGAAATGTGAATATATTTCTCTTAACTGCGTTTTAGTTAAATGTGTATTTCAAACCGTCATAGGCCCTTTAAACCTGATTTAACGTTGCAGAATTATCCAGAGCGTCTTTGTGTGAGTCTTTATAAAAAGTGACCGTCTGATTATTCGTCTTCTTTAAAGTTGGTTTGGGCCAGTCGGATCCTGTACTCGTCCGGCAGGTCGTAGTAAACTCTGTGCGGCTCCAGCTGTTTCCTGAACGGCAGAAGGTCCTCCGCCCTGAAGGTGTCGCTGTGCCCCGTCCACACGGTCAGACTGTACCTGCAGCACGGAAACACGGGCACAAACTCAGCGTCTGAACAACAGAGGGGTTATTCAGGAGGAGAAAACTATTAAAAGTTAAAAAAAGTTGATTTGATTTGATCTAACGTCTTGCTTAAAGGACAAACATTCTGCTAGTGACTTTTTTGAGTTTTTAACCCTGTTCTAACAATGTTCATCATCAAAAACACACCTGGAGTAGCATTTAGCTTCATGCACGCTAGTTTGAGGAATGTTTACTAGAAAATCCAATCTCTCCGACTAGGTTTGGGTGATAAAAATGGAATGTTGAGCTGGTCCCTGTGACAATCTGCTATTTTTGTGAAATCGTGATTGACTGTTTGTGTCTTTAATGCAGCTGTCTGTTCAAACACACTTTTTCTCCTGTTGTTTAGCCTCTGAGCAGATGACTTTATTTACCTCTTACACCTCTTAAGTGAAATAATTCAACTCAGTGCACCAAAACGCAACTAAAAGTGACAAAAATGCGTCTAAAAACTACAAAGGATGTGACAAAAACTCAATTAATTACAACAAGCTCAACTGAACGTGACAAAAATGTGACTAAAAGCGACAAAATTATGCTTAAAATGTGAATCTGAATCAAAATCGAATCACAAAACTGGTCAGAAAAATCACAATGACATATTTTTTCCTAAATGGTGCAGCTCTATTAAAGGCAACAGAAAAAACAAAGTGAACACAAATCAAGATAAAATCGAAATCATTATCTGGCCCCAAGAAAATCGTGATTGTAATTTATTGCTGTATCGCCTAGCCCTAACTGTCACGATTACAAATTTTAGATAATATTACAATAAACGATAGGTCTGGGTGATAAAAATGGAATCTGTGACAATTTGCTGTTTTTGTGAAATCGTCGTATCGTGATTGACTGTTTGTGTCTTTAATGCAGCTGTCTGTTCAAACACACTTTTTCTCCTGTTGTTTAGCCTCTGAAGCCTCTGAGCAGATGACTTTATTTACCTCTTAAAGGCCAGAGCTGCACAATTAAACCAAATCCACACAAAATCGCAATTTTAATGGACGCAATTAGCAAATCGCAAAGGCTGCAGTTTTTGAAGTGCAATAATTTCTTCCACAAACAACAAAATGTCTTGCTTTGATTTGAATAAAAACTGCTCACACTGTAGTTTGGATTTGTACAAACATGTTCTGAAACAAGCGACAAAAGAGCGACCAAAAGCGACATAACTGTGTTCAAAAGTGACAAAAACGCAGCTACAAACAACAAACTCAATGCACCAAAAACGTGACTAATCCAAATGATCTGTCACTGGGTTAAGATCATTTTACGGACCCACTGACAAATGTATTTTCTTATTTTAAGATAAATTATCGCAGGATCATCAGAAATACCTTGAAACCAGTGAAATATTCTGTATCACATCAGCAATTACATCTCATCGAGTCAAAACTTCTAAAATCCAGATAAAAATGAAAAACTCAAGCCATTTTAAGCTTGGATAGATTTACATTTTAGTTAATTTGGATTGAAGTAAGAAATAATGTGTTGAAACAAGTCACAAACAGTTTGAAACAAGTAAAATAATCTAGTTCTCAAACTGTGGTACGTGGACACCTCTTCAATTGTAACGTTTACTTCATTCAGAGAACATTTTTTTCCACATTTTTGCTCTTTCTTTAGTAAATTTCTTGTTAAATCTACAGTTACAATGGTGTATTCCAGTTTAAGACCTTGTTTATCCCTAATTTAGTCCTGAAATAGTCAGAAATTAAGATTAATATCCTGAAATCAAGCCATTTTAAGCTTGGATAGACTTACATTTTAGTTAAATTGGATTGAAATAAGAAATAATGTGTTGAAACAAGTCACAAACTGTTTGAAACAAGTAAAATAATCTAGTTCCATCAAATAAATCGTCTCCACTGATCTTAACGAGTCAAAACGTCTGAAATTAACATTAATATCCTACAATCAAGACATTTTAACTCATGTAGACGTTTGTTTTTTGCAGTGTGAGGAGGAGGAGGAGGTTTACCTGTGCGACTGCTGCAGGAGCCACAGCAGCTGAGCCTCGGACTGTTCCATCAGAGCGGCTCGAACCGGGAACGTCAGCGGGTTTCTCACACCTCTGCAAATCTGCTCCATGTCACGCACCATGTCCCAGCTGTAACCTGCGGGTGAAGCCAACGGAACAGCAAGAAATGTAAATCTATCCAAGCTTAAAATTGCTTGAATTGATCATTTTTATCTGGATTTGAGAAGTTTTGACTCGATGAGATTTAATTGTTGATGTGATACAGAATATTTAACTGGTTTCAAGGTGTTTCTGACAGTAATTCTGCTTAAATGTGTCAGTGGTCAGTAAAATGATCTTAACCCAGTGACAGATAATTTGGATTGAAATGAGAAATAATGTGTTGAAACAAGTCACAAACTGTTTGAAACAAGTAAAATAATCTAGTTCCATCAAATAAATCGTCTTCACTGATCTTAACGAGTCAAAACGTCTGAAATTAACATTAATATCCAACAATCAAGACACTTTAACTCATCTAGACATTCATTTTTTGCAGTGTAGAAACAGAGGGACTGGTTATGTTTGTTTTAGGCCGAGAACAGTTTTCAGTTGAAGGCAAAAGTTGGTTTTTTTGGGTCAGTTTTCTCTCTCACATATCAGCTTTCGTGGTCGTTTTCTTAAAATGCATTTTTGTCCCTCGAGACATAAAGATCAGCCTTAAAGTAGATCCTACACCAAACTGTACAATCTGGACTAGATTTAGACTAAACGGACAGAAGGATCTGACTAAAAGCAACAAAAGCACAGCTGAAAACGACAAAAAAGTGACTAAAAGTGACAAAAAACAACTAGAAGTCACAAAAACGTGACTTAAAGCGACAAAAATGCAGCTGAAAACAAAAATATGACAAAAAACAACTATAAGTGACGACTAAAACGGACAAAAAAGTGAGGAAAAACAGGACTAAAAGCAACAAAATGTGTCTAAAAGTGACAAAAATGACACTAAACTTCAAAGGTTGTTTTCTTAAAATGCATTTTTGTCCCTCGAGACATAAAGATCAGCCTTAAAGTAGATCCTACACCAAACTGTACAATCTGGACTCAACAAGATTTAGACCAAACGGACACAAGGATTTGACTAAATGTGACAAAAACGTGACTAAAAGCGACAAAAATGCAGCTGAAAACAACAAAAACATGACTAAAAGTGACAAAAAAATAACTATAAATGACAAATATGCGACTAGAAGTGACAAAAATGTGACTAAAAGTGACACAAATGCAGCTGAAAACAACAAAAATGTGACAAAAAAGTGAGAAAAACAAGACTATAAGCAACAAAATGTGTCTAAAAGTGACAAAAACGACACTAAACTCATCGTTGCAGTTTTCTAAAATGCATTTTTGTCCCTCGAGACATAAAGATCATTAAAGTAGATCCTACACCAAACTGTACAATCTGGACTCAACTAGATTTAGATGAAACACACAGAAGGATTTGACTAAAAGAGACAAAAACGTGACCAAAAGCGACAAAAATGCAGCTGCAAACTACAAAAACGTGACTAACAGCATCAAAAACGTACCTATATGCGACAAAAATGTGACTAAAAGTGATTCTAAAACTGATTTGTCGAAGTTTTAAATAAAAAAAAAAGAGGCCAAATTTGAATTTTCAGTCCAATCTTACACAAAAACTAAAATAAATTTAAACAATCTCCTCTGTACAGTTTTTTTGTATCTATTCATTCATTCATTCATTTTCTCCCGCTTATTCCCGTTAGGGGTCGCGGGTGACTGGAGCCTATCCCAGTGACTTTGGGCCTTAGGCGGGGTACACCCTGGACAGTGGCCAACTCCTCTCAGGGCTGACACAGAGAGACAGAGACAAGGACACACAACCATTCACTCTCACATTCATTCACTCGGGACAATTTAGAGTTGTCAATTAACCTGAACACAGTCATGTGTTTGGACGGTGGGAGGAGCCAGAGAACCCGGAGAGAACCCACGGTAACACGGGGAGGACATGCAGACTCCACTCAGAGAGATCATGTGATGTTGGGGTGGTTCGGAATTCGAAACCACGATGTTGGGGTGGTCTGGGATTCGAACCCACGATCTCCTTATTGAGAGGCAGAAGCTCTAGCCGCTCTGAGGACGTCATCATCGCCTGGAAACACTTAAAGGGCGTATGACGGGTTTTTATGATTTTCTAATTTTGACTTTATTCCGCGTTTTAACACCTTTTGTAAATATAAATTATAGTTTTACACCAATCAGGTCACTGTTTGAGGAGAAAAGTTGAAAAATATGTTGAAAATTATACAGGACGTGAACAAACTGATGACATCACACTGTGGGAGACAAAGGTTATACATAATTTACACAAAATAAACTACTTTTTAGACCCTTTAAACTTTGATTCGACAAAATAAAGGTGTTCACTTTGTCAAATGAAAAAAATCCGTGACATCAGAGGAGTTTGGCCCAGTGTACTGTGTGGTTGCCATGGTAATTTTCTAGTGTGATGTCATCATTACCAACCAGGAAGTAAAATTAAAACCTAAAAAATGGCTAAACTGAGGTAAAATTTGTAACGATTTTGGCAGAATTTGAAATATATTTATCTTAACTGCATTTTAGTGAAATGACGAGTTCAACCTGACACTTTAAATCAGTTCAGTTCATGTTTGGGACTTTTATTTCTGTTTTGAGGGGGTTTCACGTTGTTTCTGGAGGTCTGGTCCTAAACTTTTGAGCAGAACAGACTATTTCAGTTTAATTGTTGTTTTGGATAAAATGTTTAGTCATTCTTTTTTTGTCTTGGCGCTTATTGAAGCTCTACTTGGAATCTTTTCATGGATCCAACCATGAAAATGTGACTTGCTCATTTATTCGACTGATCTTAGAACAGTCCTCTGGTTTTGATCGGGACAGTGATGTCATCAAAAAGCGACGCACCGTTGAAAATACAGAGACAATTTACACACGACTGACACATTTTTCTGACAGTTTAAAGGGCCCATGACAGGTTGGAATACTCATGTACCAAAACACAGGTCAGATAAATATATTTAAAGTTTTGCTAAGAATAATTATACATTTTATCACTTCCTGGTTGTAAATGATGACATCACACAATGAAATTACTTTGCACACTGGATTAAAACTCGGCTAATGTCTGAGATTTTTTTTGTCCGATAAATCAAAATATATGTGAACGCCTTTATTTTGTTGAATTTAATGTTTTAAGGGTAAAATAAGTTGTTCATTTTGGGTAAATTATGCAAAACCTTTGGATGGAAAGAGTCTCCCCGGTGTGATGTCATCAGTTTTTTACTTCCTGTAATTTTAAACTGATTTTTCAACTTTTCACCACAAACCATGATTTGATTGGTGTAAAACAATATTTTTTAATGTACAATACGTATTAATACACCAAATAAAATCAAAATTAGAAAATGGTTAAAACCTGTCACACGCCCTTCAAACGCTCCTTCAACAAAAAATAAAAAGTGTTTTCAGGTATTATTATTTGTCAGATCATAACAATTGTGTAATGTATGTGGATGTTGGCCCTTGTTTACAGTCTGGCTGCTATGGTAACAGTTGAGGAATTACGTCTAACTGTGGCATATTTGTGCTCAACCAGGAAGTGACATCATAAACCTTACGAAAACTGTCAAACAGGCAAAATCTTTAAGACAATTTAAAGTGCATATGACAGGTTTTTATGATTTTCAAGTTCTGACTCGATTTGGTGGAATAAAACCCGTTGTGAATATATGTGACAGTTTTACACAAATCAAGAGTCAGTTTGTGAAGAAAAGTTGAAAAATGCGTTGAAATTTACAGGAAGTGGTTCCGAAACACGACGACGTCACAGTGGGGAGACTCACAGAGGACAATTTACAACCATTTTTCTGATTCTTTAAACTTAAATTCAACCAAATAAAGTTGTCCTCATATATTTCTATTCGTCAGATAATCGTTTATGTGACAGTAGAGGAGTTTTGCCGCAGTGTTGCTTGGTAACAGTTGCAGAATTTCCTAGTGTGGTCTCATGATTTACAACCAGGAAGTAAAAATGTAAACCTAAAAAACTGGCAAACTGGGATAAATAAAATGCAAATTCTTTAACAGAATCTTAAAGGTCCCATATTCTGCTCTTTTCCCCTTCACACAGTCTATTCTAAGGGCTTTGTTGATACATTTTTGCGTTGTACAATATCCATAACAGTTTACAAAAAACACCCATTTCTTGAACTGGCCCCCCTCCTTGCAAAAGCAAACGGCTCACTCTGAGGTCTGACCCCCCCGAACAGAGAGCAGGCTGCCTCCCCCACCCAACCCGCGCGCCTCCCCCGCCCAACCCGTGATGAAGCCTAGAGTGGAGATAGTGCATGCGCCGTGTGCTCCGGTAAACAGCGATACACAAACACTGAATAAACCTTTTCTGGTCCTGACGGTGCGTCGTGCTGAGTCCTACGTCCTGGATCTGACCTGGAGTTTGACGTGCTCCAGGGCCTCAACGACGGACGTTGCCGTTTGGTAAATAACAAGCTAACTCTTCTATCTGTCGTATCCATCGTGTAATTACTGTGTAGCATTAGCATTAGCTGTTTTTATTCTTGCGGCTCTTGGCTTCCTGGGCGTGGCTTAAACACAGCGTCATCTTAGTGAGGAGCCCCCGTCTGCTGCTCAGAGGGGGACGGAAAAGACAGTTCTCTAGTGAAAACATGAGGGAATCAATCAAAAAACCACTTTGGGCACAACATACGAGGCCCAGATAGCACTGGAGGAAGGTTAAAACCTCTGAAAAGTCCATTTTGCATGTTATGGGACCTTTAAATATCATTATCTCATCAGTGTTTTTAATAAAATAAGTACCTCAACCTGTCACGGGCCCTTTAAGCAACAAAATGGAGTCCTTCTTCCTCATAGGTGAGATCCAAAAGTGCATCAGCTCCTGGTTCTGGGTCGGTACCTGGGTTCTGGGCTCCGCGGGTCCAGCCGGTGGTCCAGCCCAGCGACAGCACCGTGTCCTCGGGCAGAGACCCCACGGCCCGCAGGAACCCGTGGGGGTCCAGGGGCGAGGCCACACCCCCAGGACCGGGCAGCACGTCCGCGTTCACCCACACGGGACGGGACGAGCGGCCCAGGACCTGCTCCAGCAACTGCACAGACGGAGCCACGGCGTCCAGGCTGAAGGTGAACAAAGGGAGCAAAGGCAGAGGATATAAAAAAGGATAAATGTAATTGTAGGGCGGGACATATCACTGTAAGTTGTGTTTTTGTCACTTTTAGCCTCATTTTTGACACTTTTAAATGCATTTTTGTCGCTTTAAGTAACATTTTTGATGCTTTTTAGACGCGTTTTTTTCACATTATGTCATGTATTTGTCACATTTAGTCCCATTTTTGACACTTTTAGATGGGTTTTTGTCACTTTAGGTTACATTTTTATCGTTTTTAGCCAGTTTTATTGCCATTTGTCAAGTTTTTTGAGGCTTTAGGACGCATTTTTGTCACTTTAGGTCGCCTTTGCTTGTCACGCGTTTGTCACTTCATGTCACATTTTGGATGCTTTTAGTCACTTAATGTTGGACATTTGTCAATTTTAGTTTTATTTTTGCCGTTTTAGTAATCTTTATGTCACTTTGAGTCACAATTTTGAAGCTTTAAAATGTGTTTTTGTCACTTTAAGTCACATGTTGGATGCTTTTAGTCATTTAATGTCAGACATTTATCACTTTTAGTCTTATTTTTGCCACTTTTAGTAACATTTATGTCGCTTTTAGTCACATTTAGGCACATTTTTGAAGCTTTAAGACACCAACAGGAACCCGCGAGGCCAGACCCTCAGTTGTAAGTTGTGTTTTTGTCACTTTTAGCCTCATTTTCGACACTTTTAAATGCATTTTTGTCGCTTCAAGTAACATTTTTGATGCTTTTTGACACGTTTTTGACGCTTTTAGTCACATTTTATCGCATATATGTTACTTTCAGTCGAAATTTTGTCACTTTTAGTCACATTTGTCACTTTAAGACGCAGTTTTGTTACCATTTGTCAAGTTTTTTGAGGCTTTAGGACGCATTTTTGTCACTTTAAGTCACCTTTGCTTGTAATGTGTTTGTCACTTTAAGTCACATGTTTTACGCTTTTAAATGTGTTTTTGTCACTTTGTCACATTTTGGATGCTTTTAGTCACTTAATGTTGGACATTTGTCAATTTTAGTTTTATTTTTGCCGTTTTAGTAATCTTTATGTCACTTTGAGTCACAATTTTGAAGCTTTTAAATGTGTTTTTATCACTTTAAGTCACATTTTGGATGCTTTTAGTCATTTAATGTCAGACATTTGTCGCTTTTAGTCACATTTTTGTCATTTTTAGTCACATTTTTGAAGCTTTAAGACACCAACAGGAAGCCGTGAGGCCAGACCCTCAGTTGTAAGTTGTGTTTTTGTCACTTTTAGCCTCATTTTTGACACTTTGAAATGCATTTTTGTCGCTTTAAGTAACGTTTTTGATGCTTTTAAATGCGTTTTTGTCACTTTTAGTCCCATTTTTGACACTTTTAGACGTATTTTTGTCCCGTGTTTTTATATGTTTGTTGCTTTTAGTCACAGTTTTGTTACCATCTGTCAAGTTTTTTAATGCTTTAGGACACATTTTTGTCACTTTAAGTCGCCTTTGCTTGTCACGCGTTTGTCACTTTAAGTCACATTTTGGTTGCTTTTAGTCACTTAATGTCGGACACTTGTCAATTTTTTTTTTTTTTTTTTTTTGCCGTTTTAGTAACGTGGCTTTGAGTCACATTTTTGAAGCTCTTAAATGTGTTTTTATCACTTTAAGTCACATTTTGGATGCTTTTAGTCATTTAATGTAACTTTTAGTCTTATTTTTGCCACTTTTAGTAACATTTATGTCGCTTTAAGTCACATTTTTGTCACTTTTAGGCACATTTTTGAAGCTTTAAGACACCATCAGGAACCCGTGTGGTCTGACCCTCAGGTGTAAGTTGCGTTTTTGTCACTTTTAGCCTCATTTTCAACACTTGAAATTGCATTTTTGTCGCTTCGAGTATCGTTTTTGATGCTTTTTGGACGCTTTTAGTCACATTTAGTCACATTTGTCACTTTAAGATGCAGTTTTATTACCAATTGTCAAGTTTTTTGAGGCTTTAGGACGCATTTTTGTCACTTTAAGTCACATTTTTTACGTTTTTAAATATGTTTTTGTCATTTTAAGTTACATTTTGGATGCTTTTAGTCACTTAATGTCGGACATTTGTCAATTTTAGTTTTATTTTTGCCGTTTTAGTAATCTTTATGTCACTTTGAGTCACAATTTTGAAGCTTTTAAATGTGTTTTTGTCACTTTAAGTCATATTTTGACGGGTGTAGCCCTAGTTAACAAGCTTTGATAAAGTCCTTGTCATGGCTTTTTGCTCAGAGGTCGATAAAACTTGTATCTGACCTCTTGAAGTCCAGTTTGATTCCCTTGTGGTTCGTCTTGACCTCCTGAAGCCACGCCCCCAGAGTGATGTCACTGTCCGTCTGTGGGGGGTGGGCCATGATGGGCTCTTTGGGCTCCACACCTCGCATTAAAATGTCAGCCTCCAGCATTAGGGTCGAGTCTGGAGAGACGAGAGACAATCAGAGAATCAGAAAAGACGACGCTATGGTTGGGTTTTGGATAAATCTAATGATATAAATGATTTGGCGAAACATTTGTTGAATTTCCTTTTGAATATGATACAGAAAATACAAAACACGCCCTTATAAATGAGGAAATACTGGGTACAAAATGAAAGACTAGTTTCATTTTCTCTCTCAATCAAACACAGAATTGTTTTATTATCAGTTTGAGATGAAAGCACAACACAAAAGGTTTTCAATTTCAATTTTACTTTCTGTTAATTTGTGGAATAAAACATCTCATTTTGACAAACTGCAGTATGACTTCTGTAACTTCTGTAACAATGAGTTTAGTGTATTTTGGTTAACGTGAACTAATTATTTCACTATAACCCAGTCAAGATAAAAATATTTATTAAATTGTTATAGAAAATTTCAATCTGATCCGAGTTCCGTAATTTTTTTTGGTTTAAAATTGAACTTCCTGCTTGTAAATCATGACATCGCATAAGGATTTTCTGTAACCGTTTCCTAGCAACCGTGTCGTACACTGGATCAAAACAAGTCTACTGTGACACAAATTAGAAATCATGAATTGAAAAGAACAGCACTATTTTGTTGAAATAAAGCTTAAAGTGTTACGAAGATGTGTTTCTTGAGTATAAATTGTCCCAAACTTTTGAATCAAAGTCTCACAGTGTGACGTTGTCATGTTTTGGAACTCAACTTCCTGTCAATTTCAACATATGTTTGCAACTTTTCTTCACAAAGTTTAAAGTCTATTCACCTTATTCTGCCCCGTCCACTTTTGCCGTTTTTTGCACTTTTGTTGTAAACACACTTCCGTTTGACGAGAGCTAAAGCTAATGACGAACGAGGGAAAAGTCTCACCGCTAAAATGTTACATAAAGTAGATTGATTTGTGTAAAATGTTTAAAGAACACGAGCAACAACAAGTCACAACACAACGATTTCCTGAAAACGTCTTTTTAGTCGAGTAGAACTTATTTTCTGTTGAGCTCGTCTGCTCCGTGTGAACTACAACGAAACAAGACGGCGGCGCGTACGGCAACTTCTGGAATAATGTGAATATGACTCAAAGTTCTCAAACTCTTCTAATCATGACTTAGTTTTATGGGAAGCCAAATGCGGAAATTATTTATCATTATAGTTTTACATTTGTGAAGATGCAGTTTGAGAAGACATTTTGAAAAATAAAAGTTTAAAAGTACAGGAAGTAGTGCCGTGTTCTAAAACAGAACGCCTCTGTGATGTCATCAAAAAGTGACGTGCCATTGAAAATACAGAGACAATTTACAATTTTTTGACAGTTTAAACCATCATTCAACAAAATAAAGTTGTTATCAGGTAGAATTATTTGCAAAATCATAACTATTATGAAATGTATGTGGACTTTTGCGCTTGTTTTCAAAATGGTTGCTAGGAAACAGTTGTGGAATTACTATGTCATATTTGTGCTCATGTCCAACCAGGAAGTAACTTTTTTTTTTTTTTTTACATTTTCGTAAGCAAACAGGCTTACAAAACATTCATTAGTTCAATGTGAGCAGGTCAAACATTAAACATGTTTGAAATAAAGTTAATCAAAGCAAATTAACAATAACTATGGCTAAAGTGCCACGGGGACCAGGAAGTAACTTATAAACTTTACAAAAACTGTTAAACTGGGGACAAATGTTTAGTAAAATCTTTAATATTATCAGGGTCACAACGTTTTAGTGGAATGTTTAGTCTGTGTAACATAACAACTAATAAATAATCAGCCACAAAACAAGTCCATAATAAGTTCTGAGTGAAATGCACCTGATTAGAGCTTTAGTGAAATGGACAGTTGACATAAACACCTTGTAAAGCCTGGGACAGTTGGCTCCTGCTGTTGACGGCGTGCGCCCACGTGACGTCCGCTGCATCTTCTCTTTTTATCAAACCCAGACCCAAGAAATAGTCCAGAGTGCGGTCCGACATCTCCTCCGTCCCTGCGTCACGGCAAACCAGGGTTTGCGATCACAACAACAGCGCCCACGTGCCCGTTAGCATCCCGGGCTAATGCGCTAGCTCTAGACGTGCTTTGTGCGTCTTACCTGTGGATTTCCACGCGGCGTAAAGAGCCAGGGCCGCGGCGGACACGAGCAGGAGGCCGCACGGCAGGAGCACTCTTCTTTTCATGACTTATACGGCGAGAATGAGAGGCATTTTGGAGCGTCGCCACGTTAGCTCAGAGCTAGCATGGCTCACTGCGGCTGCGCTGTGGGAAAGCGGCGATGTGGCGCCATCTGCCGGAGAGGAGCGGGACGTGTCAAAGATAAAGTAAGACGTTTGTCAATTTGTGGTTAAGTGAGTGAATTATCTACCTTTTTAAAAGATAAAAGATAATTTTTATATTCCTCGAGGGAATATATGTAGATTTAGTAATACATAAGTACTATTTACTTAAAATATGGTGAAATACATTTTTTAAAAGGTAAAAGTAAATGTAGAGTCCGTGTACCCGTCGTCCATGTGATTTTCAAAAACAAGATATATAATTTTTTTAATTAGATATTTAAAAAATCAAAAAGAAAATAAATAAATACTTAAAATAAGCAAATAATTGTAGAAATACATTTCTCAATACAAAAAGTAAAAAAAAAAAAAGCAATATTTTTTAGGGCTGCAAGAGTATTTGTCAATCGAATAATCGTTTACTGGTCTATACACAGGCTCCAAACCGTGTGATGAAATGATAAAAGAATCGGAGAAAGCCACAGTAACACAAAAATCACATGGGGAATGTGAAAATGTTGTGTTTTTGATGAAAACACTCTTTCGTCTGTAAATATTCTTCACCAGAACGTCCTTACACAGCTTCACTTAAGCTTTATCTGGGTAATTAATAAAATTTGAATATTTACAGGCCTTTCGCGTTCAAGCCAACTAATCGATTAATCGAAAGAATAATCACTAGACTAAGTATCAAAACAATCGTTAGTTGCAGCCCTGATATTTTTGTTTTTCGATTCCTAAAATGTAATGTCTGAATGCATGTGTTTATTTACATGTGCCAAACAGAAATATGTATATATGTATATTTTTACTCCCCAATCTTTTTATATACATTTTGTTATTATTCTTGTATTTATTTTTAATTAAGGCAATTTTAATATTTCATACTGTCTAAATTAAAATGCAATCAGTTTTCTTTGCTGCATGAATATTTTAGCCCGACATTAGAAATACAGGGGCCCGGGGCAAGATTATATGATGTATATTTTCAATATATTTTGCAATGTAGTAGTTTGTTAGTTAGAGAAACAAGATCCGCACATCAATATCTTCAAGCGGGTGCGTAGGAAGACAGGGAACAACCCAAAAAATGAAAAAGATTTCCCGCACACCGCCTTACTTGCAAAATATGTGAGTTTATTCAAGCAACGTTTCGGCACTGGGCCTTCATCAGGCTAATGGAGGATGAGCTCCAGGTGGCCATCCTAAATAGGGTGGGGCAAACACTCCAGGGTGCCAAGTAATTGACTGAACAGTGCCCCCCAAAAAATAATTTACAAAACACCAAGTGTGATGCCATACATTACAATAAAACAATGACAGATACATGTAAAATGGTCTGTAATAGAGTCAAAAGGAGTCTATTTGAATACATAACAGAGAAACAAGATCCGCACATCAATATCTTCAAGCGGGTGCGTAGGAAGACAGGGAACAACCCAAAAGTTTGTTAGTTAAAAACACGGTGCACGGTGACAGAGCGGTTAGAGCTTCTGCCTCCCAATAAGGAGATCGTGGGTTCGAATCCCGGACCACCCCAACATCACACGATCTCTCTGGGTGGAGTCTGCATGTCCTCCCCGTGTTACCGTGGGTTCTCTCCTTGTTCTCCGGCTCCTCCCACCGTCCAAAGACATGACTGTGTAGGTTAATTGACAACTCTAAATTGCCCCTAGTGAATGAATGTGAGAGTGAATGGTTGTCTGTCCTTGTCTGTCTGTGTGTGAATGAATGAGAGTGAATGCGGGACAACAGATGGAAATTAGCCCAAGGCAACAATCTGGTGTGTTTACAGCATGTATATCATGTATGTTCATTAACATGCACTGTCCCAACCAAAAAAAAAAAGGGCTATATTCTTCAATATACTTATATTTTCTACATTTTAGTGTGTATTTTAATTTGTAACACTTTCATTGTACCTTTTTGTCAAAGGCGATATCCTAATCTTACCAAATGACTGTCTTTTTGTATTTCGGTGTGTATATATTGTATTATTATTGTATTACGTGTTGTTTTTTAGTTTAGCAATCACTTTTTTCCAATGTATATATACATCTGTGAACTGGACTGAGCTTTAAGTCATGAGTTTTTTGTTTTTCAGCCTCTCCAGAGCAGGATGTGGTGTTTTGCTGTAGTCGCTGTGACATAACGGTGGGAGTGAGGCGGCTGTGTTTGTCAGAGACGATAGGAGCCCGGAGCCTTTAAAAACATGAAGAGACCGAGACGGACGCGAGAGACGACACAACCACGCTGCAGGTAAGACGTGGCCTCGCACTTTTACTTCACTCATTTCCTCTGTTTCAGCGAATTAGTCTCTTATACACTTTCAAAATAAAACGCTCATAGATTTGAATGTTGAACTGTCCTTAGTTTTATAATAATTAATTTAACAGGATCTGCAGAACTGAACTAGGACTAAATCAGGTCTAAACTGGGTCTAAACCAAGAAGAAACCAGGTCTAAACTGGGTCTAAACCGGGACTAAACTGAGTCTAAACCAGGACTAAACCGGGTCTAAACCAAGACTAAGATAAGAAGATAATGATAAAAAAGACAAAAATGGATTTCAGTGTTGATTTCAAGATGATTTCATAATTATAAACAAGGCAAACCTTTATTTTGAGACATTTGACTAAATATTTGATCAGTTTCTTCCTCCAAAGTCTGAACTCTGCTCTAAAGCGTTTTCCCTGACAGAGGACAGAGAGCCTCTGCTGTAAAAAGACTAAACTGATCATTGACTCGACGTCAAGTGGAGCAGCTGAGGCTCGGGCCTCTGATCTGGAGCCTCCTGGACACCTCCCTGGGGAGGTGTCCCACCGGGAGGAGGCCACGGGGTAGACCCAGGACACACTGGAGGGACTATGGGATCCTCCTGGAGGAGCTGGAGGGAGTGTGTGTGTGAAAGGGAAGTCTGGGCCTCCCTGCTCTGACTTCCTCTGTGACCTGGCCCTGGATAAAGCGGACAAAAATGGATGGATGGATGATAATTGTGTATTAGACCAGGACTGTTCAACTTTTTTAGATTTTTAGATGGTTTTGTCCTTGGGGCCACATGTCCAATGCAAAAAAAGGGATAAAACATTTTCTATATTTGTGGAAAATGTTTTGAGGGCCGGATCATGTCCCTTGGAGGGCCTGATTTGGCCCGCGAGCCTTACGTTGAACAGCCCTGTTTTAGACGTTAGATCTTGTGCCGTCTGTAACACACTTTAAAGTCAGAACGTTCAGAAGTGCAGCCCTTTTCCAGCACGTGGAGTGTAGTTTGCACAGATGTCGTGTTCACAGTCCTGTACCGTCTGATAATGTGTGACACCTCCAGCTGAGCGTCTGCTGCAGGACGGGGGGCGGTGGGCCCCGTTTAAGTGCGTATCAGGTTTTATAATTTTGATTGATTTGGTGTATGCGTTGTACATAAAAATCTAGTTTTACACCAATCAAGCTGTGGAGAAAAGTTTGTGGAGAAAAGTTGAAAAATCTATAGAAAATTACATAAAGTAAAAACAAATTGATGACGTCAGACTCACTCCATCTAACGATTTTGCATAATTTGCCTAAAATAAACTACTTGTTTTGACCCATTAAACATTAATTCAACAAAATAAAGATGCTCTGATGTTTTGATTTGTCAAAGTTTTATCCCACTGTCAAAGTTTTAGCCCAGCGTGCAAACTAATTTTCTAGTGTGACGTCACATTTACAGGAATGTGACGGAAGTGAAATTACAGAACTTTTTACTGGAAAATTGGTTTTATTTATTTATTTTCTAAAACTAAATATATTTACCTTACCTGTATTGACATGAGTAGCCCAACCTGTCAAAGACACTTTAACACCTTTTTAACTCTCTCTCCCCCCTCCCTCTCTCTCTCTCTCCCGATTTCCCTCTCTCTCCCCCCTCCCTCTCTCTCTCTATCACTCTTCCCTCTCTCCCCCTCCCTCTCTCTCTCTATCACTCTTCCCTCTCTCCACCTCCCCCCTCCCTTCTCTCTCTTCCCTCTCTCTCCCTCTCTCTCTCTCTCCCCCTCTCTCCCCCCCTCTCTCTCTCTCCCCCTCTCCCTCTCCCCCTCCACTCCCCCTCCACTCTCTCTCTCTCCTCTCCCTCTCTCTCTCTCTCTCTCTCCCTCTCTCTCTCTCACTCTTCCCTCTCTCCCCCTCCCTCTCTCTCTCTCTCTCTCTCTCTCTCTCTCTATCACTCTTCCCTCTCTCCACCTCCCCTCTCTCTTCTCTCCCCCCTCCCTTCCCTCTCTCTCTCCCCTCCCTCTCTCTCTCCCTCTCTCTCTCTCTCCCCCTCTCTCTCTCCCCTCTCTCTCCCCTCCTCCCCTCTCTCTCTTCCCTCCCTCTCTCTCTCTCTCTCCCTCTCTCACTCTTTCCTCTCTCTCCATCTCTCTCTCTCTCTCTCTCTATCACTCTTCCCTCTCTCCACCTCCCCTCTCTCTCTCTCTTCTCTCCCCCTCCCTTTCTCTCTCTCTCCCTCTCTCCCCTCCCCTCTCCCTCTCTCTCTTCCCCTCCCTCTCTCTCCCCTCTCGCTCTCTCTCTCTTCGCTCCCCCCTCCCTCTTCCCTCTCTCTCTCTCCTCTCTCTCTTCTCTCCCCTCCCCTCTCTCTCTCTCTCCCTCTCTCTCCCTCTCTCTCTCTCTCCTCTCTCCCCTCCCTCTCTCTCTCTCTCTCTCTCTCTCTCACTCTTCCCTCTCCCCTCTCTCTCTATCACTCTTCCCTCTCTCTCCCTCTCTCTCTCTCTCTCTATCACTCTTCCCTCTCTCCACCTCCCCTCTCTCTTCTCTCCCCCCTCCCTTCTCTCTCTTCCCTCTCTCCCCCTCCCCTCTCCCTCTCTCTTCCCCCTCCCCTCTCTCCGCCTCGCTCTCCCTCTCTCTTCGCTCCCCCCTCCCTCCTCCTCTCTCTCTCTTCCCTCTCTCTCTCTCTCTTCTCTCCCCTCCCCTCTCTCCCTCTCTCTTCTCTTCCCTCCCCTCTCTCCCTCTCTCTCTTCCTCTCTCCCCCTCCCCTCTCTCTCTCTCTCTCTCTCTCTCTCTCTCTCTCACTCTTCCCTCTCCCCCCCTCTCTCTCTCTCTATCACTCTTCCCTCTCTCCCTCTTCCCTCTCTCTGTCACTCTTCCCTCTCCCTCTCTCCCCCCCTCTCCTCTCAGTCATGACCTCCCCCCTGCTGCTCCTCCTCTTGGGCGTGTCCCTGTCCTGGGCTCAGGTGAAGATCTACGACCTTCGGGCCAGTGACCTGCCCTCGGACATCCTGGGCACCACCGACGGCTTCGTGAAGGTGTTCTGTGGGCCGGCGGCGCTGGGCCAGACCGCGGTGAGGAACAACAACGCCAACCCCTGGTGGGAGGACGAGTTCACGTACTTCAAGGCCCAAGAGAACGACGTGCTGCGGCTGGAGGTGTGTGACACGTAATTATGAAATCACCTCAATGCTGCAAAAAACACATCATCGAGCAAATGAAGCCATCAGAACATAAACGCCCGCTTTAACCAGGAACAAGCAGAATAGATTACATTAAACCTGAACATTCAGTTTGGAACATTTCATATCCAGGCCAGTTTGACATTTGGGATGGGTCCATTTCTCTGGGGTTGGCGCGGGGAGAGGCCGGTGTGGGCTCCTGATCCCACGAGAGGGTCACGTCTGTGGTGTCGGCCAAAGGGTCGAACAGCGGTGCAGAGTCCCTGGCACTGGACGTTGCACTGACCGGGGACTCCGTCGTTCTACTGGGGACTTCAACACCCACGTGGACAACGATCAGAATCAGAAAAGGGTTTATAGCCAAAATTCACAAACTAGGAACTTGCTTTGACGTTAAGGTGCAACATAAAACAATGAATAAAATAGTAGCAAAATATGTCGATGTAAACCCTCATTCGTCCAGGTGTTGTTTGTCGTAGAAAGGGTTTCAGGGGTTGTCATCCAGACGCTGTTTGAAGATCGAGACGTTTCGACTTTTATCCAAAAGTCATTGTCAATGTCTTTGACAAGAGGTAGACAGAGGTGCAAACTGGCAGTGCAAATAGATCGCTCTTTTATAATATTATTGTGGCAGGTTTTATAAAGTGTTCATGAGTCCAACAGCAGAGGGACAGAGACTGTTCTTGTGGAGCTTCTGGTCCTGATGGACCTCCTCCTGCCCGAGGGGAGGGGCTTAAATAGTCCATGTGAACAACTTTATTTTGTTGAATTAATGTTTAAGGTCCTGGAGACGTACAGGTCCTGGAGACGTACAGGTCCTGGAGATGCACAGGTCCTGGAGACGTACAGGTCCTGGAGACGTACAGGTCCTGGAGACGTACAGGTCCTGGAGATGTACAGGTCCTGGAGATGTACAGGTCCTAGAGACGCTCAGGTCCTGGAGATGCACAGGTCCTAGAGACGCTCAGGTCCTGGAGATGTACAGGTCCTGGAGATGCACAGGTCCTGGAGACACAGGTCCTGGAGACGCACAGGTCCTGGAGACACAGGTCCTGGAGACGCACAGGTCCTGGAGACGCACAGGTCCTGGAGACGCTCAGGTCCTGGAGACAAGCAGGTCCTGGAGATGTACAGGTCCTGGAGACACAGGTCCTGGAGACGTACAGGTCCTGGAGACACAGATCCTAGAGACGCACAGGTCCTGGAGACGCTCAGGTCCTGGAGACAAGCAGGTCCTGGAGAGATGGTCTCCTTCTCAGCAGAGACACAATGTTGTGCTGTAGTCTGTGTTTGTCCCGGGCTGTGGCTCCTGGACCACAGGGTGATGGAGGACGTGAGGATGGACTCGATGATGGCCGTGTAGAACTGCAGCTCGTCTTTCCTCAGCTGCTGCAGAAGTCCATCCTCTGCTGGTTCTTCTTGATGACAGGGACAGGTGTCACTGCAGTTGCCCCATAGTTATTATAATAATTAATCATAATAATCAATTTTATCATTTTAGAATATTACAGAATGTGCTTTCATTACAAGAGATAGTTGTGTTATATTCTGGATGTTTCTTCAGTGTTTCTTCAGTGTTTTATCCATGTTTCTTCTATGTTTCTTCTATGTTTCTTCAGTGTTTCTTCAGTGTTTTATTCATGTTTCCTCCATGTTTCTTCTGTGTTTCCTCTGTGTTTCTTCCATGTTTCTTCCACGTTTCCTCCATATTTCCTCCACGTTTCTTCTCGTTTCTCGCGCAGGTTTTTGATAAGGACGTGCTGTTCCACGACCTGATGGGAGTTTGTCAGCGTCAGATCAAAGTGGGGACGCACAAACACGACTGCTTCCTGGAGAAGGGCGGCACGCTGCACTACACCTACACGCTCAGCGCCCCGCCCCAGAAATAACACAATAAACTCACACCTGGCAACGCAAGACTGGAGTGTTCATTCAGACCCGGGACAGTCCTGGTCTGGACCTGGTTTTGTTCATGTTCCACCACAGCAATAAAACTAACAACTGGAAACTGCATACTTGAGTTTATATTTAGTTCTGGTTAGATCTGAACCAAAGGAAAACTAAACATGTATGCATTAAGTGTAAACAATTAATAAAACAATTATGTCATCACTGTTAAAAATACTGTAATCATTATGTGGACTGAAAACACGAAAAGACGGTGGCATTATTAAAGTGCCTCTGACAGGTTGGATTTAACTAAAATGCAGTTGCAAGATAATGCAAGATCATTTCAAATTATGCTAAAATCTTTGCAAATTTTACCCCAGTTTAGCTATTTTTGGGGGGTTTTAATTTTACTTCCTGGTTGTAAATGATGACATCACACTGGGAAATTATAGAGAGACTTCTCTAATGTCACAGATTTTTTCATTTGACAAAGAAAAATGTGAACAACTTTATTTTGTTGAATTAATGTTTAAAGGGTCAAAATGTTTGATGTGATGTGTTTACTTCCCGTAATTTTCAACAGCTTTTTCAACTTTTCTCCACAAACAGCAACCTGAGTGATGTAAAGTCAAGTCAAAATTAGAAAATCATAAAAACCTGTCATACGCACTTTAAATCAAAATGTCAAAAAATAATAAACTATTTCTATTTTAATTTAAACAAATATCACAAATACACTTTATTCATAAATGTAGTTTAACTAGAAGCCTTAATGCATCATATTTCAACTTTTATCTTGATAAATATGTATTAAAATATTAAATATTATCTTAAAATATAAAATAAATAATAGTTTAACTTAGGAGGAGTTCGTACAGGCCATGGAGGAGGACTATCGGTCGCCCTCAAAGAAATTCTGGTCCGACGCCTCAGGAGGAGGAAGCAGTGCTTCACCAACACCGTTTACGGTGCGGGTGGAGAGCTGTTGACCTCGACTGGGGAGGTGGTCGGACGGTGGAAGGAATACTTTGAGGATCTCCTCAATCCCACCGTCACGTCGTCCGAGGAGGAAGTAGAGACTGAGATCTCGGAGGCGACTCATCCATCACCCTGGCTGAAGTCACTGAGGTGATTGTTGGCTCCTTGGTGGCTCCGGGGGTGGATAAGCTCCGCCCTGAGTATCTTAAGTCTCTGGATGTTGTGGGACTGTCTTGGCTGACACGTCTCTGCAACATCGCGTGGCGGTCTGGGACGGTACCTCTGGACTGGCAGACCGGGGTGGTGGTCCCTCTGTATAAGAAGGGGGACCGGAGGGTGTGTTCCAACCACAGGGGGATCACACTCCTCAGCCCCCGGTAAGGTCTATTCTAGGGACTGGAGAGGAGAATGCGACCGATAGTCGAACCTCGGATTCAGGAGGAGCCGGTGGTTTTAGTCCCGGTCGTGGAACACTGGACCAGCTCTATACTTTCCATCAGGGGCTTGAGGGTTCATGGGAGTTTGCCTCAGTCACATGTGTTTGTGGATCTGGAGCATTCGACCTTGTGCCCCAGGGCGCCTTGTGGGGGGTGCTCCGGGAGTATGGGGTCCGGGGCCCTTTGCTCAGGGCTGTCCGGTCCCTGTACGACCGGAGCAGGAGCAGGAGCTGTGCTGCTACAGTAAGTCAGACCTGTTCATGTTGGACTCCAGGGCTGCCCTTTGTCACTGGTTCTGTTCATTATTTTTATGGACAGAATTTCTAGGTGCAGTCAGGGCCTGGAGCGTCGGGTTTGGGGACCACAGGGTCATCTCTGCTGTTTGCAGATGATGTTGTCCTGATGCTTCTTCAAACCAGGACCTGCAGCATGAGGGGATGAAGATCAGCTCCAAATCTGAGGAAAAAAAAAAAAAAAAGGTGTGATGCCCTCTCCAGGTGGAGAGTCCTTGCCTCAAAAGAAGGAGTTCAAGTAAGTCTTGTTCATAAGTGAGGGAAGGATGGCGAGTGAGACTGACAGGCTGATCGGTGCAGTGTCTGCTGTGATACGTCCCACTGGGAGACGGCCCCGGGGTAGACCCAGGACACGCTGGAGGGAATATGTCTCTGTGGCCTGGGAACGGCTCGGGATCCTCTTAGAGGAGCTGGAGGAAGTGTCTAGGGTGTGGGAAGTCGGAGTCCCTGCTTAGACTGCTGCCCCCGCGACCCAGTCCTGGATAAGAGGAAGAAGACGAAGTTTAGCTTGTCGACCACTACATATCATCCTATATCATACATCCTCATCATTATTTTACTCAAAGTTGTATTTTGATTGATTCCTGCAGGTTCAGTAAATTCCTGTTTTCACCAACCCCTATCCCCGCCCACAATATTATCAGAAAATCAAGGCTCTGAGCGACACATGTAGAGTTCTAAAATTCATTCATTTTCTACCGCTTATTCCCGTTAGGGGTCGCGGGTGACTGGAGCCTATCCCAGTGACTTTGGGCCTTAGGCGGGGTACACCCTGGACAGTGGCCAACTCGTCGCAGCAAACACAGAGACAGAGACAAGGACAGACAACCATTCACTCTCACATTCATTCACTAGGGACAATTTAGAGTTGTCAATTAACCTACACAGTCATGTCTTTGGACGGTGGGAGGAGCCGGAGAACCCGGAGAGAACCCACGGTAACACAGGGAGGACATGCAGACTCCACCCAGAGAGATCGTGTGATGTTGGGGTGGTCCAGGATTAGACCCACGATCTCCTTATTGAGAGGCAGAAGCTCTAACCGCTCTGCCACCGTGCACCCCGATGTTAAATTAAATTATCTCTGCAAATATTACATCAGAATAATGTAACCCAGTAGAGAAAAAGCCTTATTTATCTCCTTGCGTTTATATGTACTGATTTTATTTGGGAAAAAATTTATTTTGGTAAGAAGAGGAAGTGTGTTTCCTCTCTCTAAAAGACGACTTCCTGTTTGGTCAGCAGGTTGTACGACAATGACCCATGGATGTATTAAATGAACTGGATAAGGTACGCCCCCTCTGACTGTGGTCCCAGATTGATTAGTGGCCGTGCGAGGTACTGCAGCCTCTTGGAACCAGCCTTTTTCTAAAATTGCTCATTATAATTGTAGACAGGACTGAATTATTATCGGTATTTAAATAAAATAGAAGGAAATGTTCTTTTCGACCGTTTCTAAAATCCCCGAAATTACCGTTTTTATATGAAGTTGGGGATTGTGGTCACGTGGCGCCCTAAAACAAAGATGGCAGCCATCGTTTCAGGAAGTAAAACAAAGATGGCCGCCTTCGTATCAGGAAGTAAATGCGGAAGTAAGAAACTTTTTTGGGGTCATGCGCCAATGAGCACTCTCCATAGGGATAAACAGGACGGCCATCTTGTATTCATCTTCCAGGTTTTATTATAGTTCTATGCAATGACCTTATTTGTCAAAATAAGTCCCGCCTTCTGTTCTGAACACGTGATCTCAGTTTTAGTTTTTAGTTCTTTTACGCTCGTTTATTTAATTATACTGTAATTCTGTGCTTTGGACTCACATGAGAGGCTGTGTGGACGAGCCCTTGTGTTAAGCTAATAGATCTTCAGCACGCTAATGTGAATGATGTAAATGGTACAGTATTCTATGCTAATTTAGAAATGTTTATGTTGTTTTAAAATGTTGTTTTAAAATGTATTCCAAGTGTCCGACGGTGTTTGTACCGTGTTCATGCTAAAACATCGTCTTGGTGAGTCAACACTGCTTACTACCGTAACATGACACAAAAAAACATGCTAACGCAAAGCTAATGCTAACCGTGAAGCTAATGCTATTCGCGAGTGATAAACGTCTACTGAAAATCCATGTGAAAATTATTTCTACTTGCTATTTGGTTTTCTAAAGCACGATATAAGTTGACAGATCACTGCACTGTTGGTTTTGAACTGTTTCTGATCAATTATGACGCACATTTAGTAATGTTTTGATGCAAAGTAATGCTAAAACTACTTGGTTTAACAACTGACGTGTGAAGGTGTACAAGTGAATCTATTGTTATGTTACCTGCTGATAGTGAAAATAAATTTAGTTGATTTCATGATTTACAGAACCTTAAGAAAGGTTAAAAGTTAATTATCTGATTGTTTTAAAAAATATGAAAATAACAATCTCAAAATAACAAGTTACGTAGTCAAATAAGGAAGAAGATAATAAGAGTAATTAATTTGATTGTTATTAAATGAGTTATAAACAATTTCATGTGCAACAATGATATTTTGAGTTTAAAACATGCATGTTTATGACTGACACTGTAAAACAAATGTGATGTGATATTTGATAAGAACTAAAGCTTAGCAACTGTAAGAATTAGACATTGACACCAGACCTAGCTGTGTGCTATAATAACTGTTACTGGTTGTTGTTTTGCAGGCTAGTTTTTTTTGGTTGATTAAGAAGACTCTGGATTGGATCCTGGATTCTCCCTCAGAGATGACGAGCCTGTGCCCAGATCCCAGAACCGAGAGCAACGTTCACCTCGTGTTTCTTGTCGGTAAAAACACCAACTGTCACAATCAAACGGAGCTTTTTCTGAACTAAAAGAACACTGACTCTGACTGAAAGACTTAACTTGCGGTTATTGAAATTGTGTGATCAAACTGAATGTAAACTATAGAAGGCCGGCTGATAAGTTGTAAACATTGTATTTTATTGTTCTACTTCAATACAACAATAGTTCTTGCTCGTCTCAGTCTTCACACATTTCATTTTCTCACTGCCCACAGTGTTCCTGTTTTAACCCTTGAAAGCCCAGAGCCTGGTCCAACACACTGGACTGACATCATTGTTCTACATCAAACATAAAGGTTCATTTGTTCATAATGAATGAAGGTGATTTGAGAAGAAATGAGTGGAGCCTGAAGAATGACAAATGTCTTTGTTTTATTTGTTTTGTTGTTGTCGCACGTTACATAATAATGTGCTTTTGCAGGTGAAGAGTTGAGCCGAGGACACGAGGGCGGAGCAGAGTTTAAAACCCACTCTGAGCTTCTCCTCGGAGCAGAACCACCGCTGCACCGAGGTAAGAACCACTCAGACCAGAGGCTCATTTACAGAGACACTTCAGATGGTTCAGACGGGACAAGATCAGAACTGTCACTTTAATATTGAACCACAGGTGAAAGAATTACTCACATTTGTAGTAAAAGTACAGATACAGGGGCAAGAAAATACTCAAGTAAAAGTAAAAGGAGCATATAAAAATTATTAAGAAAAAAACTATAAGAATAAAAAGTTAAATTATGTCACAGAGATTGAGATCTTTTAAAGCGTCAAATATAGTGACTTTGATCAAGAAAAGCAGGGTTTAATTTAATCAGATTTAATGCTTTTTAATGCCACAGTTCAAGATTTTTAATGCCATAATCAACGTCAAAACAAGACGCTTTTTTTGTTTGTTTGTTATGTCTTACGTTTTTATCAAGTCCAAACTACCGGCTTGTACCAGCATTTAAGAAACTACTTTATAATATTCAAAAAGCATGAAATTTAAACCTTGCACATATGACCATATCTTCTTTTTTTTATTTGATCAAAGCTATGAACATATGAATATATTTGAGTGTCATGGATATGCACTTCTGACACGGACCGCGAGAATTATTTGATCTTATTTTTATTACATTATTGTTCTGATGGATAAATGGTTTAGATTTAATGCTTGAGGGGATTGAATTTAACACTTTTTAAGGCCTTGTTTGTAATGCCCTGCAGAAACCCTGTCAAAGGAAGCAACTGAATCAATGACTTCATTTACAGATCATTTTTATTTCTACATTTTTGGCAGAACTTTGTCTTTAACACAAACTCTTCAGCAGGACGTCGCCTTGGCCTTTTCAGCAGGTCTCAAACCTTAAATAAAAGACTTTTTACTTCAGTCCACCTCAAAAATGTAGTGTAAAAGTAAAAGTAAAGCAAAAAGTAACCAATGAAAAATGTAAAAAAGCACAGATACAGAAAAGTGATACTTAAATTACTTTACTTTACTTTTATCACATTAGAGCCTTGATTTTCAACCAGTGCCGGGGAACACTAGTGCGTCTTGAAGTTTTGCCAGGCGTGCCTTGAAAAAATATCAAATTTGAGTTAACGGTTTCAGAAATGTGGATGTAAATAACTAATTTATAACTTTTTGGAGTGTCCTGAGAAACTTCTGCACCAAAACAGAACGCAGAACCACCACTAATGCCACATTTAAAGCACCAAACAGTAACACAAACATGATTTGGCTCATTATGTGCCATATTTTATTAACTAAATGGTCTGATTTGGCCATGTTTTTGTAGGTGGTGTGCCGTGGTGTCTTTCAAAAAAAAAAAAAGTGTTACGCAACTAGAAAAAGGTTGAAAAACACTGCATTAGAATATTGTTTTCTCTAACGTGTTTCTGTAAATCAGATAAAATACACAACACACTAATGTTAAACCTAATTTTAAGTGTTAATTGTAAGTAATTCTAAGTGTCTAAGTACAGTGTAATGTCTAATATAGTTTTAGTCACATCAGATAAACAGCTGTGTGTGCTCAGACTTTCACACGACACAAATGACCTTCATCTGTGTCCAACGTTCACTGTTAACACGGTCTCTACAGATATTTAAAATTAACAAAGTACCAGTCGAATAAAAGTCATGAAGTCGCACTTTTCAAGACGTCCAAAGACACTTAACACCAGGGGTCTCAAACTCATGTTGAGAGGGGGCCGCATTTAGAAAATCAGAGCTGGTCGGGGCCCGCAACAGACACAGAGCTAAAACACACTAAATACACAGCAAAAAATGGAGTTCTAGCTGAGTTAAAATGTCTTGATTGTAGGATATTAATCTGAATTTCAGACGTTTTGACTCGTTAAGATCAGTGCAGACGATTTATTTGATGGAACTAGATTATTTCACTTGTTTCAAACAGTTTGTGACTTGTTTCAACACATTATTTCTTATTTCAATCCAAATGATCTGTCACTGGGTTAAGATCATTTTACTGACCCACTGACAAATGTATTTTCTTATTTTAAGTAGAATTAAAGCCGCAAGCGGCGTTAAAGGCCCTCGCCCCGTACCCCCCATGCCAACACCAAGAGCCCGCCTCTCACCCGCCCGCTTTTCCCCCTGCATCACCCCTCCCACACAAACAACCTCCATATACTGCAACTCCATTCATTGCGATGAGTGAAGTTCAGACGTTGTCACGGCTGTACAGTAGGGTTTAGGGCGGGGTCATAATATCATTTTAACTTATCTTGATATGGGGTTGTAACACTCACCCATAATGAGTGATGTTAGCAACACAAATATTCATCTGAGTAAATGACTTCACTTTTTTATGGCCTGTAATGTCCTGTGAATCTCAAAGCCAACAAAACAATGACAAAATGCAATCTGTTTAAAGTACAAAGTATAATTTGTCCTTTTCCACAAACAAACATAAAAATCCACTAAAGTTCATACATCCCCTTTAATGTCTCCTCGTCCATCGGCCGCGCGCCCGTCTCCCCCGGGCCATGAACAGATTCCTCCGCCTCATGGCGCAGAACAAAAATACGCCGGGGCCAAGACGTGGGCTCCACAACAATCCAAAAAGAAAAAATAGTTTTTGAGATCTCAAAATCCCAAACGAAGACCAAAGCTGGGCCGCTATGAGCGCGTCTCACGGGCGGCACCTCCGCAGCGAGGTAAAGGAAAAGGAACGGCGCTACCGACAAGAAGAGCGGGCGCTGTCGGTCCATGAGTCGAGGCGCGCGGTCCCTGCTCCAAACCCGGTCCACAGTCCGTGTGTCAGGCCCGGTGACCGCGCTCTTCCTCCGCTCCAGCGCCAGCCGCTCCGCGAGAGAAAAAGAGAGAGCGGCGCGTGCACACTGCCCCGTATATCCCATGCACAGCCCGTCTCAGCTGACGGGACAAACAGCTGAGCAGGTAAAGAACACCAAACCGTCCCCCTCGGGTGAGCAGCAGACGGGGCTCCTCACTAAGATGACGCGGCTTCACTCGGATGACACGGAGCTTAAGCCGCGGCTCCGTGGAGCGCGCGGCAGAACCGTAAAGCCCTCTGGGGCGACCGTAACCGCGTCTGTTCAGTGTCACTTCGCTTTGAACGCCACTTCTTTAGTTCCAGCGCTGCTGCTGTGAACACAACGGGTCGGTACTAGCCACGTCATCTGACAGAACATCTGATCTGTTTGCCCCAGTTTGAACTCTAATTCACGACACAAAACACACATTCGCCTTCGGACTTTGTCGACAGCACACGTTCTCCGTTTCTGTCGCCCCTCTCTCCTCCTCACCTTTTACAAGGAGGAGGGGCCAGTGCAGGGAGTGGGTGTCAATCCCCAAAGCCCTCAGACTGTGTTTGGGGAGAATTTGAGCAGAAACTGTGTCCTGTTTACCAAATCCCATGTATTTCAATGGCACATATTTGTCATTGCCACGGTAACATGCTTACAGATAAAGGTGTGATGTAATTGGCTTTTTTGTTCAGAATGGTAAGAAGGATCTGTTTCCCGAATTTCGTGTGTTTCCGGCAAACTAAAATTTTTTGTCCAATTCAAAATTTCAAGGGGGCGCTGTAGAGCAATTATAGAACATACACGTATGTATTGTATACCTTTACGTTCAGCCCGTGATTTCGAACAAAAATGTATATTAATGCCGGAAAATCGGACGCTCCTGGCCAGAGATACGCAAGTTGAAAGACTTTGAAAATTGAGTGTTTTGATTTGCGGGTTGGCCACACCCACATTTATCAAGATATCAAAAATCACATGAATCATCTGTAACCACACAGGGGTTTAGGTCATTGTTCCAAAGTTTCAAGCACACTGATTGAAAATCCACAGTGTAAAAAAATACAACGCGAATTGTAAATTTGCGAAAAAAGCAGGTTCCGCCCACAATGGCCGACGCCCTGTAGGGTTTAGGGCGGGGTCATAATAGAATTTTATACTCGTCTTGACATGACGTACCTTCGTACCAAATTTCATATGGCTACGATGAAGTTGGCCTGTCATTGCCGTAATGTATTTTGATTTTTGAGATGGCGCTAGCGAGTCATTTTGCATCATTAATTTTTTAGAATATCAAAAAAAAAAATTTTTCACCGACCTTGAATTTTGGGTCAAATAAAATTGAGTTTTCGTTAATGTTCAGGGGGTCAAATCAAGGGCGGTTTGGGAGAGAAGAAGAATAATAATAATAATAATAATAATAATAACGGAAACGTGTTTTTCTACTATTATTTTTCTCCTATATGGACAATAGCTGGAGTCTGCCACTTTGTCACATTGTACCCCATCACAAATAAACCCTCTGTAGATTTTTTCAGTCCTCCATGACAAACAGCCTGGCTGTTATGAATTTTTTAAAATAAAATTTGAAGAGGGCGCTATAGAGCCATTTTATCAGATAGCTGCCTGATTTTCATATCACTGCGTCCAGCATGCAAATCTGCACAAACGCTCTATTAGCATTTTCCAAGAAAACATTGTGTGAAAAATAGATAATTTTTATTAATATTCCAAAAATTAAGAGTTTGTAGAAAATTCACCATGACCATATCTGAAGATGTATCACATTCAAATTGACAGTATGTCATTCCACATGGGTTTAGTGTGTTGTGGCCAAATTTGAAGTGTTTTCGATGAAAACTGTTGGAGGAGGAGTCAAAAGTACACAGGTATGTGCTTTTGTCAGCCCCAGGTTTGATCCAATATGGCCGACTTCCTGTTTGGTTCGGGGCGGGGTCATAAGAGGATTTTTTACATGTCCTGACCTGTTCTATTTTTTGGGCCATGAGTTGGATTTTTAGCGTAACATTTTTCATGGCCGGGCTCCCATTGGCCCAATGTTAATCCATTTTCAAGGGGGCGCTACTGAGCCGTCGTGCAATATTTTTTCACGGGGTCTTCACTCAAAATTAGAGCTCACCGAGTTCTAATTTTCGACACCACTCACGGCCATATCCGTCATCGTTTACTATGCGTATTTCGCGATCTCCCCGTTTCCGGATCAATAACAATTAGTCCCTCGCCGGGACGATTCTCGTCCCATCGGCTCGGGCCTAATTATCACAGGATCATCAGAAATACCTTGAAACTATGAAATATTCTGCATCACATCAACAATTAAATCTCACTGAGTCAAAACTTCTCAAATCCAGATAAAAATGATCAATTCAAGCCATTTTAAGATCGGATAGATTTACATATTTTGCTGTGCGGGAGATAATTTGGATTGAAGTAAGAAATAATGTGTTGAAACAAATGAGAAACTGTTAGAAACAAATAAAATAATCTAGTTCCATCAAATAAATCGTCTGCACTGATCTTAACGAGTCAAAACGTCTGAAATTCACATTAATATCCTACAATCAAGACATTTTAACTCATCTAGAAATTCATCTTTGCAGTGATATACAGTGTACATTTTCCACCCACTAAATCTATTCTGTAGTAGATTTTAGTTGCCAGACGTTTTACATTTACAAGGTATATTTGGTATATTTTAGAATTTAGAAATGATAATACTTTATAATCCACAAACCTCAAACTGTGTGTTTTAGTAATAAATCATGTTTATATTAATTAAGTCCTTGATTTTCCTCCAGTGCCGGGGAACACTGGTGCGCCTTGAGGAAATGTCCAGTTTGAGTTCACAGATTCACAAATGTGGATTAATGAACTAATTTACCTTTCTGGAGCGTCCTGAGCGACATTTACACCAAAAAAAAAATCGCAAAACCATCACTATTACCACATTTAAAGAACTAAACAGCGCCACAGACATTATTTACCTCATTGTATACAATATTTTTAACTAAATGGTGTGTTTTGATAATGTTTTAGTGGAAGGGTGCGTGCCGTGGTGGCTTTTAAACCCAAAACGTGTGGCACAACTCAAGAAAGGTTGAAAAACACTGAATTAAGTCATGTATTATTAGGCCCAATAATGACTGATGCAGAGATCGGCAGCTCCTCTCTTTATTTGAAACACTGCTTTTTGTGTCAGTGAATTATCTCCCTCTCTCCCCCTCTCCCTTTCTCTCTCCCCCTCCCACCTCTCTTCTCCCCTCCCTCTCTCTCTCTCTATCACTCTTCCCTCTCTCCCCCTCTCTCTCTCTATCACTCTTCCCTCTCTCCCCCTCTCTCTCTCTATCACTCTTCCCCTCTCTCCCCCTCTCTCTCTCTCTCTCTCTCTCTCCTCTCTCTCTCCCCCTCTCTCTCTCTCTCTCTATCACTCTTCCCTCTCTCTCCCTCTCTCTCTCTATCACTCTTCCCTCTCTCTCCCTCTCTCTCTCTCTCTTCCCTCTCTCTCTCTCTCTCTCTCTCTCCCCCTCTCTCTCTCTCTCTCTCTCTCTCTCCCCTCTCTCTCTCTTCCCTCTCTCCCCCTCTCTCTCTCTCTCTCTCTCTATCACTCTTCCCTCTCTCCCCCTCTCTCTCTCTCTCTCTATCACTCTTCCCTCTCTCTCCCTCTCTCTCTCTCTCTCTCTCTCTCTCTCCCTCTCTCTCTCTCCCCTCTCTCTCTCTTCCTCCCTCTCTCTATCACTCTTCCCTCTCTCCCCTCCCCTCTCTATTTTCTCTCTCTCTCTCCCCCTCTCTCTTCTCTCTCTCCCTCTCTCTATCACACTTCCCTCTCTCTCCCCCTCCCCTCTCTCTTGCTCTCTCCCTCTCCTCTCTCCCCCTCCCCCTCTCTCTCTCTCCCCCCTCTCTCCCTCTCTCTCTCTCTCTATCACTCTTCCCTCTCTCCCCCTCCCCTCTCCCCTCTCTCTCTATCACTCTTCCCTCTCTCCCCCTCCCCTCTCTCTCTCTATCACTCTTCCCTCTCTCCCCTCTCTCCCTCTCTCTCTCCCCCCCTCCCCTCTCTCTCTCTCCCTCTCTCTCTCTCTATCACTCTTCCCTCTCTCCCCCTCCCCTCTCTCTCTTTCTCTCTCTCTCTCTATCACTCTTCCCTCTCTCCACCTCCCCTCTCTCTTCTCTCCCCCCTCCCTTCTCTCTCTTCCCTCTCTCCCCCTCCCCTCTCCCTCTCTCTTCCCCCTCCCCTCTCTCCCCCTCGCTCTCCCTCTCTCTTCGCTCCCCCCTCCCTCTTCCCTCTCTCTCTCCCTCTCTCTCCCTCTCTCTCTCCCTCTCTCTTTCCCTCTTCCCTCTCTCCCTCTCTCTTCTCTTCCCTCCCCTCTCTCTCTTCCTCTCTCCCCCCCTCCTCTCTCTCTCTCTCTCTCTCTCTCTCTCTCTCTCACTCTTCCCTCTCTCCCCCCCTCTCTCTCTCTCTATCACTCTTCCCTCTCTCCCTCTCCCCTCTCTCTGTCACTCTTCCCTCTCTCTCTCTCCCTCTCTCCCCCCCTCTCCTCTCAGTCATGACCTCCCCCCTGCTGCTCCTCCTCTTGGGCGTGTCCCTGTCCTGGGCTCAGGTGAAGATCTACGACCTTCGGGCCAGTGACCTGCCCTCGGACGTCCTGAGCCCCCCCGATGCCTTCGTGAAGGTGTTCTGTGGGCCGGCGGCGCTGGGCCAGACCGCGGTGAGGTACGGCGACGTTAACCCCTGGTGGCCGGACGAGTTCACGTACTTCAAGGCCCAAGAGAACGACGTGCTGCGGCTGGAGGTCTGTGATGCGTAAATCACTTCAACACTATTGACCTTATTCTGCCCCGCCCACTTTTGCCGTTTTTTGCACTTTTGCTGTAAACGCACTTCCGTTTGACGAGAACTCCGTTAAAGCTAATGACGAACGAGGGAAAAGTCTGGCCGCTAAAATGTTACATAAAGTAGATTGATTTGTGTAAAATGTTTAAAGGTCCCATAACATGCAAAATGGACTTTTCAGAGGTTTTAACCTTCCTCCAGTGCTATTTGGGCCTCGTATGTTGTGCCCAAAGTGGTTTTTTGATTGATTCCCTCATGCTTTCACTAGAGAACTGTCTTTTCCGTCCCCCTCGGCTGAGCAGCAGACGGGGGCTCCTCACTAAGATGACGCGGTGTTTAAGCCACGCCTCCAGGAAGCGCGCAGCCGCAAGAATAAAAACAGCTAATGCTAATGCTACACAGTAATTACACGATGGATACGACAGACAGAAGAGTTAGCTTGTTATTTACCAAACGGCACGTCCGTCGTTGAGGCCCTGGAGCACGTCAAACTCCAGGTCAGATCCAGGACGTAGGACTCAGCACGACGCACCGTCAGGACGAGAAAATGTTTATTCAGTGTTTGTGTATCGCTGTTTACCGGAGCACACGGCGCATGCACCATCTCCACTCTAGGCTTCGGCACGGGTTGGGTGGGGGAGGCAGCCTGCTCTCTGTTCGGGGGGGTCAGATCTCAGAGTGAGCCGTTTGCTTTTGCAAGGAGGGGGGCCAGTCCAAGAAATGGGTGTTTTTTGGAAACTGTTATGTTATGGATATTACACAACGAGAAAATGTATCAACAAAGCCCTTAGAATAGACTGTGTGAAGGGGAAAAGAGCAGAATATGGGACCTTTAATGAACACGAGCAACAACAAGTCAACAACGCAACGATTTCCTGGTCAGTCTGAAAATGGCTTTTAAGTCGAGTAGAACTTATTTTCTGTTGAGCTCGTCTGCTCCGTGTGAACTACAACGGAAACAAGACGGCGGCAACTTCCGGAATAAAGTGAATAATCTGTTCCACTTGACCTGTGCCGCCGGCGGCCATCTTGGTTGCGGTCGTTAATGTAAACAAATGTAAACGTCAAAGTAAATCTGCATAAACTGCTCAAACATCAGAACAGTCCTGATCTTTACCGTCAGCTGTGGTTCTGACAATTAAGGCGAGACTCTACAGGCAAAGCTCACTTTTTTCAATAATTTTTTTTTTGGTCAGTTTTCTCTCACACATCGACTTTCATGTGGAAACAACAAACGTGTCCAATCTGCTCCTAAAGATGTTTTATTCTTCCATTGAATCCACTTCATCCATAGATTTCTCTGGGACATTGTAACTTCAAAGGCTGTTTTCTTAAAATGTATTTTTGTCCCTCGAGACATAAAGATCAGCCTTAAAGTAGATCCTACACCAAACTGTACAATCTGGACTCAACAGGATTTAGACCAAACGGACAGAAGGATTTTCTGATATCTAATTCTGAAACTAATTTATTGAAGTTTTAAGTAAAAAATTTGGCAAAATTTGAATTTTTAGGACAATTTTCAGTCCAATCTAGTTTATCTAAAAACTAAATGAGGGACAGTCTGATACGGGACAGTCTGAAACGGGACAGTCTGATAACGTTGTTGTTTTTAGTGCGTCTCGTTGTTCTTGTTGTTACTAAATGTAAACTAAATATTGATAAAGTTTTGGTGTGATTTTGAGCTTTTAGTGCTAACTTTGATGAAGGTCTTGGTCAGTTAAGTCTGTGTAAAGTCATGTAAGAGCCGTCTAAAAGCTCTGATATCTGCTCTGTGAGACGTAGAGCCAAAAATCAAAACCTTTCAGGCAACAATTGTGACACAATTTTACGAAAAGTAAACACTCGACGCTTGCCGTAGAAACAATATGTTTCCAACCAGCTGCAACTTAACTCCATTCTTGATTTATGACGTACGTTTGCATTGAACCGATACAAAAATCATAATCAAATCATATTCAACCACTTTAACCAGAAACAAAACCAAACACTCTTGAAGAGACTGTTCCTCTGTTTCTTCCATGTTCCTTCACGTTTCTTCAATCTTTCTTCTGTGTTTCTCCCTTGTTTTCTCCGTTTCTTCAGTGTTTCCTCCGTCTTTCCTCTGTTTCCTCTGCGTTTCTTCCATCTTTCTTCAGTCTTTCTTCAATCTTTCTTCCGTGTTTCTTCCATCTTTCCTTGTTTTCTGTTTCTTCCATGTTTCCTCTGTGGTTCCTCAGCGTTTTTTCTGTTTCTTCAATCTTTCTTCCATGTTTCTTCCTTGTTTCCTCCGTGTTTCCTGTCTTTTTTCCGTCTTTCTTCTGTATTTCTTCTGTCTTTCCTTGTTTCCTTCTTCTTTTCCTCCTTGTTTCTTTCGTGTTTCTTCCTTGTTTCCTTTTCCTGCTCGTTTCTTCAACTAAATATTAATAAAGTTTTAGTGCTGACTTTGATGAAGGTCTTGGTCAGGTCTGATATCTGTGCTCTGCTCTGTTAGACGTGGAGCCAAAAATCAAAACCTTTCAGGCAACAATTGTGACACAATTTTACGAAAAGTAAACACTCGACGCTTGCCGTAGAAACAATATGTTTCCAACCAGCTGCAACTTAACTCCATTCTTGATTTATGACGTACGTTTGCATTGAACCGATACAAAAATCAAATCATAATCACCCACTTTTTAACCAGAAACAAAACCAAACTCGAAGAGACTGTTGTTTTATTGGGTATCTTTCTTGCTCGTTTCTTCCATGCTTCCGCTGTTTCCTTAAAATTCCTTCAATCTTTTTTCCGTCTTTCTTCTGTGTTTCTTCCCTCTTTCCTTGTTTCCTTCTTTTCCTCCTCGTTTCTTCCGTGTTTCTTCCGTATTTCCTTCATGTTTCTTTCATGTTTCTTCCTTGTTTTCGCCGTGTTTCTTTCTTTCTTCTGTGTTTCTTCCATGTTTCCTCTGTGGTTCCTCAGTGTTTTTTCTGTTTCTTCAATCTTTCTTCCATGTTTCTTCCTTGTTTCCTCAGTGTTTCCTCTGTCTTTTTTCCGTCTTTCTTCTGTGTTTCTTCCCTCTTTCCTTGTTTCCTTTTTTTCCTCCTCGTTTCTTCCGTATTTCCTTCATGTTTCTTTCATGTTTCTTCCTTGTTTTCGCCGTGTTTCTTTCTTTCTTCCATGTTTCTTCCTTGTTTCCTCTGTCTTTTTTCCATCTTTCTTCTGTGTTTCTTCCGTCTTTCCTTGTTTACTTTTTTTCCTCCTCGTTTCTTCCATGTTTCTTTCGTGTTTCTTCCGTATTTCCTTCATGTTTCATGTTTCTTCCGTATTTCCTTCATGTTTCTTTCATGTTTCTTCCGTGTTTATTCCGTGTTTCTTCCTTGTTTTCTCCGTGTTTCTTTCTTTCTTCAGTGTTTCTTCCATGTTTCTTCAGTCTTTCTTCCATCTTTCCTTGTTTTCGCCGTGTTTCTTTGTTTCTTCCATGTTTCTTCCTTGTTTCCTCAGCGTTTCTTTTGTCTTTTTTCCATCTTTCTTCTGTGTTTCTTCCGTCTTTCCTTGTTTCTTTCTTTTCCTCCTCCTTTCTTCCATGTTTCTTTCTTGTTTTCTCCGTGTTTCTTCCACGTTTCCTCCATATTTCCTCCACATTTCTTCTTGTTTCTCGTGCAGGTGCTCGATAAGGACCTGCTGTTCGACGACCTGATGGGAGTTTGTCAGCGTCAGATCAAAGTGGGGACGCACAAACACGACTGCTTCCTGAAGAAGCGCGGCACGCTGCACTACACCTACACGCTCAGCGCCCCGCCCCAGAAATAACACAATAAACTCACACCTGGCAACGCAAGACTGGAGTGTTCATTCAGACCGGGACAGTCCTGGTCTGGACCTGGTTTTGTTCATGTTCCACCACAGCAATAAAACTAACAACTGGAAACTGCAGACTTGAGTTTATATTTAGTTCTGTTTAGATCTGAACCAAAGGAAAACTAAAATGTGTGTATTAAGTGTAAACAATTAATAAAATAATCATGACTAGTCGACTGTTAAAATACTCTACTCATTATGTGGACTGCAGGAGGAACATGCAAACTCCACACAGAACGGTCTGGTCTGCCTGGGACTTGAACCCGTGACCTTCTCGCTGTGCTCTTCCACTGTGCGGTCGGTCATTCCTGATGGTCCAACGCTCGCTTCACTTGGAGCTGTTCAGCTTCAGTCGTGCGTCTGAATCCTACAACGTGATTCGTGACGTCCGCAGGAGGAACTTGACCGTTAACGTTCGACAGTTGCTCCTCCCACCGCGGGTCATTCCCGGTCCAGCACTCCGCGGGGATATTTTACGTTACCAGGATATTTTACGTTACCAGCGCTAGCATTTGTTTACAGCTACTGGACACTTATCAAGCTCATCATTCACCAGGATTTGAAAACTTCTAAACAAAAAAAGTGGGATTTGTCACCAGTAAGGCACACGTAAAAAAAAAAAAAGTGAACAAAAATGTGACTAAAAGTGACAAAAAAGCAAAAAAAATTAGGCTTAAAGTGATAAGTAAGAAAATAAGGCTAAAAATGACAAAAACGTGACTAAACTCCAAATGCTCAAAGATAAAGATCAGCCTTAAAGGTCCCATAACATGCAAAATCGACTTTTCAGAGGTGTTAACCTTCCTACAGTGCTATTTGGGCCTCGTATGTTGTGCCCAAAGTGGTTTTTTGATTGATTCCCGTGATGCTGCTAGAGAACTGTCTTTTTGTCCCCTCGGCTGAGCAGCAGACGGGGCTCATCCTATGGATGACGCCAAGCTTCCTATGGATGACGCGTGTTTAAGCCACACCGGGAAGCGCCGCAGAGTCCGCAGAATAAAAACAGATAATGGTAATGCTACACAGTAATTACACGATGGATAATGACATAGATCGAAGAGTTAGCTTGTTATTTACCAAACGGCAACGCCCTGGCTGCCGAGGTACTGAGCACGCCAAACTCCAGGTCAGATCCAGGACGTAGGACTCAGCACGACGCACCGTCAGGACGGATAAAATGTTTATTCAGTGTTTGTGTATCGCTGTTTACCGGAGCACACGGCGCATGCACCATCTCCGCTCTAGGCTTCGGCACGAGTTGGGCGGGGGGAGGCGCGCGAGTTGGGCGGGGGAGGCAGCCTGCTCTCTGTTCGGGGGGGTCAGATCTCAGAGTGAGCCGTTTGCTTTTGCAAGGAGGGGGGCCAGTCCAAGAAATGGGTGTTTTTTGTAAACTGTTATGTTATGGATATTACACAACGGAAACATTTATCAACAAAGCCCTTAGAATAGACTGTGTGAAGGGGGAAAGAGCAGAATATGGGACCTTTAAAGTAGATCCCACACCAAACTGTACTATCTGGACTCAACAAGATTTAGACCAAACGGACACAAGGATTATTTGATTTCTAATTCTAAACCTGATTTATGATTACATTTTAAATAAAAAAATTAGGAGAAATTTGAATTTTTGGCCCCATTTTAAGTCAGATCTAGTTCACTAAATAATAAATCCAAAATCTCCTTTGTAGACGGCGATGTAAATGTGAGCACGTAGGAAACTAGGGAGGACTAATCCTTTACGACGTCCATAAGTCGGTTACAGCCGTGATTGGCTGAAAAAAGTCATACAACCTTTAGAAGTGATGCATGTTACTGTGTTATTGATGCTAGCACTGCTTATTAGCACATTAGCATAGCCTTTACCCTTGTAGTTGTGGATGTAGCTAGAAATGTGCAATTTAAATCGCTTTTCTCGCTTATTCAAGGAGCAGGAGAGAGAATCCACATCGAAGTCGATGGGCATCATTTATTGTCATTTTCAGCAGGTCCTGGAGGCGTCTGAAAAGCAGACATAGATGAGATTTTGAAGCTAAATGTAGAGCTTCAGCCGAACTACAAACTGGACCGGAAATGACTTGCCGGTAGCAGGAGCAGCCGAACATTATGCACAGAGTCAATTCCTGAAATAATTACATTTATAACCTTTATTATTAAACTGTGCTTTCCACTTGGCGGTCAAGTGTCGAAGTTCAGATCAGGCTCTCGATAGTTTGTCCTTCCTGTCTCTAAATTATGGAAACGGGCTTCCATATTCTATGGAAAGTCGTACTTCGAGTTTTAAAAGTCGTAATTATGACTTTCCAACAGTGCTGGTGAGCTCCAGCAACATAACAGCGGCTACAATTAATGACTTCCTGTGGGGCTTTTTTTTTTTTTTTCACTGGCGGAAACGGGCTTCCATAATATCCTTTCCAAAACAAACAAAAAGATTAAAGGGCCTATGACAGATTGAAATACACATTTAACTAAAATGCAGTTAAGATAAATATATTCACATTTCTACTAAAATCTTTACAAATTTTACCCCAGTTTAGCGATATTTTAGGTTTTCAATTTTACTTCCTGGTTGTAAAGTATGACATCACACTAGGAAATTACCATAGCAACCACACTGTACACTGGGCCAAAACTCATCTAATGTCACAGATTTTTTCATTTGACAAAAACACACGTGAACATCTTTATTCTGTTGAATCAAAGTTTAAAGGGTCAAAAACTAGTTTATTTTGTGTAAATTATGCATAACCTTTGTCTCCCACAGTGTGACGTCATCAGTTTGTTTACTTCCTGTAGTTGTCGACAGATTTTTCAACTTTTCTCCACAAACAGCGACCCGATCAGTGCAAAACTATAATTTGTATTTACACGAAGTATTAACGCACTGAATAAAGTCAAAATTAGAAAATCATAAAAACCCGTCATACGCCCTTTAAGATTGAATTTTCAAATTTTAAATGACTCAACAAATCCCCCACAGTTACAGTTAAAAAGCTCATATAATGTGGTTTAAATGTAATTTTCCAACAACTCGATGCTCTTGAAGAAGCTCTCAGCCCTGAACAGGACAATGACCTTTGACCTGGAGACACTTCATCGTCAAAAACACCTGGAGACACGTCACATTGTGAAGCAGTGTTTTCAGAGTGACTGTTGTATTCGGAAGACTAAGTACAATGAATTTTAAAATAATTCTGTCAATCTTTAACATTTTGCGGTTGTTATTTTCCTTGTGTGTTTGTTACATAATGATGTCCTTTTGCAGGTGAAGAGTTGAGCCGAGGACACGAGGGCGGAGCAGAGTTTAAAACCCACTCTGAGCTTCTCCTCGGAGCAGAACCACCGCTGCACCGAGGTAAGACCCACTCAGACCAGAGGCTCATTTACAGAGACACTTCAGATGATTCAGACGGGACAAGATCAGAACTGTCATTTTAATATGATGAGGATGAGGAGGTGATTCAGGACCAGAGGTGGAAGTTCTTACATTTGGAGTAAAAGTACAGATACAGGGGCAAGAAAATAAGTAAAAGTAGAAAAAAAATATCTTTACCTGTTTAAAATGTAGGCTACTTAAAGAGTAAAAAGTCAAACTATTTCACACAGATTGTAACTATTAAAGCGTCAAATTTAGTGATTGATTTTTGAAAGAATTTGCTGATTTTTGGTCAAAATGAAGCGACTGAATCAATGACTTAATTTATAGATCACTTTTATTTATATATTTTTGTCAAAACTTTTAAACTCGGTCTTCATTTCAGCAGGTCTCACATCTTAAAGTATTTTTTACTTGTCATTCAGTTAAAAAATGTGTAAAATTATCCGAAGAAAATGTCAAAAATAAAAAGCAAAAATATACACAGACCTACACAGTTTTGTCCTTTTTAATATTGTGTGAGGATTTAGGACCAGAGGTGGAAGAAGTACTTACATTTGTAGTAAAAATACAGATACAGGGGTAAGAAAATAAGTAAAAAAATAAGTAAAAGTAGAAAAAAAAATCTGTCTTTACCTGTTTAAAATGTAGGCTACTTAAAGTCAAACTATTTCAGACAGATTGTAACTATTAAAGCGTCACATTTAGTGATTTTGATAAAGAATTTGCTGATTTTTGGTCAAAATGAAGCGACTCACTGCAAAAAGGGATTATCTAACTTTACTTGAATTAAGCAAATTAATCTTAAAAGTCCAATTTTAAGATTTTTTCACTTGACAGGACTACATCAAATTGACATTATTTGACTTGTTTTAAGTAAACTTGATAAGTAAAATAATCTTATTCCACTGGCAGATAATTTCACTTAAATTAGGGTAAAAAGATCTTATTTTGAGTTTATTTTTCTTATTTTTTGCAGTGCTGAATCAATGACTTAATTTACAGATCACTTTTATTTCTATATTTTTGTCAAAACCTTTTAACTCAGCAGGTCTCAAATCTTAAAGTATTTTTTCCTTGTCATTCAGTTAAAAAATGTAGCGCAAAAGTAAAAAGAATCCAGAAAAAAAGTTAAAAATAAAAAGCAAAAACATACACAGACCTAAAAATGTTACTTAAATACAGTACTTTTTAACATAAAGTGTGTTATTACCTTCATGTGTCTGCAATTCTTTATAAAGTTTAGACACAATTTTGTAAGCGTCTGTAAATATTTTAACAAAATCATTACTGCTCTTATCTGTGCATGTTTCTATGTTTCTAAATTACGCACTAAATAAATCTGTGTTCTCCAACTTTGATCCAAATGATTTAAATGCATTACCCTCCACAAACCTGCACAGTGCAGTTAAACCTCTTTCCCTCCAAATCGAGAAAACTGTCACTCTTGGTTGGAACCTTGGAAAATACAGTACTTTTTACTTTTATCACGTCAGAAGAACGTTTCCTAAAAAGTAAATCCGATTAAATACACAAAACGTTAAAGCTAGACCTCGTTATTCTAAGAGTTAAGTGTAATGTTGTGTAATAGTTTGTCACATTTTGAAGATCAGATAAACAGCTGTGTGTGCTCAGACTTTCACACGACACAAACGACCTTCATCTGTGTCCAATGTTCACCGTTAACGCTCAGATCTGTCAACGCTGCAAATCATATTTAAACCTGTCAGAAAGTAGTGGTTGTGTAATAGTAACGCAGCTGCACTTTGGTGGTGGTGATAAATGACACTTTTTTCACGACGCTCAAAGAAGAAGAAGGTCTGATCAATTAAACCTCTGCTTTTTCTCTCAAAGTTGGATGTACTTGTTGTTCATCTGATTACGCCGGAGTTTCTTGTGAGTTTGTGACATTTCCCTGTGTCTTTGCACCTAAATCTAAATGTAAGAAAGTGTGGCCCAGTGAGGGTGAACTTTAATCCACCAGCAGGAGGCGCCAGAAACAAAACGTCTTAAATCCAGAGGTCACGTGTCCTCCTTCCTCTGACTCTCTGGCTCTGCTGCTGTGTCCTTCATAATCGAGGCCGTGAAGGGTTTTATCTGTGAATTGTCAGATTTGATTTAAGCTCCTTCAGGTGCAGCGTGTGACGAGGAACGTGAAGCCTCTGAACCAAAGAGGCCTCACAACACAAAGCCTCAAAACACTGCCATCTACTGGGGATTTTAATGTATTTTAATGTATTACAGAGAATATAAGGCTTATTTTAAAGGCGTTGTTGATTAATAATAAAAACTAGTGCTGTCAGACGATTAAAAAATTAATCTGATAAATTAGTTTGAATCTGTGATTAATCACAATTAATCGCATCACGCACTTTTTAATGTCATAGTTTACATGTTTATTTTATCGTATTTTTAGTATTTTTGCACGTTTTCTTCTGAAAATGAAATAATTTTATAATATATACAATTATCTAAATACATTATTTAGATCTGTCTAGACTTAATCAAGGTCTAGACATTTCCTGTTGAGTCTGTGGCACATGTTTCAGGTAAATCTAGGCTACATACACTCATAGAACTATAGTTACAGAGGTAACTGACGTTCATGGTGGTAAATGGAGTTGGCCTTGGTCTGGTCTAGAAGTGTCGGAAATAGTTTGGTGACATGTTTGGTTTAGTTTTGGTCATGGAGCACACGCAGCTCAACACGCGCTCTTAAACATCAGGCCCTGAGGGCGGAACGTGAGGATTTATGGATTAAATGTGTAAAATGACCCGTGTGACTACAGCACTCCCCCTGTTCTTCCTCCTCCTTCAGGTGAAGCCTCCTGCTGATCTAAAAGAGCGTGTTTTGTCAAATCAACCCGTGTGATTAATGTCTCAGTCTTTTAGGATTAATTGCATTAATTAAAATATGTATTGATTTTATTTCCACAAACCGAGGCCTTGGTCACGTGACTTCTCTGTTTTTGACCCATGGTTCATTTCGAGGCTTCATCAGACTCACTTCAGCTCAAACCAGGCTTCAAAGTCTGGATTCATTTTGTCTGTTACTAGCTCTGACCATGTGGCGAGTGCAGCTCTGCAGGGCATTGATATTTACAAGACCACTGACCCACTGGGCCCACTGACCCAGCTGGCCCACTGACCCACTGGGCCCACTGACCCACTGGGCCCACTGACCCACTGGGCCCACTGACCCAGCTGGCCCACTGACCCGGGCCATCATTCGTAGCAGGAGTAGCTTTAGGAATATTCTGATCTGAGGCTCTGTGATGTAGACGTTAACAATGTCTCACTTTATCATGGTTTGTTAAAGTGTTTGTTTTGTTCATTCATTATGGGCCTTAAATATGTCCACACGGGGCCGTTATTACAAAATGTTACTGTTTTTAAAAGTGTCCCAGATGACCCACATTCATTTCCCATCTCTCTGTAGATGACGAGGCCCCTGTGTCTCCTGCTGCTGCTGTTGATGTTGTGCCTCTGTGAGCTCCGGCTGCATTAATGTCATTAGTATTTGTAGTAATAATAATCTTCTCTCTGAAGATTATGAGGCCCCTGTGTCTGCTGCTGCTGCTGTATGTTCTGACAGTATTAATGTCATTAGTATTTGTTTTAATAATATTCCTCTCTCTGTAGATGACGAGGCCCATGTCTCTCGTGCTGTTTTATGTTCTGACAGTATTAATGTTATAAATGTCATTAGTATTAGTTGTTTTAATAATAATCTTCTCTCTGTAGATGATGAGGGCCCTGTGTCTGCTGCTGTTGTGTGTTCTGACAGTATTTGTTGTTTTAATAATAATAACCCTCTCTTTGTAGATGATGAGGGCCCTGTGTCTGCTGCTGCTGTATGTTCTGACAGTATTAATGTCATTAGTATTTGTTGTTTTAATAACCCTCTCCGTAGATGAAGAGGGCCCTGTGTCTGCTGCAGTTGTGTGTTCTGACAGTATTTGTTGTTTTAATAATAATAACCCTCTCTTTGTAGATGATGAGGGCCCTGTGTCTGCTGCTGCTGTATGTTCTGACAGTATTAATGTCATTAGTATTTGTTGTTTTAATAACCCTCTCTCCGTAGATGACGAGGGCCCTGTGTCTGCTGCTGTTGTGTGTTCTGACAGTATTTGTTGTTTTAATAATAATAACCCTCTCTTTGTAGATGATGAGGGCCCTGTGTCTGCTGCTGCTGTATGTTCTGACAGTATTAATGTCATTAGTATTTGTTGTTTTAATAACCCTCTCTCCGTAGATGACGAGGGCCCTGTGTCTGCTGCTGTTGTGTGTTCTGACAGTATTTGTTGTTTTAATAATAATAACCCTCTCTTTGTAGATGATGAGGGCCCTGTGTCTGCTGCTGCTGTATGTTCTGACAGTATTAATGTCATTAGTATTTGTTGTTTTAATAACCCTCTCTCCGTAGATGATGAGGGCCCTGTGTCTGCTGCTGTTGTGTGTTCTGACAGTATTTGTTGTTTTAATAATAATAACCCTCTCTTTGTAGATGATGAGGGCCCTGTGTCTGCTGCTGCTGTGTGCCTCCGTGTGCTGGGGCCACTCTCAGCTGCGGGTGTTTAACCTGAGGGCCAAGGGGCTCCCTCAGGACGCTCTGGGAATCACAGACGGATACGTGAAGGTCTTCTGTCGGGACGATCTGGTGGGTCAGACGTCTGTGAGGAAGAACACCGTCGACCCCTGGTGGAAGGAGGAGTACATGTACTACACGGCTCAGGAGAACGCCACCCTCAAACTGGAGGTCCACGACGAGGACCTGATCTGGGACGACCTGGTGGGGACCTGTCTGACCCAAGTCCAGCCCGGGACGCACCGGGAGCAGTGTGCGCTGGAGGAGGGAGGCATGCTGTTCTACGACTACACCCTGAGCTAGACCCCAGGCTCCAGACCCCCAGACCCCCAGACCCTCAGACCCCCAGGCTCCGGACCCCCAGACCTCCAGGCTCCAGACCCAGGACCCCCAGCCTCCAGACCCCAGGCTCCAGACCCAGGACACCTGGACCCCCAGACTCTAGGGCTCCAGACCCCCAGGCTCCAGACCCCAGACCCCCAGACCCCAGGCTCCGAACCCCAAACTCCAGACCCAGGACCCCCAGACTCTAGGGCTCCAGACCCCCAGACCCCAGACCCCCAGACCCCAGGCTCCAGACCCCAGAATCCAGACCCCAAACTCCAGACCCAGGACCCCCAGACCCCAGACCCCAGGCTCCAGACCCAGGACCCCAAACTCCAGACCCCCAAACCCCAGGCTCCAGACCCCCAGGCCCAGACCCCGGACCCCCAGGCTCCAGACCCAGGACCCCCAGGCTCCGGACCCCCAGGCTCCGGACCCCCAGGCTCCAGACCCCAGACCCCAGACCCAGGACCCCCAGACCCCAGAGAAGGAATAAAATGTCACTCTGAAACCAAAACAGTGTCTTGTTCCTTTTATTTCTCAGGTTTATCAGATAAAACGCCTCCATCAGACGTGGCCCCGGGGCCCACACACAGGTTTGCTCAGATACTGCTCTTGACCCTTGACCCTCAGTGTCTGGGGGCAGGTCACACGGTAACCAGCCAGATCAGAGCAGAGAGTTCAAACAGCATGTGTCAAACCTGTGCGTTCATTCCCAACAGACGAAAAGAAAAGTGTCATCTTTTGAGGATTTTGTGTTGAATAAACTTATACTTTTGCTTTTCTGACAAAATTTCAGGTTTTTATCAGGTTTATTTCATCAGACAACTTTACATTTCCCGTCAAGCCGAGCAGCCCAGCCCTCTGTCTCTCCCTCTGTGCTTATGTCCATCTTTAGTTGTTTGTAGTTAATGCCTCGGCCGGGCGCAGTCTCCAGTTTGACCAGCAGATGGCGCCAGCACAGGTTCAGCGGCTTCACTGATTGGTCCAGGTGTGAAGGGACCGAAGGGAGCGTGAACACAGGACAGAGAAAGAGGCACCGGTGAGTGTATGAAGCTTAAAATGGAGTTTTCTTTGGATCGTTTCATTCAACACAGTGTGAACAATCCTGAGGGAACAGTTTAACAGCCTCGACTCTATTTGTAGAACTTAAATGTCATAATATTGGCTCGTCGTGTGAGGAAGGCTGTGTTTACACCAAACTAAATATGAAAAGGGCTGTATTTTAGTTTAGAGTTAATGTTGTTGGCTTTACTCTACGTCTAATGAATTATATAGCAATAAATTATAGTAAAAAATGTAAGCAATTTATGCAAAGTATGTAGAAATGAATTTAAAGAATTGTTTCTATGAGATTTCTTATAAAGTAACGAAGATATACGTTTGTTAATTAATTAAAAAGCTACTTAACCTTTATGACCTGTGAGAAAATCCATTCTTATTCACTGTTTGGGCCTTTTTACTTCAGTTTTTTTGGTTAATCCACTTCAGTTCTGGTTAAAAATACAAAATTAAAAATTATTGTAAAACAAAACTCCTAAATGGCCAATTTTTAATGTAAAAAGGGTTAGGGTTACAGCCCAATGACAGCCACACCCACACTCTGCAGGCGTCAACTTTTTTTTATTTTTTTTATTGAACTGAAATTACACAAAGTTGGGATTTCCTGATCACCTGTTGTTTTTTTTTACATTTGTGATTTTTATAGTTTCTACTGAAATTTCCCTTTAAAACAGAGCTCCGTGAAGAGACACGTGTGCCATTGTTTACTCTGGAGCTTTACACAGCAGTGTGTATGTGGGGGCGTGTCCTCACCTGGGGCGGGTGCAGGGGTGTCAGGGGGGCGTGTCCTCACCTGGGGCGGGTGCAGGGGTGTCAGGGGGGCGTGTCCTCATCTGGGGCGGGGTGTCAGGGGGGCGTGTCCTCATCTGGGGGGGGTACAGGGGTGTCGGGGGGCACTGGGGGGTGTCGGGGGGTACATGTGTACTTTTTGTGTTTGTGAATATACTGGTGTTCAATAAGGGCTGTTTAAATACAGTTCTACTGTGCTCCTTCACTGCACTCAAACATGCATGGTCTTCACAATTCACACACCCTGCCCTAGGTGAGGACACGCCCCCGGGTGAGGACACGCCCCCGGGTGAGGACACGCCCCCAGGTGAGGACACGCCCCCAGGAGCCTCTTAAATACAAACACAGCCTCCAGAGAGCCCCACACAAAAGCCTGGGGAAACTCTCTCTTTACAGAGTTATGTTTTAAAGGGAAATGGAGTTGTTTAAAAAAAACAAAAACAATAAAAATCACACATTTCATCTGTTCTGAAAAGGAAAAACCCTAAATGATCAAGAAAGCACACTTTTACAGTTTCACTGCAGAGCAATCAACAAAAGTGTTTATAATGGAAGTCAATGGGGAAAATGGCGCTAATATATAATAATAATAAATTCAGCCCATATTCATATTTTATATAAGAAAAATTGGCAATTTTGTGTGATATTTTCAGCCCCTGTGAATCTGCTTTTTCATGTGAATAAATAAATAATAAAACCTTGGGCATCTTTTTCAAATGTAGTATGTTTAGTCAGAACAGAAATGGATTAAGAAAATAAAGCAAAATAAGTTTAAAAATAAGTTTAAAAATAAATTATCTACTGTATCTTTTACAAAATTTAAAATTATTTTTTCTAAAATATGGATCAAACTAAGGTTTGTAACAGATAATCACTAAATCTCTAGGACAGAAGAAATTATGGCCAATTTAAGACAAATGATACAAAATGAGTAAAACTCTGACAGGTCATAAGGGGTAAAAACAATGTCTACATTTGTTAAGAACAATAGTTTATTGATAGAAAGTTAATGATAGCAATGAACAAATAAACTGCAGTTATAAAACTTCAATCTTTAAAACATTAGAGAACCTATATTTAGTTGCACTTAAATGTTACATACAATTTTAAAAGTTAAAAAGTAAACTTAGTTGAAGTGTTTGTTTTCCGTTGAGGTTTTTGCTGCAGCTGAAGCTCAAACAGATAAAAGTCTGAAGCTGAGTTCAGGTCTTTAAGTTGGACCTGCATTTATTACAAACGGACTTTCCCTTTAACAAATCCTTTTCTGAAGATGTTTCCAGAGTGTCCTCTAGATTTAAAGTGTCCCTGTGTCCTGGGACGTCTGTCAGAGTCTGCTCCGTCCTTTGAGGCGGTTTATTCCCGACACACAGAGGGTTCATGGTTTAGAAGGCCCTCAGACTCAGACTCAGTGGTGAGTGCGGCCTCGGCCCGAGCACCTGGAGCTGTGAGCTGCAGATAAACACTCAGCTGTTAACACCGAGCTCCACAACAACACCGTCTGACCAGGGTCTGGTTAGAGCTGAGCTTTAACAGTCTGGACACTAAAACAGCCTGAAAAAGTGATCTAGAGCAGTGATTCTTAACCATAGGGCCAGGGCCCAAAGTAGGGCCGCGAGCACCTCCTTGATGGCCGCATAATTACTAAAATATAATACATTTCATGTGAGATTGGGCCACAAGTTACTTTATAGGGGAAAAGTCGGGCCTCAAGGTAAAAAAGGTTAAGAACCCCTGATCTAGAGATATATTAGATACATAAATGAGATGAGGAGGGGGGGTTGAGGAGGTGTGTGGGAGTATTTGTGTGTGTGGGAGTGTGTACAGGTGTTTGGTTGTGTGGGTCGGTGGCTGTGGGGAGGTTGGGTGGGGTGTGGGGATGTTTTTAATTCACTGCAAAACATTTGTGTTACAGTTTTGCATGAAAAGTGCTTTATTAATAAAGTTTGAGTTTCCAAAGCATTCTTTGAGAACTTTTGATCCCAGATACGCCCTGATGACGCCGACTCAGTTTGGAATCCATCGCATAAAAACCTTAGGTTTAGAAAATCTTCATTTTTTTGGAATGAAAATTCCCATTGACTTTTTTGAGGCGTGGCTATGCAAATGTGGGTGGAGATCAGGCGCGGTCTTTATTGGCTTTTTTGTTCAGAATCACAATGTGTGTACCAAATTTCATATATTTACGACAAACTATTTTTTTTTTTTTTTGCCCATTGTAACTTTGTAGGGGGCACTGGAGAGCCATTTTTAAAGATAGAGGTTTTAATCAGATATCATGACGTCCATCTCATTAAAATACACAAACGCCTTGGGTCCGTCTCAATGTGACAAAATTTGCTAAAGTGATCAAGATTTTTCTTCTTTCAAAAGCCACTTCGTTAAGAGCTCGTTATGACCACACCCAAGACTTATGCTAATTATTGAATCAACTTTTGAACGTCCAGCTCGCACATCTGCACTCGCTCCATTGGGTTTGTTCAGATCCGGCAAAGTTTGTAAAAGATAGATTTTGACCACGCCTAATGTTCAATTTAAAATCGAATTGATAATCTTTTATCGCACATGGGTTTTGCTTGTTTTGACCAAATTTTAAGTGTTTTTGATGAAAACTGTTTGAGTCGATGTCAAAAGATGTGTGTTTTTTAAATTCATCCAACATCCAAAATGGCCGACTTCCTGTAGGGTTTAGGGCGGGGTCATAATTGTATTTTCATTTGTCTAAGTTGACATTTTTCACGTCCGGGCTCCATTGGCACCATCTAAATCGATTTTTGAGGGGGCGCTACAGAGCCATCTTTCAATATTTTTTCAGGTGGTCCTAACTCAAATTAGAGCTCACAAAACTCTAATTTTCTGTACCCAATACTTGGTCATTGTTTACCGGTTGAATGTTGCATTTTCCCTCAAAATGTTACAGTTACAATAGGGCTCTTGCACATTGAGCTCAGGCCCTATTTAACGATTGCTACGTGGTTAAGTTGGGTTTGGGTTTGGGTCAGAGGTCAATGGTATTAAACCAAACCAGATGGAACTAGTGGAGCTCCACTCAACATGTCGACACGTCTGAACCTTCTACTCCGTGTATGTGACATAATAATTTTTAAATGTTCAAAAAGTTCATCGACACAGGTTGGCCACCACTTTACATTCTTTGTAATACATTAAAATCCTCAGTAGATAGCAGTGTTTTGAGGCTTCATTTTGGTGAGGCTTCATTTTGGTGAGGCTTTGGTTCAGAGGCTTCAGTTTCCTCGTTCACCCTCACTGGGCCACTCTGGGTTTCTCACACGCCGGTGTGATCAGATGAAGAACCAGTGTGTCCAACTTTGAGAAAAAAAGCAGAGGTTAAATTGATTTGGACTTTTTTTCATAAACGTTTTGGTGGCGAACATTATTCACATCCTGCTGTAACTATCTTTGTTGAAAAGTACTTTACCACCACAGACAAACTTTAAAATATCTGTAGAGTCTGTGTTAACAGTGAACATTGGACACAGATGAAGGTCATTTGTGTCGTGTGAAAGTCTGAGCACACACAGCTGTTTATCTGATGTTCAAAATGTGACAAACTATTACACAACATTACACTTAACTTTTAGAATTACCAGGTCTAGCTTTAATGTTTTGTGTGTTTTATCTGATTTACAGAAACACTTTACGTCGAACCTCGGATTCAGGAGGAGCCTGTGGTTTTGGTCCCGGTCGTGGAACACTGGACCAGCTCTAGACTGTCCATCGGGTGCTCGAGGGTTCATGGGAGTTTGCCTCAGTCACATGTGTTTGTGGATCTGGAGCATTCGACCGTGTGCCCCGGGGTGCCTTGTGGGGGGTGCTCTGTGAGTATGGGGTCCGGGGCCCTTTGCTGAGGGCTGTCTGGTCCCTGTCCGACCGGAGCAGGAGCAGGAGCAGGAGCTGTGCTGCTGCAGTAAGTCAGACCTGTTCATGTTGGACTCCAGGGCTGCCCTTTGTCACTGGTTCTGTTCATTATTTTTATGGACAGAATTTCTAGATGCAGTCAGGGCCTGGAGCGTCGGGTTTGGGAACCACAGGGTCATCTCTGCTGTTTGCAGATGATGTCGTCCTGATGCTTCTTCAACCAGGACCTGCAGCTCTGGGACGAGTGTGAAGCAGGATGAGAATCAGCTCATTCAAATCTGAGGCCATGGTTCTTGACTGGAAAAAGGTGTCTTGCCCTCTCTGGGTGGAGAGTCCTTGCCTCAAGTGGAGGAGTTCAAGTATCAAGGGTCTTGTTCAGAGTGAGGGAAGGATGGAGCGTGAGATTGACAGATCGGTGCAGTGATGCAGCCGCTGTATCAGACCGTTGTGGTGAAGAAAGAGCTGAGTCGAAAGACAAAGCTCTCGATTTCCTGTCAGTTCCTCTCTTACCTGGTCATGAGCTCTGCTGATCAAAAAAGCCAATCAGACCCATGGCATATTTTGTGCGGTGAAGTCGTACAGATGACAGAAACATCCCATGTTATTCCAATCGCCAAATTGCTGAAATTTCCACACTTTTTCGTACTTTTACAAACTCCTCCTCGGTCATTGGCCCGACCAAGGTGAAATTTGGTGAAAATCCTCCTGAGGAGAGGGGCACCAAAAGTGTTCTGGATAAGTGGTAAGGTCTTTCCCAGAATTTGAGAAAGGACAGAAAAATCCCATGTTATTCCAATGGGAAAATCGCTACATCTCTCAAATTAAACTATGCACTTTCACAAACTCCTCGGGAGCCCGAGCAAGCTGAAATTTGGTGCAAATCCTCTTCAGGGGTGGGGCACCAAATGTTATCCAATTTTTTGGGACAAGAGTCACGGTCTCTGTTGACTAAGAATTTAGCGCATTAATCTCAAGTTCTCATTTATTTTGGGACAAACACCACAAAGCCACTAAATCATAAAACGTCAGTGCCGTCCTGACACGGCGCTGGGCCGACGGAGCACGAAGAGCACGGCCCGCGAGGCCCGTTTGATGCCGCTTGCGGCTTCAATTTGTTTTGTTGTTGTCACACATTACATAATGATGTCCTTTTGCAGGTGAAGAGTTGAGCCGAGGACACGAGGGCGGAGCAGAGTTTAAAACCCACTCTGAGCTTCTCCTCGGAGCAGAATCACCGCTGCACCGAGGTAAGAACCACTCAGACCAGAGGCAGAGGCTTGAACCCACACGCAGCAGAATGACCAGAATATAACAAAGTACTTCATAATATTCAACAAAAAAAAAGCAAATTTACATGAAATGTAAACCTTGCACATTTTTTTTTGGATTTGATTAAAGCTATGGACATCTAGATTAAATAAATGCAGTACATCTGGGATTCAAAATATATTTGAATGTCATGGATATGTAATCAGTGACTTATATACAGAACATTTTTATTTCTATATTTTTGTCTGAACTTTGTCTTTAACTCAAACTCTTCAGCAGGACGTCGCCGCGGCCTTTTCATCAGGTCTCAAACCTTAAAGAAAAGACTTTTTACTTCAGTCCAGCTCAAAAATGTAGTGTAAATGTAAAACAAAAAGTAACATAAGAACGCACAGGTACCTAAACATGTTACTTATATACAGCACTTTTATCACGTTAGAAGTGTTTCTGTAAATCAGATAAAATACACAAAACATTAACCTTGTAATTCTGAGTTTTAATTGTAATAATGTATAATATAGTTTTAGTCACATCAGATAAACAGCTGTGTGTGCTCAGACTTTCACACGACACAAATGACCTTCATCTGTGTCCAACGTTCACTGTTAACACGGTCTCTACAGATATTTAAAATGAACAAAGTACCAGTCGTATAAAAGTCATGCGGTCACACTTTTCAAGACGCCTAACGATGCTTCACACAAAGGAGACAAACAGGATACAGTTACAGCAGGAGAGTGAGTCTGAATAATGTGAGACGCATCTGACGGTCTGCACGGGACGAGGATCTGTCGTGGGACGGGGGTCGTTGGGTTGGGTTCACGTTCTAGAATTTAATGTTGTACTAAGGTTGAAGGTTATCTTTATTATCCCCAAGAAAAACAGACAAAAAACGACAACGATGCAACATCACAATGACTGGTTCAGAGTTCGGACAGAGTCCTGTATCTATTAGTTCTGGATTGGGGCGCTCTGTATCTGCAGCCGGACGGAAGCGGCTCAAACCCGGTCCAAAGAGGGAGTGGCTCGAGTCTGAGGAGGTCTGTGGGAGTCTGAGGAGGTCTGTGGGAGTCTGTGGAGGTCTGTGGAGGTCTGTGGGGGTCTGTGGGAGTCTGTGGAGGTCTGTGGAGGTCTGTGGGGGTCTGTGGGAGTCTGTGGAGGTCTGTGGGAGTCTGAGGGGGTCTGTGGGAGTCTGTGGAGGTCTGTGGGAGTCTGAGGAGGTCTGTGGGAGTCTGAGGGGGTCTGTGGGAGTCTGAGGAGGTCTGTGGGAGTCTGAGGAGGTCTGTGGGAGTCTGAGGAGGTCTGTGGGAGTCTGAGGAGGTCTGTGGGAGTCTGAGGAGGTCTGTGGGAGTCTGAGGAGGTCTGTGGGAGTCTGAGGGGGTCTGTGGGAGTCTGAGGGGGTCTGTGGGAGTCTGAGGAGGTCTGTGGGAGTCTGAGGAGGTCTGTGAGAGTCTGTGGAGGTCTGTGAGAGTCTGAGGGGGTCTGTGGGAATCTGGAGGTCTGTGGGAGTCTGAGGGGGTCTGTGGGAGTCTGAGGAGGTCTGTGGGAGTCTGAGGAGGTCTGTGGGAGTCGGAGGAGGTCTGTGGGAGTCTGAGGGGGTCTGTGGGAGTCTGAGGAGGTCTGTGGGAGTCTGAGGAGGTCTGTGGGAGTCTGAGGGGGTCTGTGGGAGTCTGAGGGGGTCTGTGGGAGTCTGAGGGGGTCTGTGGGAGTCTGAGGAGGTCTGTGGGAGTCTGTGGAGGTCTGTGAGAGTCTGAGGGGGTCTGTGGGAGTCTGGAGGTCTGTGGGAGTCTGAGGGGGTCTGTGGGAGTCTGAGGGGGTCTGTGGGAGTCTGAGGAGGTCTGTGGGAGTCTGAGGAGGTCTGTGAGAGTCTGTGGAGGTCTGTGAGAGTCTGAGGGGGTCTGTGGGAGTCTGGAGGTCTGTGGGAGTCTGAGGGGGTCTGTGGGAGTCTGAGGAGGTCTGTGGGAGTCTGAGGAGGTCTGTGGGAGTCTGAGGAGGTCTGTGGGAGTCTGAGGGGTCTGTGGGAGTCTGAGGAGGTCTGTGGGAGTCTGAGGAGGTCTGTGAGAGTCTGTGGAGGTCTGTGAGAGTCTGAGGAGGTCTGTGGGAGTCTGGAGGTCTGTGGGAGTCTGAGGGGGTCTGTGGGAGTCTGAGGAGGTCTGTGGGAGTCTGAGGAGGTCTGTGGGAGTCTGAGGAGGTCTGTGGGAGTCTGAGGGGGTCTGTGGGAGTCTGAGGAGGTCTGTGGGAGTCTGAGGAGGTCTGTGGGAGTCTGAGGGGGTCTGTGGGAGTCTGAGGAGGTCTGTGGGAGTCTGAGGGGGTCTGTGGGAGTCTGAGGAGGTCTGTGGGAGTCTGAAGGAGTCTGTGGGAGTCTGAGGGGGTCTGTGGGAGTCTGAGGAGGTCTGTGGGAGTCTGAGGAGGTCTGTGGGAGTCTGAGGAGGTCTGTGGGAGTCTGAGGAGGTCTGTGGGAGTCTGAGGAGGTCTGTGGGAGTCTGAGGAGGTCTGTGGGAGTCTGAGGGGGTCTGTGGGAGTCTGAGGAGGTCTGTGGGAGTCTGAGGGGGTCTGTGGGAGTCTGAGGAGGTCTGTGGGAGTCTGAGGAGGTCTGTGGGAGTCTGAGGAGGTCTGTGGGAGTCTGAGGAGGTCTGTGGGCTCTTTTAAGGATCTAAACTTAAAAAAAGTGAAAGATTTAAGACTGAGACCGAGAGCAGAAATGAGACGAAAAAGTGCAAACGTCGTCTGCCTCAGATTCACACGCCTCATGTGACTTCAATAACAGCTCTCCCCTCTGTCCCTCCCCCCTCTTTCTTTCTCCCTCCTCCCTCTCTGTCTACCCCCCTCTCTCCCCTCCTCTCTCGTTCCCTCACTCTCTCCTCATCCTCTTTACCTCCCTCTCTGCCTCTCTCTCTGCTTAATCTCTCTCTCCTTCCTCTCCGTCCACCCTCTCTCTCTCCTTCCTCTCCCCCTCCCCCTCTCAGAGAGATGACCTCCCCCCTGCTGCTCCTCCTGCTGGGCGTGTCCCTGTCCCAGGCTCAGTTGACGATCACTAACATCAAAGCCCGGGACCTGCGGCCGGACAGCACCAGCGCCGCCGATGGCTTCGTGAAGATGTTCTGTGGGTCGGTGTCGATGGGCCAGACCACGATCAAGAACAACAACGCCAGCCCGTCCTGGAACGAGGAGTTCACGTACCTGAAGGGCCAGGCCAAGAACTGGCTCCGGATGGAGGTGTGTGACACTCACCTCAACACTCACCCTTTGATGTGTCGCCCCGGGACGGACGCGGGAGTGCTGTCTGTGCGTCTGAAACGATGGAAACTGCTGAAAACCTTCCCATTAATCAGCTCATTTTATTTATTATTATAAGTAAGAGTGTGGTCCCTGTTGTGCGGTTGGCAGCACAACAGGCAGGGAGTAAACCTAAAGTGACGAGTGACGTACCCATCGGTTCCCAAACATTTTTGTCTCGATTCGCCCCTAAGCTTTGTCTCATACTCAGAGCACCCCTTCACTTGACTTTCAGGTAAAGAAAAGGGTTTAGTCATATATTGTCTGTTATTATTGTTATATTTTTGTTTAAATTATATTTATGGTCCAAGATACTCCAAAAAGATTCTAAAGTTACAACTAATGACACTCTTTTGAGTAAACATGCATTAGAAGTAGCATCAACTGATTGACATGAGGACAGTGTGAGTTTTGTCAGATTTGTGCTCCCTGTGTTCACTCTTTTCCGTCCGCTGTGGTTCACCCACGTGACCATGTGACGTAGGTGCAAACGGTTCATGCCCGACACGTGACCCATGGCTGCCGGCGGCACAGGAGCAGATAAGCCATAAGGTTGTGGGCTCGATTCCTCTCTGTGGAGTTTTTGTGTTTCTCTGTGTCTGGTGGTTTCCTCCGGTTTCCCCCATGAACCATAAACATGAACATTAGGTACAGAATCCTCTGGCGACGGTCGTCCTGACCAGGACCAGCACAAACATCAGGAGATGGTCCCCGGGCGACCCCTGCTCCTGAGGAGAGGCCAGCAGCATTGGAGGACGGGTCAAATGCAGAGGACTACGCCTACGGGGACAAAAAAGTGTGCCTTAACCTTGTCTTGGTTCTGGTCGCTAATTTCAACAAATGTAAACGCCAGTGAAGATCTGCATAAAACAGTCCTGATCTTCACTGTCAGCTGTGGATCTGACAATTGTACCACAACAAATGACATCGTACAGAAGTATAATACCCCTGTAAATGTGGCTTTATTGTAGCAAGTTCTGTAGAAAATGCTAATAAATGATTAGCATTGGTGTTACAATCATCGAACAACTGGAATTTGGCTTTTAAGTAATCACTGTGTGCAGTAATCATTCACTAAGTATTAAGTTTTTGTGTCATTTTGAACGTTTCGTGTTGACTTTGTCAGTTAAGTCTGTGTGAAGTCATTAAAAGGACGTTCAAAAGCTCTATCTGCTCTGACTGCTTTGAGAGACATTCGAGACAAAACCCTTTTCAGGCAACATTTGTGACCCAATTGTGCGCTTATAACTTTCTGTAGAAACAATATGTCTTTCACCAGCTGCAATTTAACTCTTGATTTATGACGTACGTTTGCATGAACGGATACAAAAAAAAACAAATCAATCAAATTATAATCACCCACTTTAACCAGAAAGAAAAACCAATCACACTTGCAGAGGCCGTTGTGTTTATGGTGTGTTTCTTCTTGTTTCTCAGGTGTGGGATAAGGACGTGACGTTCGACGACCAGCTCGGAGACTGTGAGCGTCAGGTCAAAGTGGGGTCGTTCAACGAGGAATGCACCCTGAAGAAGGGCGGCACGCTGTACTTCACCTACACGCTCAAATAACACAATAACACAATAAACTCACACCTGGCAAAGCAAGGCTGCAGTGTTCATTCAGACCTGGTTTTGTTCAACAATAAAACAAGCAATTGGAAACTGAAGACTTGAGTTTATATTTAGTTCTGTTTAGATCTGAACCAAAGGAAAACTGTAAACAATTATGTCATCGCCGTTAAAAATATAATCATTATCTGGACTGTACACACTTTAAAACACAAAGTCTTTTACAACAAAGACAGTGGAATTATTAAAGGAAACATTTTCTGCATTTTTCATGTTGTTTTTAGCCTTTAAACATGCTCCCGAGTGCCTTAAAATCTTATTCTATGACGGGCGTTATCAGTCACTATGAAATGAAACTTATTGAGTGCATGCAGCCAGCAGATGGCGCCAGCGCAAACTTATGATGCGGGTTAGTAGTAGCCGTTATCGTGTTTATAGGCTCAAGACGAGTTTAGCGATGATTTAAGGACTAAAACGGCGGAACATTCTCAGATAAATGACGTAGCGGAGCAAAAAAGATCCTGGAAGTTCAGCAGGAAGTGTGTTTGATGCTCGGAAGGGGGAGGATTTTCTAACAAACATTTCTCAAAACAGCGTGAATGCAACTGAATGCAATTTCGGGTGTGTTTTTGATTAAAAAAATGGTCCCTGTAGCAGAAAATGGCCTTAATGTAACTCAACTCAACAACAAACAGGACATTTTTATGATTTTATAAGTGTTTTAACGGCGTTTCCTCCTCAGAGTGTGAAGTGGTCGTGTGTCGGGCTCGTGTGTGTTAGACGTTTTCTCAGACTCGATTCATTTCTTTTGTGATCGCCTTTCATTATGAACAAATGAACTTTCATGTTTAATCTGACGTAACATTTGCCCAGTTCATATTTTTAGTTTTGAAACTCTACGTGTGTCACTTGGAGTCTTGATTTTCTGAATAATCACGACTGAGAACAGGATGTGGGCGGGGATAGGGGGTGGGTGAAAACAGGAATTTATTGAACCTGCAGGAATCAATCAAAATACAACTTTAAATCTTTAAAAGCATGTCCTGTTTAAACTGCACTCCTGCAACAACAATTATTTAGTAATCAACAAGTTCAATAATGATCTTCTTTGGTGCCAGAAGGTGTTTTTGTACATAAAGTGTTATGTAAATGTGCACCTTCCTCCCTTGCCCTTGACTGGGGAAAGAGGGCTTTTTCTTATGCTGCTCCCACAGCCTGGAATCCCCTCCATTCGGAGTGGAGATTGCGCAAACTGGTCTCACTTAGGTGTTTTTTGCGCAAGTTTGAAAAACAAAGAGCATAAATCTTTTAAAAAAATGTTGGTGCTTTTAAACGTACATTTTGTTCTTAATTTCTTAAATCTCTGTTAAAATGTAAATATGTTTTTGTACTTTGTGTTACTGTTCTGTTTTTCACTTTGAAAAAGAGGGTTCGATCTCAACGGGTTCTTACCTGGTTAAATAAAGGTTAATAAATTTTAAAAAATACATTTTGTATATGAATATTTTAATAGATTTTTATCCAAATAAAAGTTCAAATCAATCTATATATATCTAGATTTATATTCCATATTGTGCTACAGCAGTGTTTCTCAATTGTCTTTTGTTGTACTCCCCTAATTTAAGGCTAGCGCACACCTGACGCAGATTAGGCGCCTCCGTCATGTTCTCTGCGCGTGCGCACACCGTGATTGGAGCTGGTTGGATTGGGACGCGGCGCCGCGGCTGAACACACGCTTTCCGCACTTCTCCGGTGAGTACCAGACCTCTCTGTGACCGACACAAACGCCATTAACACTTCGAGAAGGACGAGAGCCGCAGAGAGCCGCTCCTCCTGCGCTCCCCTGCACTCGTGTCGCTAAACTCCCTCAAACCCGCGCAAACACCCTCTGTCCTCCGCCTCGTGCTCTGTCTCTCGTGTCGTCTCTAATCTGCACATTTCACTCTTAACCGTCTCAGAGCTGTTTTTAAGCGCGTGGTCCGGTCTGTGTTGACGCGTGCGCGTGAAGCGCGTCAGATAACGAGCCGCGCCAGGGGCGGATCTAGTGGGTGGTCTCATCCCCCTTCATAAGTCTCAGGCCCCCGCCGCGCGCTCCTGATCTGGGACAGAACTGACTCCAGTTTGATGGGGTCCAGAGGTTCAGCCTCTGAAAGGCTCCGTATGGAGGGAGTTTGAACAGAATGAAGTCGGTCACTTCAGAACCGTCTGATTACTTCTAGAACCATGGATTTATTTTCACCACGAAGCGGCCGGAGCCAGTGCAACGAGTCCTGGAGTCGGAGCATAGAACTATAATAAAACCTGGAAGATGAATCCAAGATGGCCGTCCTGTTTATCCCTATGGAGAGTGCTCATTGGCGCATGACCCCAAAAAAGTTTCTTACTTCCGCATTTACTTCCTGATACGAAGGCTGACATCTTTGTTTTACTTCCTGATACGATGGCTGCCATCTTTGTTTTACTTCCTGAAACGGTGGCTGCCATCTTTGTTTTAGGGCGCCACGTGACGACAATCCCCCACTTCATATAAAAACGGTAATTTCGGTGATTTTAGAAACGGTAGAAAAGAACATTTCCTTCTATTTTATTTAAATACCGATAATAATTCAGTACTGTCTGCAATTATAATGTGACATTTGAGAAAAAGGCTGGTTCCAAGAGGCTGCAGTACCTTGCACGGCCACAAATCAATCTGGGACCACAGTCAGAGGGGGCGTACCTTATCCAGTTCATTTAATACATCCATGAGTCGGAGCCGCGTCAGCACCAATCAAATCTACGCCACGTCCTCAGCAACGTCTGCCGCCATTTTTAATGAAGGCGTGAACTACAATGGACAGTTCACTCAGCTCTTCAAACTCCACAAACTCTGGCCATTCCACTCCTGGAGTTATCTGGTTGTTTGTTCAGATTGTTCGTGTTTCTCTCTGAATCCTCTCACTTTAAAGAGAGAAGCCCCTCCCACAAACATGGAGGGTTCAGGCTGTGGACTTCACCTGGAGCTGATGGTTTGGCTCGGTTCAGTTTGTGTTTGACTTCTGTGCATAGCCGCGGGAACGTAATTTTGGAAGGGGGTGCAGTTGTTTGTTTTTCTCTCCGTGCAGTTACATACGTTTATTTAGGGCCAACTAAGGGTACTCACACAAAAATAGCGTCAGGACTCATGTAACGTCTGTAGAATGATCAAGATACACAAGAAAAAAGGCACAACACAAAGAATAAATTATTAGACGCTGATCGGCTCTGCTACAGGACGGCGTTAGCGCCCAGCCTCACTTTACGCACACACACACACACACACACACACACACGAGCAGGTGTCTGTGTGAAATCATGAGCCTCGACTTCTACGTGTGAAAATGACATTTGGCGATGGTCAACAGGGCATGTGCCGAAGTAAATAATATCAATGTTTAACACAGTAGGACCCTGCACAGTGTTGTGACAGCCACACACGGTGCAACAACCAGCTGTTTACTTCATTTGAGTTTCCCCGCGACGTACGGCGACTTCATCAGTTCACTCACCGCTCAGACGCTCAGATGAAGCAAAGTCCCACCTCTGTGAGACGAGGAAACGTGGATTTGTGCCGCTGTCTTTCCGCGTAAACTCCCTTTGGTCCTTATGCGTCGCGTCAGATTCAAACACATGCAGCCTGTAGCTCCAGCAAAGTCCAAACATTCATGCGTCCGCGGTGTAGTTTCACCTCTTAATCCAGCCCGGGGTTGTCATTTCCTCGTTTATTTTGTCACACTTTAGAGAATATACAAACAGAGGTAAACAGTGGTTTGCGCTCAGGTCAGTGCGCCGCGCACCATCACAGGTTTAGTTTTCCCTGACTTTAACCTGCAGGCACATACTGCAAAAACATTTGATAAAAGTAAAAATACCATATTTATTAGAACAGAAACTGTGTCGTTACCTGGAAAAGATATAGTTTTGCTCAGGGCAAAACCAGCAATGAGCTGTTTACAAGTTCCCATTGAGTTGACCATCCAGCAGGGGGTGCTATTGCCCCTTCTGCACCCGTACTTCCCGCGGCTATGCTTCTGTGATACAGAAGAACAACCACAGCTATGGAAGGGTCGATGGGAGATTCTGAGGGTCACACCATGGACTGGTCGATGGGAGATTCTGAGGGTCACACCATGGACGGGTCGATGGGAGATTCTGAGGTCACACCATGGACAGGTCGATGGGAGATTCTGAGGTCACACCATGGACGGGTCGATGGGAGATTCTGAGGGTCACACCATGGACGGGTCGATGGGAGAACTTCGGGGTCCAGTGTTATGTCTGCCTAGTGTAGTTTGTCAAACCGTCTTGTCTTTGTTGAATTGTTTCGTTTTGTCCTGTCGAGTATCGATTATCCGTTTTTTGATTTTATTCATTATTATTTATATACTTTTTTTCTTGCTATTGTTATTTAGTTTTTTTAGTATTTATTATTGTCATTTTAGTTTAAATTGATTGAAAAAAAAAAACATGTTTCAATTATTAAGTTGTAATTTGTCTTGTTTTTTGTTTGTTTGTTTTCTGTTATTTGTTTGTCTAGTATCAAAAATGGCAGAGATGTAAGATTTGATACAAAGAGCTGAATAAAAAAATAGTTAATTGCAAAAAAAAAAAAGAAAAGTAATATACAGGAGTGGTTCGTCCAACTTTGGGAACTAAAGAGCCTTGTTGTCGCTCATGTAGCTCTTTTTTGCCAAAGGTTTAACTTCGATGGGGTCAGTGGGCCTTTTATTTTCCCTCCATTTAAGACAAAAAATTATCACAATTTTCTTGGGGCCAGATCATGATTTCGTGTTCACTTTGTATTTTTCTGTTGCCTTTAATTGAGTTGAACCATTTTTAATTATTATTATTTTTTTTATTTATTTATTTTTTTGACCAGTGCGACTGTGATTTATTTAACAATAGGATTCTGTACAGATTCACATTTTAAACACAATTTTAATCGCGTTTGTGTCACATTCAGTTGTTTGTCGTATTTGAACGTGTCTTTGCCCCTTTAAGTCATGTCTTTGTTACTTTTAGTCACGTTTTGGTGCGTTTTGTTGCGTTTGTTGGCGCATTTTTGTCACTTTTGAACGCATTTTGTGTGGATTTGGTTTAATTGTGCAGCTCTGGCCTTTTAAGAGGTAAAGGCTAAACAACAGGAGAAAAAGTGTGTTTGAACAGACTGCTATTAAATCGTTGTATCGTGATTGACTGTTTGTGTCTTTAATGCAGCTGATTGTCACAGCTCAACATTCAGTTTTTATCACAACAGCCCTACTTTGAAATAGAGCTGGACGATATGGCAAAAAATTATAATCACGATTTTCTTGGGGCCAGATCATGATTTCGATTTTATCATGATTTGTGTTCACTTTGTTTTTTCTGCTGCCTTTAATAGAGCTCCACCATTTAGGAAACAATATGTAATTGTGATTTTTCTGACCAGTGCGACTGTGATTAGATTTTCTATTCAGAGTCACATTTTAAGCACAATTTTGTCGCTTTTAGTCACATTTTTGTCACATTCAGTCGTGTTTGTTGTAATTAAGTGAGTCTTTGTTACTTTTGGTCGCATCTTTGTAGTTTTTAGACGCATTTTTGTCACTTTTTGTTGCGTTTTGGTGCATCGAGTTGAATTATTGCACTTAAGAGGTGAATAAAGTCATCTGCTCAGAGGCTACAGAGGCTAAACAACAGGAGAAAAAGTGTGTTTGAACAGACAGCTGCATTAAAGACACAAACAGTCAATCACGATACAACGATGTCACACAAAAAAGCAGATTGTCACAGGGACCTCCATCACTCAGTTAGTTTTTTCTTCTTCTTCTTCTCTTTTCAGTGTTTGCACTTCTGCTCCAGTCGTGTCGTGCTTCCTCTGGACCGCGCTCTGGTGTTTTCTTCTAGAACCTGGACGTCTGAACCCGAGAATGCAGTCTCCAGTTTGACCAGCAGATGGCGCCAGCACAGGTTCAGCGGCTTCACTGATTGGTCCCAGATCCAGGTGTGAAGGGACCGAAGGGAGCATGAACGCACAGGACAGAGAAAGAGGCGCCGGTGAGTGTATGAAGCTTAAAATGGAGTTTTCTTTGGATCGTTTCATTCAACACAGTGTGAACAATCCTGAGGGAACAGTTTAACAGCCTCGACTCTATTTGTAGAACTTAAATGTCATAATATTTTAGTTTAGAGTTAATGTTGTTGGCTTTACTCTACGTCTAATGAATTATTATATAGCAGTAAACTATTCACCTTATTCCTGAAGTTGTCGTACGCGCCGCCGTCTTGTTTCCGTTGTAGTTCACACGGAGCAGACGAGCTCAACAGAAAATAAGTTCTACTCGACTAAAAAGACGTTTTCAGGAAATCGTTGTGTTGTGACTTGTTGTTGCTCGTGTTCATTAAACATTTTACACAAATCAATCTACTTTATGTAACATTTTAGCGTCAGACTTTTCCCTCGTTCATCATTAGCTTTAACAGAGTTCTCATCAAACAGAAGTGCGTTTACAACAAAAGTGCAAAAAACGGCAAAAGTGGGCGGGGCAGAATAAGGTGAATATTCATATTTTATATGAACAATGGGCCATTTTCAGCTCCTGTGAATCTGCTTTTTCATATGATTAAATAAGACCTTGGGCATTTTTTAATTTAGTAATTTTAGTCAGAACAGAAGTGGATTAAGAAAATGAAGCAAAAAAAAAGCTGTACTGTATCTTTACATCTGTCAAAGTGAAGGCTTTAAAAGGACAAACGGAGCGAGTACAATCCTGTAATAATAAGATCAGACTAAGGTTTGAAACAGAAAATCATCCAAATATCTGTAGAACTGAAGAAATTATGGCCAATTTAAGGCTGAGAAATAAAACAATGAAAACCAATAGTTTATTGATTGAAAGATAATGATAACAATGAACAAATAAGATCGTAACTAAAATCATATTTTAGGAAATAAAAACATTAACTACATTTATAAAACATGTTCATAAAATATTCTTCAATCTTTAAAACATTAGAGACCCTGTATTTAGTTGCACTTAACTTTAACTTTTATTTAACATTTAACTTAAATGAAGTGTTTGTTTTCTGTTGAGGTTTTTGCTGCAGCTGAAGCTCAAACAGATAAAAGTCTGAAGCTGAGTTCAGGTCTTTAAGTTGGACCTGCATTTATTACAAACGGACTTTCCCTTTAACAAATCCTTTTCTGAAGATGTTTCCAGAGTGTCCTCTAGATCTAAAGTGTCCCTGTGTCCTGGGACATCTGTCAGAGTCTGCTTTATTCCCGACACACAGAGGGTTCATGGTTTAGAAGGCCCTCAGACTCACTCAGTGGTGAGTGCGGCCTCGGCCCGAGCACCTGGAGCTGTGAGCTGCAGATAAACACTCAGCTGTTAACACCGAGCTCCACAACAACACCGTCTGACCAGGGTCTGGTTAGAGCTGACACAGCTGACACAGTCTGGACACTAAAACAGCCTGAAAGTGTGACTGGGATTAACCTCAGATTATCACAAAATATGACAAATGTAGATGATTTAGTGTCAGTAAAAGCCTCAGACACATGTGAGTGACATCAGAGCTGCTTTAAACACATTTATTATTGTATTTTACATCATGTTTGAGGAAAGTATGATCAACTCTTTGCATTTTTGATGAAGGAACAATCCAGATTTATGGGTTTTACTGAAAAATACTCACAGAAATTATGAAATCGTAATAATTTTTCATTGTTTCTACAGATATTTCACATACTTTACCATAAATTATACTTTTTATGAAGCTCAAATATAATTTTAAAACTAGAAAATAGTATATTGTCCATCCTTTGTAACAGAAGAACAAACTATCTGATGTTTTTACTCTGGAAATTCTAATTTGTTGCTTTTTCTCGTCACATAACAACTTAAACCATAGTATTTATATGTGAAGTGAGTGAATTATTAAACATGAATACGTCTGCTTCAATGACCCTTTAAAAGTCTGTAAACAAAAACATTATAAATGGCAAAAGTTTCAGTGGAACATGATGTGATTTCACTGAGAAACTGGGATTAACCTCAGAATATCACAAAATCTGACAAATGTAGATGATTTAGTGTCAGTAAAAGCCTCAGACACATGTGAGTGACATCAGAGCTGCTTTAAACACATTTATTATTGTATTTTACATCATGTTTGAGGAAATTATCATCAACTCTTTGCATTTTTGATGAAGGAACAATCCAGATTTATGGGTTTCACTGGAAAAATACTCACAGAAATGTTGAGCCCACGATCATTTTTCATTTTATCTAGAGATATATTAGATACTATTCCATAAATTAAGATTCTTTTGAAGCTAAAATACAATTTTAAAGCTAGAAAAGTGTACTTTGTCCATGGTTTGTTACAGAAAAGCAAACTAACTGACCTTTCTACTCTGGAAATTCAAATGTGTTGCTTTTTTCCTCAGTTATATTGTTAGAAAAGGGATATCACAATGTCAGATTATTGTGAGGAAAAAAAAACCCATCATGATTTAACGATTGTTCACGATTAACTGAGACCAAAACAACAGAGAAATCTTTCATTTTTCACTCCCATTTAGATCTGAAACAAATGAATCGATTAATCGCGACTGATCTTTTATTGAGATCATCGTCAACTCATTTAGTGATTAATCAAATGATCGTTATCTGGATCATACACAGACTTCCCAGCATGCCGTGTGCTCAGAAAAGAGGTTTTATCTCTCAGACACATCAGGAATTACATCAAAACGACAAAGAAAACCTGATCATTTTGTGGTTTTGATCAAAAACCTGTTTTGTCTGTAAATGTTCTACATCAGAGCGACTGAGACGACGCCATCTTTGGTTCATCAGGTCAAACTTAAAGGGCGTATGACGCGTTTTATCATTTTCTAATGTTGACTTTATTCCGTGTATCAATACCTTTTGTAAATATAAATGATAGTTTTACACCAATCGGGTCGCTGTTTGTGGAGAAAAGTTGAAAAATCTGTTGAAAATTATACAGGAAGTAAACAAACTGAGGACATCACGCTGTGAGACGAAGGTTATGCAGAATTTACACAAAATAAACAACTTTTTTGACCCTTTAAACATTGATTCAACAAAATAAAGGTGTATTTGTGAGTTTTGGTGCACTGTACAGGATGTTTCTTGGTCATTTCCCAGTGTGACATCATCATTTACAACCAGGAAGTAAAATTAAAAACCTAAAAGAACAGCTAAACGGGAATAAAATGTGTAAAGATTTTAGTAGAATTCGAAATATCTTAAGTGTTTTAGTTCAATGAGTCGTCTGTCAGAGGCGCTAAAGTATGAACCATGATCTAAACAAACGATTCATCGAAAGAATAATCACAAAACTAATCGATCAGTTAATAATAATCAGTTGCAGCTCTGCTTTGTCTTTGACGCATCACTTTCCTCGAGTTTGTCGTCAGTTTCATGAAATCAAACTTTCTGAATCACAAAATAAAGACAAAAACGACAAAACAAAAACAGACAGATAAAAAGTAGTTTACATTTAAGTGTATTTTATTTGTTGGACTGAATTAAACAGACTTCATTTTGCTCCTAAAACAGTGATTTATTTTTGTTTCTCATGATTATATAATGACCTGAATAATCACGATTAATGATTAACCGAACAATCTCTACGTCTCAAAAGTTCTGATTTTGAGGCGAAAATGAAGTAAACAATAAACATTTTCACTTTTGAACTGAATCTGATCTAAACCTAAGGATTTTAAGTCGTCTTTTTGTTTTACGGCGGTTGCAAACGTATTAAAGGAGCATTACTGCCCCCTACTGTCCCCCTACAGCTCCCTACTGTCCCCCTACTGCCCCCTACTGCCCCCTACTGCCCCCTACTGTCCCCCTACTGCCCCCTACTGTCCCCCCTACTGTCCCCCTACTGCCCCCTACTGTCCCCCTACTGTCCCCCTACTGCCCCCTACTGTCCCCCTACTGCCCCCTACTGCCCCCTACTGCCCCCCTACTGCCCCCTACTGCCCCCCTACTGTCCCCCTACTGCCCCATACTGCCCCCTACTGCCCCCTACTGCCCCCTACTGCCCCCTACTGCCCCCTACTGCCCCCTAAAGCCCCCTACTGTCCCCCTCCCTACTGTCCCCTACTGTCCCCTACTGTCCCTACTGCCCCCTACTGCCCCCTACTGCCCCCTACTGTCCCCCTACTGTCCCCCTACTGCCCCCTACTGTCCCCCTACTGTCCCCCCTACTGCCCCCTACTGTCCCCCTACTTTCCCCCCAATGTCCCCCCTACTGCCCCCTACAGCCTCCTACTGTCCCCTACTGTCCCCCCTACTGCCCCCTACTGTCCCCCCTACTGCCCCCTACTGTCCCACTGTCCCCCTACTGCTCCCTCTACTGTCCCCTACTGCCCCCTACTGCCCCCTACTGTCCCCCCTACTGCCCCCTACTGCCCCCTACTGCCCCCTACTGCCCCCCTACAGCCCCCCTACTGTCCCTCTACTGCCCCCTACTGCCCCCTACAGCCCCCTACTGTCCCCCCTACTGCCCCCTACAGCCTCCTACTGCTCTCTACTGTCCCCCCACTGCCCCCTACTGCCCCCTACAGCCTCCTACTGCCCCCCTACAGCCTCCTACTGCCCCCCTACAGCCTCCTACTGCCCCCTACAGCCTCCCTACTGCCCCCCCTACAGCCTCCTACTGTCCCCCCTACTGCCCCCCCTACAGCCTCCCACTGCTCCCTACTGCCCCCTACAGCCTCCTACTGTCCCCTACTGTCCCCCCTACTGCCCCCTACTGTCCCCCCTACTGCTCCCTACTGTCCCCCCTACTGCTTCCTACGGTCCCCCCTACTGTCCCCCCTACTGCTCCCCTACTGCCCCCTACTGCCCCCTACTGTGTCCCCTACTGTGTCCCCTACTGTGTCCCCTACTGTGTCCCCTACTGTGTCCCCTACTGTGTCCCCTACTGTGTCCCCTACTGTCCCCCCTACTGCTCCCTACTGCTCCCCTACTGTCCCCCCTACTGTCCCCTACTGTCCCCCCCCTACTGCTACCTACTGCCCCCTACTGTCCCCTACTGTCCCCCTACTGTCCCCCCTACTGTCCCCTACTGTCCCCTACTGTCCCCTACTGCTCCCTACTGCCCACTACTGCTACCTACTGGCCCCTACTGTCCCCCCTTCTGTCCCCCTACTGCTCCCTACTCTGCTCCCTACTGCCCCCTACTGCTCCCCTACTGTCCCCCCTACTGCTCCCTACTGTCCCCTACTGCTCCCTACTGCTCCCCTACTGTCACCCCTACTGTCCCCTACTGTCCCCCCTACTGCTCCCTACTGCTCCCTACTCTGCTCCCTACTGCCCCCTACTGTCCCCCTACTGCCCCCTGTCCCCCCTACTGTCCCCTACTGTCACTCCTACTGTCCCCTACTGTCCCCCCTACTGCCCCCTACTGTCCCCCTACTGCCCCCCAACTGTCCCCAACTGTCCCCCCTACTGCCCCCCCACTGTCACCCCACTGTCCCCTACTGTCCCCCCTACTGTCCCCCTACTGCTCCCTACTGCCCCCTACTGTCCCCCCTACTGTCCCCTACTGTCCCCCCTACTGTCCCCCCTACTGTCACCCCTACTGTCCCCTACTGTCACCCCTACTGTCCCCCTACTGTCCCCCCTACTGCCCCCTACTGCCCCCCTACAGCCTCCTACTGCCCCCTACAGCCTCCTACTGTCCCCCCTACTGCCCCCCTACAGCCTCCTACTGCCCCCTACTGCCCCCTACAGCCTCCTACTGTCCCCTACTGTCCCCCCTACTGCCCCCTACTGTCCCCCCTACTGCTCCCTACTGTCCCCCCTACTGCTCCCTACTGTCCCCCTACTGTCCCCCTACTGCTCCCCTACTGCCCCCTACTGTGTCCCCCTACTGCCCCCTACTGTGTCCCCTACTGTGTCCCCTACTGTGTCCCCTACTGTGTCCCCTACTGTGTCCCCTACTGTGTCCCCTACTGTGTCCCCTACTGTGTCCCCTACTGTGTCCCCTACTGTCCCCCCTACTGCTCCCTACTGCTCCCTACTGTCCCCCCTACTGTCCCCCTACTGTCCCCCTACTGCTACCTACTGCCCCCTACTGTCCCCCCTACTGTCCCCCCTACTGTCCCCCCTACTGTCCCCTACTGTCCCCCCTACTGTCCCCCCTACTGTCCCCTACTGCTCCCTCACTGCCCCCTACTGCTACCCACTGCCCCCTACTGTCCCCCCTACTGTCCCCCCTACTGCTCCCTACTCTGCTCCCCTACTGCCCCCTACTGCTCCCCTACTGTCCCCTACTGCTCCCCTACTGTCCCCCCTACTGCTCCCTACTGCTCCCTACTGTCCCCCTACTTCTCCCTACTGTCCCCCTACTGTCCCCCCTACTGCTCCCTACTGTCCCCTACTGTCCCCCTACTGCTCCCTACTGCCCCCTACTGTCCCCTACTGCCCCCTGTCCCCCCTACTGTCCCCTACTGTCACCCTACTGTCCCCTACTGTCCCCCTACTGTCCCCCTACTGTCCCCCCTACTGCTCCCTACTGCCCCCTACTGTCCCCTACTGTCCCCCTACTGTCCCCCCTACTGTCCCCCCTACTGTCACCCCTACTGTCCCCTACTGTCACCCTACTGTCCCCCCTACTGTCCCCCTACTGCCCCCCTACTGCCCCCTACAGCCTCCTACTGCCCCCTACTGCCTCCCTACTGTCCCCCTACTGCCCCCTGTCCCCCCGACAGCCTCCTACTGCCCCTACTGCCCCCTACAGCCTCCTACTGTCCCCTACTGTCCCCCTACTGCCCCCTACTGTCCCCCCCTACTGCTCCCTACTGTCCCCCTACTGCTTCCTACTGTCCCCCCTACTGTCCCCCCTACTGCTCCCCTACTGCCCCCTACTGTGTCCCCTACTGTGTCCCCTACTGTGTCCCCTACTGTGTCCCCTACTGTGTCCCCTACTGTGTCCCCTACTGTGTCCCCTACTGTGTCCCCTACTGTGTCCCCTACTGTGTCCCCCTACTGTCCCCTACTGCTCCCTACTGCTCCCCCCCACTGTCCCCCCTACTGTCCCCTACTGTCCCCCCTACTGCTACCTACTGCCCCCTACTTTCCCCCCTCCTGTCCCCCTACTGTCCCCCTACTGTCCCCCTACTGTCCCCCCTACTGTCCCCCTACTGTCCCCCTACTGCTCCCTACTGCCCCCTACTGCTACCTACTGCCCCCTACTGTCCCCCTACTGTCCCCCTACTGCTCCCTACTCTGCTCCCTACTGCCCCCTACTGCTCCCCTACTGTCCCCCCTACTGCTCCCCTACTGTCCCCCCTACTGCTCCCTACTGCTCCCTACTGTCCCCCTACTTCTCCCTACTGTCCCCTACTGTCCCCCTACTGCTCCCTACTGTCCCCTACTGTCCCCCCTACTGCTCCCTACTGCCCCCTACTGTCCCCCTACTGCCCCCTGTCCCCCCTACTGTCCCCTACTGTCACTCCTACTGTCCCCTACTGTCCCCCTACTGCCCCCGACTGTCCCCCCTACTGCCCCCAACTGTCCCCAACTGTCCCCCCTACTGCCCCCTACTGTCACTCCTACTGTCCCCCCTACTGTCCCCCTACTGTCCCCCCTACTGTCCCCCTACTGCTCCCTACTGCCCCCTACTGTCCCCCCTACTGTCCCCCCTACTGTCCCCCTACTGTCCCCCTACTGTCCCCCTACTGTCCCCTACTGTCACCCCCTACTGTCCCCCCTACTGTCCCCCCTACTGCCCCCTACTGTCCCCCCTACTGTCCCCTACTGTCCCCTACTGTCCCCTACTGTCCCCCCTACTGCCCCCTACTGCCCCCTCCTACTGTCCCCCTACTGTCCCTCTCTACTGTCTCGCTTACTGCTCCCTACTGCCCCCCACTGTCCCCCATACTGTCCCCCCTACTGTCCCCTACTGTCCCCCTACTGCCCCTCCCACTGTCCCCCTACTGTCACCCCTACTGTCCCCCCTCCTGTCCCCCTACTGTCCCCCCTACTGCCCCCTACTGTCCCCCTACTGCTCCCTACTGTCCCCTACTGCTCCCTACTGCCCCCTACTGTCCCCCTACTGCCCCCCTACTGCTCCCTACTGTCCCCTACTGCTCCCCTACTGCCCCCTACTGTGTCCCCTACTGTGCCCCCTACTGTCCCCCTACTGCTCCCTACTGCCCCCTACTGCTACCTACTGCCCCCTACTGTCCCCCCTACTGTCCCCCCCTACTGCTCCCCTACTGTCCCCCCTACTGTCCCCTACTGCTCCCCTACTGTCCCCTACTGTGTCCCCTACTGTGTCCCCTACTGTCCCCCCTACTGCTCCATTTTGCTCCCCTACTGTCCCCCCTACTGTTACCTACTGCCCCCCCTACTGTCCCCCTCCTGTCCCCTACTGCCCCCTACTGTCCCCCCTACTGTCCCCCCTACTGCTCCCTACTGTCCCCTACTGCTCCTACTGTCCCCCTACTGCTCCCTACTGTCCCCCTACTGCTCCCTACTGTCCCCCTACTGTCCCCTACTGCTCCCCTACTGCTCCCTACTGTCCCCCTACTGCTCCCTACTGTCCCCTACTGTCCCCCCTACTGTCCCCCTACTGCTCCCTACTGTCCCCCTACTGTCCCCCCTACTGTCCCCCCTACTGTCCCCTACTGCCACCTACTGTGTCCCCTACTGTCCCCCCTACTGTCCCCCTACTGTCCCCTACTGTCCCCCTACTGCTCCCTACTGCCCCCTACTGCTACCTACTGCCCCCTACTGTCCCCCCTACTGTGTCCCCTACTGTGTCCCCTACTGTGTCCCCTACTGTCCCCCTACTGCTCCCTACTGCTCCCCTACTGTCCCCCCTACTGTCCCCTACTGCTACCTACTGCCCCCTACTGTCCCCCCTACTGTCCCCCCTACTGTCCCCCTACTGCTCCCTACTCTGCTCCCTACTGTCCCCCTTACTGCTCCCTACTGTCCCCCCTACTGTCCCCCTACTGTCCCCTACTGTCCCCTACTGTCCCCCCTACTGTCCCCTACTGTCCCCCCTACTGTCCCCCCTACTGCTCCCTACTGCCCCCTACTGTCCCCCTACTGCCCCCTACTGTCCCCCTACTGCCCCCCCTACTGCCCCCTACTGTCCCCTACTGCCCCCCTACTGCTCCCTACTGCCCCCCCTACTGCCCCTACTGCCCCCCTACTGCCCCCTACTGTCCCCCCTACTGCTCCCTACTGCCCCCTACTGTCCCCTACTGCCCCCTACTGCCCCCTACTGTCCCCCCTACTGCCCCCTACTGCCCCCTACTGTCCCCCTACTGCCCCCTACTGTCCCCCCTACTGCTCCCTACTGCCCCCTACTGCCCCCTACTGCTCCCTACTGGCCCCCCTACTGTCCCCCTACTGTCCCCTACTGTCCCCTACTGTCCCCCTACTGCTCCCTACTGCCCCCTACTGCCCCCTACTGTCCCCTACTGTCCCCTACTGTCCCCCTACTGTCCCCTACTGCCCCCTACTGCCCCCTACTGTCCCCCTACTGCTCCCTACTGTCCCCCTACTGTCCCCCTACTGTCCCCTACTGTCCCCCTACTGTCCCCCTACTGTCCCCTACTGTCCCCTCCCTACTGTCCCCTACTGTCCCCCCTACTGTCCCCCTACTGTCCCCCTACTGTCCCCCTACTGTCCCCCTACTGCTCCCTACTGCCCCCCCTACTGCCCCCTACTGTCCCCCTACTGCTCCCTACTGCCCCCTACTGTCCCCCTACTGCTCCCTACTGCCCCCCCTACTGTCCCCCCTACTGTCCCCCTACTGTCCCCTACTGTCCCCTACTGCTCCGGAGTGTGGCCACAGCGCACGATCGAACAGAGACTGTGCGTAAACTTTAATCCAGATTAAAGTTTACACCCTCTGGACTCTGGAAATTCTAGATTATTTTTCCAAGAGTAGAAATGTCAGTACATTTTCATTTCTACAATAACAGATGGAATAAATACTGTTTTCCAGCCTTAAAATTGTTAATGTAATTTAAGTGAGTGTAATTTATCTCGTGGAATTTGAATTTTTCCTTCATTCAAACGCTCAGTGTTTGTCATAATCTCAAAATAACTCTCCAAATCCAGTAAATCCAGTGTTAAATGTCCCTCTTGTGTCTGAGGCTTTAACTTTGACCAAAACACCTGGATCTTTTCATATTTTGTGGAAGTTTATCAGAAAAAATAAGCAAATATTTACAATTTCCAGAGAAGAAATGTCAATTAATTTGAATTTCTATGATAAATGATGAAATAAATTCTGTTTTCTATCCTTAAAATGGTAAATTAACTTTTTCCTTCATTCAAACGCTCGGTGTTTGTCATAATCTCAGAATAAATGTCCAGATGCAGTTAATCCAGTGTTAAATGTCCCTTGTGTCTGAGGCTTTGACTCTATTTTTTGCGCTCCTAAAGATCTGAAGAGTTTATCAGGAAAAATAAGCAAATATTTACAATTTCCAGAGAAGAAATGTCAATTAATTTGCATTTCTATTATAAAAGATGACATAAATACTATTTTCCAGCCTTAACATTGTAAAAAAAACTTTAATCTGAATTTTTCCTTCATCCAAAACGCTCAGTGTTTGTTAAAATAAATCTCCAAATTCTGTAAAATCCAGTGTTTTTAACGTATTAAATGTGTTTAAAGCAGCTCTGATGTCACTCACATGTGTCTGAGGCTTTTACTGACACTAAATCATCTACATTTGTCATATTTTGTGATAATCTGAGGTTAATCCCAGTTTCTCAGTGAAATCACATTATGTTGCTTCACTTTTGCCTCAGTTTTGAATTTATAATGTTTTTGTTTACAGACTTTTAAAGGGTCAATGAAGCCGACTTATTCATGTTTAATAATTCACTCACATCAGATCTAAATACTAATGGTTTAAGTCGTTATGTGACGGGAAAAAGCAACAAATATGAATTTCCAGAGTAGAAACATCAGGTAGTTTGTTCTTCTGTTACAAAGGGTGGACAATATACTATTTTCTAGTTTTAAAATTATATTTGAGCTTCATAAAAAGTATAATTTATGGTAAAGTATGTGAAATATCTGTAGAAACAATGAAAAATGATTGCGATTTCATAATTTCTGTGAGTATTTTCCAGTAAAACCCATAAATCTGGATTGTTCTTCATCAAAAATGCAAAGAGTTGATCATAATTTCCTAAAACATGATGTAAAATACAATAATAAATGTGTTTAAAGCAGCTCTGATGTCACTCACATGTGTCTGAGGCTTTTACTGACACTAAATCATCTACATTTGTCATATTCTGTGATAATCTGAGGTTAATCCCAGTTTCTCAGTGAAATCCCATTACGCTCCTCTTCACTTTTGCCTCCGTTTTAAATTTCCAGTGTTTTATTTTTACTTTCAAAGGCGTGTCTGAACAGAAATGCACCGTTTAACCCTTTAATCACCCAAACAAACCACGCACACGTCACTTATTTAAAAATGTCAGTTTATTCCGTTATTAAAAAAGGCACCAAATACAGGCTTCGTCGTGTCACAAAAAAACGATAGCACCAAAAATATAGTAGTCATTTCCCCAGTGTTTTTAAAGAGGCACGAGGTTCCACAGCACGATACAAACATAAGGCATAAACGCGGGACAAATGATGCAAAAAGAGTAGAAAATGTCGTGTCTTTGGGTGGATTTCGTTGGACATTTTAAGGCGAAATGTGCTCCGTGTCCAAAGTGAAGGGGTTTTACATCAACGATTACAAACAAATGAGAAAAATAAACTTAAAAAAGCAAAAAAGAGAGCGAGAGACAGAGTTGAGACGACTCAGGAGATAAACACCAGCCACGAAAATGTGTTTGAGCCAAAGTCAATGGGAAGAGCGTGAAGTTTAATCCGATTTGAGACGAAACCGAGATTTTTGTGACGTTTGTTTTGTCGATTGATGATTAAGTACCACCACAGATCTAAACCAGGTCTAAAACAAGACTAAACCAGGTCTAAAATAAGACTAAACAACAGGTTTAGAATGAGACTAAACCCAGTTCTAAAATGAGTCTAAACAAGGACTAAACTGGGTCTGAAGAGAGACTAAATCAAGACTAAAATGAGACTAAACCAGGTCTAAAAGACGACTAAACAACAGGTTTAGAATGAGACTGAACCAGGTCTGAAAAGAGACTAAATCAAGACTAAAATGAGACTAAACCGGGTTTAAAACAGGACTAAACAGATTTAGAATGAGACTAAACCCGGTCTAAAATTAGTCTAAACAAGGACTAAACTGGGTCTGAAAAGAGACTAAATCAAGACTAAAATGAGACTAAACCAGGTTTAAAACAAGACTAAACAACAGGTTTAGAATGAGACTAAACCAGGTCTAAAAGAAGACTAAACAGGTTTAGAATGAGACTAAACCAAGATTGAAATGAGACTAAACCAGATCTAAAATTAGTCTAAACTAGGTCTAAAACGGGTCTAAAGTGAGCCTAAACAGAGTCAAAAAAAGAGACCAAAAACAGGTCTTAAATTAGTCTAAACTAGGACTAAAACTGGTCTAAAATTAGTCTCAGCTAGGACTAAAACGGGTCTAAAGTGAGACCAAAAAACAGGTCTAAAATGAGACTAAACCAGGACTAGAATGAGACCAAAAGACGGGTCTAAAATTACACTCAACTGGGTTTAAACTAGACTAAACCATGGATAATAAAGACAGAAACATGAATAGAATTGTGTCTGAATAAAACAAAAGCAGAGGGCCACAGTCTGAGAAACATTTGACTAAAATAGTTTAACTTTAGACCAAAAAGAACATTTAATCCTCCACATCGTTACCATTGACTTTACCTGTTTGTTTTTAGCGCTGCTGCCACAAAATGCTCCACACTTCCTCAAACCTTCACTCTGTTCTTTAGCTCCACAGCGCCCCCTGCTGCAGCTCCCACCAAACATCATCTTTTCCCTTTTTAGTCCTGGTATAGTTTAGGAATGGACCATTTATTGGACTTTTTTTTTTTCAATTATTGTCACGACGACTGAATGACAGTGTTTAGTTTTATGAAAGTAATGGATTTAGCCATAAACAATCAGATTAAAAAGTACTTCACGTGTCTTTTCACTTCACAATTATTACTTTTTCCGTTTTATCATTATTTTCGGACCTGAATCACCATCTTTGTCAATGAACTGAACAATCTTGACATCTCTAGTTGTCAGATTTGTCTTTTTGAACAAACTAAAACAGAAAAAGAAGAGAAATTAGGCTAAAAAATCTGTATAATCCAACAATCTTGCCATAAATACTGTAAAATTTGGTATTTTTTTTAAGTTAATGTGATGTAAAGTGAGACCAAAAGACAGATCTAAAAAGGTCTAAAATGAGACTAAAACGGGTCTGAAATGAGTGTAAACTACGACTGAAATGGGTCTAAAAAGAGACTAAACCAGGACTAAAATGAGACCAAAAGACAGGTCTTAAATTAGTCTAAACCAGATCTAAAACGGGTCTAAAGTGATCTTGCCATAAATGATTTAAAACGCCAGATAAATACTGTAAAATTTTGTATTTTTTAATTAAAACGAGAAGTTAATGTGATGTAAAGTGAGACCAAAAGACAGATCTAAAAAGAGCCTAAACAGAGTCAAAAAAAGAGACTAAAAGACAGGTCTGATATTAGTCTAAACTAGGACTAAAACTCTTATAAAGAAGAGCCAAAAACAGATCTAAATTTAGTCTAAACTAGGATTAAAACGGGTCTGAAGTGAGACCAAAAGACAGATCTAAAAAGAGACTTAAAGACAGGCCTGAAATTAGTCTAAACTAGGACTAAAACTCGTCTAAAGTGAGACCAAAAGACAGATCTAAAAAGGTCTAAATGAGACTAAAACGGGTCTAAAAAGAGACTAAACCAGGACTAAAATGAGACCAAAAGACAGGTCTTAAATTAGTCTAAAGTGGAGCCTAAACCAGATCTAAAATTAGTCTAAGCTAGGACTAAAACTGGTCTAAAGTGAGACCAAAAGACAGATCTGAAAAGAGACTAAAGTGATCTTGCCATAAATGAATCAAAACGCCAGATAAATACTGTAAAATTTGGTATTTTTTAATTAAAATGAGAAGTTAACGTGATGTTTTCTTGAATTCCTCCCGTGCTTTGGCTCAAAACTAAAAATCCACAGTGTTCCTCTTTTTTTTTTAGAACTTAACGAATCCTTTTTTTTTTGTTCCAGCCGCTTCCCATTGACTTTCCCCCGGAGTCTGGCCCGACTCTCTGGCTAAAATGGCACTTTCGTTGGTTTGGGCGTGGACGGCGGTAAGGCAAACCCCGCCCCTCCTCACGTTCACCCGAGGAACATGAAGCTGTGGCGTAATTGCACTTGGGATTGGATCCAGACGCTACACTCGGCTCGTCCAGTGTCTCTACAACTGGAAAAGTGCTCCGTTTCACTGGAAAAACCACAAACTCGATGGTAAGTGAAGAGGGATTGAAGTAAGTTGTATTTTTTGCTGATTTGAGGATATTTTGACTGTTTTAAAATCAGATTTGCCGATAGAACAAGTCAGTTTTGTTCTTATTAAAGCGTTTTCTTTCTAATTTCAAGTTAGAAAACACTTGTCTTTTTCATATTTTAAGGTGAATAAGAAAAAATCTTAAATTTAAAGAGATCAATGTCAAACTTCTCCTGTAGTTTACTCACATAAATGTAAGAAGAAAAAAATATTACAAGTTTTTCATCCTGTAGAAATTAGGCATTTTATGTGGAAAAACGGCCAAAATTGCACATTTCTGGGACATTTAAAAAAAAAGAAAAACGTACACAACCAGATTTAAAGTTTTTCATTTTGTACATCTATTGGCAATAAATAAAATCAAAGAGGGGATTTTGGGTTCATTTAGTTTTTAAATAAACTAGATCTGACTCAAAATTGGCCTTGACTACAAATTTTAAGAAATTAGGCTTAGAATATCAATGTTAAACTTCTCCTGTAGTTTAGTCACATAAATGTAAGAAAAAAATGTATTACAAGTTTTTCATCATGTCATGTTATGTGTAAAAACAGCCAAAAATGGACAGAACCAGGTTTAAATAGTTTGGATTTATCATTTAGCTTTAAATAAACAAGATCTGACTCAAAATTGGCCTAAAAATTCACATTTCTTGACTAAAAACTTTAAGAAATCGGGCTTAGAATTAGATATCAATGTAACAGGAAAAAATCTTAAATTTAAAGATATCAATGTTAAACTCCTCCTGTAGTTTAGTTCCTGTGTTTCATCATGTCATGTTTTTATGTGTAAAAACTGACAAAAATCCACATATTTGGGACATTTAAATCTGAAAAATGGACAGAACCAGGTTTAAATAGTTTGGATTTATCATTTAGCTTTAAATAAACAAGATCTGACTCAAAATTGGCCTAAAAATTCACATTTCGCCTAATTTTTCAGACTTTAAACTTTAATAAGTCAGTTGTCAATAAATCCTTCTATGCATTTTAAGAAAACGGCCTTTGAAGTTACAATGTCCCAGAGAAATCTGTGGATGAAGTGGATTCAATGGAAGAATAAAACATCTTTAGGAGCAGATTGGACACGTTTGTTGTTTCCACATGAAAGTCGATGTGTGAGAGAGAAAAATTATTTTAAAAATGTGTTTCTTGCTTTTAGTAAAACAGCACATTTGTTCTTGTTCTATTGGCAGTGAAAACACCCTCAAAACTAATTAAATACTCCTTATTTCAAGCATTTTTTAACTTATTATCTTTGTTCAGACGTTATTTTTCCAGTGATTGAACTAGCAGCAGGTTCTTATTACTTTTTTTGACACAGAATGGACGAAAAAAAACCCTTTCTTGGTTCGCCTTTTTTCTCCATTTCGCGTCCCGTTGCTCAAAAACGTGAAACGAATCAAAGGTTCAAAATGCAGCAGATGAGCGCTTTGTGGTTCCTGAGGTTTTTTCGCCGACGACTAAATCTCTCCGTTCCCTTTTCGTTATAAAAATACGTACAAACTTCCCTTTTACAAAAAAATACCTCTTTAGTTTGTGTCGAAGCGTTAAAGCAGGAGTCGGTGACGCTTTTCCTCCTGAAAACACGTCCAAAAAGCACAAAACCAAAGCGTGATTAAGATTATTTACAGTTGTGCTTTTTGTGAACTGTAGGGGGCGCTACGCTGCAAAAAGTAACATCTTGGCACGTTAGGATTATCGGAATTATGAACACATTATCTTGATTAAAGCGTTTTTTTTAACTTCAAGTGATATCAATGTGTATTTTCTAATTTTCTAATGCATTATGTGACTTTTTGATTTGTTGCTATGGAGATGTTAATGCATATTGTGGAATATTGGCGCAAAAACAAGACTTTTTTCCTAATTTTAAATGCGTTTGTAGATCATTTTTGTTCAAATCCACTCAAATCAAGATAAAGTATTCCTAATTTATGAACTATTAAGTTACCCAGATATTACTTTTGGCGGTTCATGGCAAAAAATGCACCTCCAGCATCGCTTAAAATGACTTTGAATTAGTATTTTTGACTTGATTAGATTTAGTTGTTGATGTGATGCAGAATATTTCACTGGGTTCAAGGTATTTCTGATGATCAGACAGTAATTTAGTTTAAAATAAGAAAGACTTGCCAAGAAATAATGTATTGAAACAAGTAAAATAATCTAGTTCCATCAAATAAATTGTCTTTTAACTCATCTAAACGATTAATATCCTTAAATCAAGACATTTTAACTCAGCTAGAAATTATTTTTTGCAGTGTGTACAAAATGCACTGCAAAATAAAGTTTAAATGTCTTAAATTCAGGAATGAATCTTAAGATAAAATGCATTTCATTGATGGCCCTCGATTATTTGACTTGTTTCCGTTCATTTTTTTCTCGTTTCCAGACAAACTGTTTGCCAAAGAGGTCAGATTTTTTCATTTCCATATTTCGAGCTAAATGATCTTGAAACCAGTGAACTCTTCTACGTCACATCATGTTTAAATCTCTTCTGGTCAAACCACTCTTTAACTTTCTGAATCCAGGTGGTTTTACGTGAGGTCAGACAGATGTTTGCGGCGCTCACACCCGTCCTCCTCAGACCTCGGTGCCGTCGCTCAGGTTGTTGTGGAGCTTCACCTCCAGGTTGACCTGCTTGACCTTGGTCTTGGCGTCCTGGTCGCGGTGCAGGACGTTGACGTTCCTCACGGGGCAGTGCTTGGTGCCGAAGTTCTTCTGCACGCACTTGTCCAGACACACCTCCACTTTGGTGTTGAGCGGGTACTCCTCGTTGTTCTTGCGCGCCCGCTCGCTCCGCCGCGCCCTCCTGCACCGCCGGACCACGAGGCAGACGGCCAGGAGGGCCAGGGCCGCCACCGCCACGGCCGCCACGCTCCCGCCCACCGAGCGGCCCACGTGGGCCGTGTACGAGGCCGACGGGATGATCTCCAGCCGCAGGGACTTCATGTTGGTGCCGTTCTTCACGGCGTCGCCCTCGTTGTCGTAGATCAGGGACTCGTCCAGCGTCAGGCGGCCCGAGCGGTCCACCAGGTCCCGCCGGGACCGGGACTGGACCTGGGGCTGGACCAGAGAGGTGACGGAGCGCTGGACTCTGGACCCGGTGCGAGAGTCCGGGGAGATGACGTAGATCACCTGGAGGTACCACTGATGCCCCGCCTCCACCTGGAAACAGTGCATTTATTTCTCTCATTTCCACTGCGTTTAGATTAAAATAAATTACTTTTCATGCAAATTCTGGAGGCACGATTAACTGTGATTTAGGGCTGTAGTCCTTTTAGTCGTTTAGTCTTGTGTTCTTCTACAACTGTAGAAGAATTCATGCAAAAACAACTATTTATACGTTAGGACTCTTATCTTCAGCGAACTCACTTCTCATTTTTATAACAATTTAATTAACAATGTCTGGTCGACTAAACCAGTGTTTTTCAACCTTTTTTGCACACGTTTTGGGTTTAAAAGCCACCACGGCACGCCACCTACCATTAAAATATTTCCAAATCACACCATTTAGTTAAAAATATTGTATATAATGAGGTAAATAATGTCTGTGGCACTATTTAGTTCTTTAAATGTGGTAATAGTGATGGTTTTGCGTTCTTTTTTGGTGCAAATGTCACTCAGGACACTCCTAAAAGGTAAATTAGTTCATTAAATCCACATTTGTGAATCTGTGAACTCAAACTGGACATTTTCTCAAGGCACACCAGTGTTCCCGGCACTGGTGGAAAATCAAGGGACTAAACGACTACAGGACCACAGCACGAGTGGACCCTCTTTAGAGAAGTTGCACATGGTATTTGTGTTTAATAGTAATTTGTTGTGTAATAGAGAGCTGTAATCGCATAAGGTTCACTTGCTATGGTTAACTTCAACTTTAGCATCTCTTTAGCATCTCTTTCGTTAGCTCCTGGTCACAAAGATAGAGAATGGGCATCTAATCCTTTTATGACGTCCTTTCACTCTGAAATCTGGCTTTAACTGGAAACACCACTGAGAGCTGTTTTTCATAAATGTTGATGGTCATATATGTCCTTACTCTTGTTTCATGTCGTCTCCTCATGATGTCATAACTATGTCTTGTATAAAAAGCCTGTGCTCTGATTGTCATGGACCTCCGTCGATCAGGGAGAGGCGACTGTTCACTTTGGCACCAGTGAATAAATCGACTCATTGATCAGACTCATTCTCTCTGCATTTTTATTGTTTAACTTGTTTTAGAAATCCACAACAGAGATTCTCCCGTAACAGAGCTTCCATCTCATATAAGAAAGTGTAATAATGTAAGTATAATAAATGTAATATAAGTATGAGTGCATGAGTTGTCCCAAAGCAATGACCTTGTACAGAGCGTCCACTTTCATGGTGAAGCCGTCCACTCCGGGCATCGAACTCATGGACTGCAGCTCTGGGATTTCGGACGCGAAGTGGGCCTCGAAGGGAACGTCGTGGAAATAGCGGTCGCACACCTCCGGCTGCTTCCGGTCCTGAACACGGCCACAAGAGGAAGGGGAAATGTATATGAAGCCGGACGATACGACGACGAATGATTATCACGATTTTCAAAAGGGGGTGTGGCAAAATATTATCAAACCTGTAAAGTATTTCCTTGTATCTAAACCAAACGGCACTCAAAAGAACACAACTGTAGGAGAATTCATGCAAAAACAACTATTTATACAAAAACGTACTTGGAGACAGTGTAATTATACATCAAGACTCATATCTTCAGCGAACTCACTTCAGATCTTCTCATTTTTGCCACATAAATCATTTTCTAATAATTGAATATAAATACAATTAGTTGACTAAGACCCCATCGACCGACTAAACCAGTGTCTTTCAATCTTTTTTGAGTTGTGGCACACGTTTTGGGTTTAAAAGCCACAACGGCGCGCCAACTACCACTAAAACATCACCAAAACATTTCATATAATGAGGTAAATAATGTCTGTGGCACTGTCTAGTTCTTTAAATTTGTCAATAGTGATGGTTTTGCGTTCTTTTTTTGGTGAAAACGTTGCTCAGGACACTCCAAAATGGTAAATTAGTTCATTAAACCTGCATTTGACGATGAACGATTATCACGATTTCCAAAACATGTGCTGAGAGATTATATTTTATCGTTTAAACGGAGCAGGAATTCTCATAAAATGACACAAGAAACAGGTAAAGTTAAGAGTTTTTATAAGAACACTGTGAAGGTGTTGTCAAGCTGCATTTGCTCACGATTCCATTTTTATCGCCCAGCCCTAGTTTAAACATTTTCATCTTCAGTAAAAAGTACATTCTAAAAGCAAATGTGATGACTTTTGCTTGAAGAAAAAAAACATTAGGCAGATGACTGAATGATTTTCGTAAAAAACATGAGCTGCGATATCAAATACTAGCACTAAAGTGTCAACAATGAGTCAAAAATATATTAAAGAATCGTAAACTTGCTCTTATATCTTTGGCATCTCAGGTTTTAGAAAATAAAATAAGGTATAAACTGAAAGCATATATTACTTTATCTCTGTGAAGCGTTTTCTCATCAAGAGTGATGTTAGCGCCATCTACTGGCAGCAGAGGGAGTTACCGGGGGGGGAAAAAAAAGCTAGCTTGCCCCATCATGCAGTTGAAACGTGATTTACGGCAGAAATGCTGTAAATGAGAATGACTTATGGGTGTAATTATTTGTTTTGTTATCGGTCTTTAAACCTGCTCTTGAGCGTCTTTACTTTGACATCTCATGTTTTGGAACTAAAAATAAAATAAACGTTATCACAGCCTTGAGAGACAGGCAATTAAACTAATTTTTATATCCACAATTCTTTGTAACGATCGTAATGAGACGTCAGAAATGCTCAGAGTTTGACGACGATATATGGAGATAAAATAAAACCACATAAGATTTGGAGTAAAACATCGAAGGAATTCAGAATCGTGTGTTTCTGACGCGTTCAGGATTCATCAAACTGGCATGAATGAAGCTAAATGCTACTCCAGGTGTGTTTTTGACGAGGGAACAATGTTTGAACGCGAGTAAAAGCTAAAAAAGTCAGTTTTGCCTAACATTTGTCCTTTAAGAACAGCACTGGAGACCGAAGTAGATCATAAAAATGTCAACTTTGTGAGGCTCAAACAGAGAAGATCTCGTAAAAATTCGTCAAACGAGTGTGACTGAAGCTTAATACAATTCCAGGTACGTTTTTTTTATGTTAGAAAATGGTTAAAAGCTCGAAGTAAAGTAAATTTGGCTTAAAGTGCGTATGACAGGTTTTCATGATTTTCTAATTTTCTCTTTGTTTGGTGTATTAATACTTGTTATAAATTAAAATGATAGTTTTACACCAATCAAGTGGCCGTTTGTGGAGAAAAGTTAAAAAATCTGTAGAAAGTTACAGGAAGTGAACAAATACATGACATCACACTGAGGGGACATAGGTTATGCATAATTTACACAAAAACAACTTTTTTTTACCCTTTTACATTAATTCAACAAAAAATGTGTTAAAAATGTTAAAAATCTGCGACATTAGATGAGTTTTGGCCCAGTTTACAGAATGTTGCTATGGTAATTTCCTAGTGTGATGTCATCATTTACAACCAGGAAGTGAAGTTAAAAGACTAAAAAATTGCTAAACCGTGATAAAATTTGTAGTATCTTGGCAAAACGTGAAATATATTTATCTAAACACAAGTGGATGTCAGTCCTAGTTCATCTGCAGCCTGTCCGTCTGTGGGAGTAGGATCTCTCCTTCACTGTGGTTCTCCCAGGGGTTTGTTCTTTTTCCCATGGGGTTTTTTGTAGTTTTTCCTCGTCGAGAAGGAGGGTCAAAGGACAGGGGCATTCTGGGACAGTTATCTGAACTGCTTTTACCTGTGGCCCATCGAGGCAACTGTTGTTGTGATTTTGGGCATTATAAAAATAAATTGATTTGATTTAAACTACATTTTAGTGAAATGCGTAGCTCTACGTGTCATGGGCCCTTTAATATGTGCCTTTAATTTAACACTGAATGGGAAAACGTCAAATACTGATGCATAAAAAGCACGCGTGATAAATACTGAGCCTTTAAAAACACTGTTCCACCGGCGATAAGTGGATGTGACGGTTGTGGCGGGTGTGGCGGTTGCGTACCAGCAGCAGGAAGCGGTACTTGAGGTGCTTGTTGGGTTGGATGCAGCCGTACTGGGGGCCCTCGTTGTACAGCGTCCCCGTCGGGTCAAAGAAAGGCACGTATCCGTCGCGGCCCGTGCACAGGTACACCTTCTCCAGCTGCAGCCTGTACGCCGCGTTCAGGTTCTGGTCGGGATTCCACAGCACCCTGCCGTACAGCGTCTGACCTGCAGGGGGCGCCACAACACTGGGGTTAGGCTGGACCTCGTGTGCGGCCTGGACTACTGTTTTATGAGGAAAAACTACCATACAATTAAAATCATAAGTGTTTGAGAATGATATAACTGTAATTGTTTCTTAAAATCAAACTTACTAAAGCATTGTCTGTACCCATAAAGTTCCGCTTTAGACCTTATTCTGTCCTGGTTTGGCCTTATTTAGTCCTGTTTTTGTTTAGTAATTTTCCACGTTTCTGTCTCACAGACACAAACGTGGAATTACTAAATCTTTTTGTTAAATCCTGGTTTCAGTCCTGTTTCATGCTTGTTCTAGTCCTGGCTCAGTCCTCGTTCAGTCCTGTTTTAGTCCTTGTTTCCGTCCTGTTTCAGACCTGGTTTAGTCCTGGGTCAGCCCTTATTTAATCCTGTTTCAGTCCTTATTTAGTCCTGTTTCAGTCCGTACTCAGTGGTTTGGAGTGGATCAGACCGAACTTACAGTGTCCACTCTTAACTGAACCGTACTGTCCCTTTAAGAGGTCTTAGCGGCCAAAGGCATTAGCTAATGAGGAGCGAGATTATTGGATAAGAGAAAATACAGTCAAGACAAAACAAAGCTAGCCATTGTTAGCATCAGTTATTTACCGTTTATTCACGAACGACACTCGCATCGAGACTGAAAATATTATATTTCCAGTGCATAATGTATCGTTATCATTATCCAAGCCAGTGTGTTACATAAAGAGGTTAAATGTGGTGTGGAGTCTTTGCAGTGAAGGAAAGAAATGCCGGAAAAGATGAGGACAAACAGGAAGTAGTTTCCGGTTTACTCTTGCTTTAGCCATGTCTCACAGACACAAACTTGGAATTACTAAACATCTTTTTGTGAAGTCCTGTTTCAGTCCTGCTTTAGTCCTTATTTTAGTCCTGTTTCAGTCAATGTTTGATTCTTGTTCCAGTCCTGTTTCAGTCTTGCTTTAGTCCTGCTTCAGTCCTGTTTCAGTCCTGGTTTAGTCCTTATTTTAGTCCTGTTTCAGTCATTGTTTGATTCTTGTTCCAGTCTTGCTTTAGTCCTGCTTCAGTCCTGTTTCAATCCTGGTTTAGTCTTTGCTTCAGTCCTTGTTTCAGTCCTGGTTCTGTGTTTGTTTCAGTCCTGGTTCCGTGCTTGTTTAGTCTTTAGTTGAGCTTGTTTCAGTCCTGGTTTAGTCCCTGCTTCAGTCCTTGTTTCAATCCTGTTTCTGTCCTTGTTTCAGTCCTGGTTTAGTCCTTGCTTCAGTCCTTGTTTCAATCCTGTTTCTGTCCTTGTTTCAGTCCAGGTTTAGTCCTTGCTTGATTCTTGTTTCAGACCTGGTTCTGTCCTTGTCTCAGTCCCTGTCTCAGTCCTGTTTCAGTCCTTGTTTCAGACCTGGTTCTGTCCCGTTTCTGTCCTTGTCTCAGTCCCTGTTTCTGTCCGTGCGTACCCATGGAGAAGGCCCCCTTGTAGTCCATCTCATTCACAGACACGTCGTTGTTGCCCGGGTCCAGCAGAAACACCTTGTCGTTGTTGCAGAGCTGAAACTCCGTGTTCAGGGAGTAAACCACAGGCACAGGTCGGTTCGTCTGCTGGAAGGCGATGGGCACCAGGAACCTGACACACAACACCAAACACAGAGATCAACACGTTATATTTGGAAAGTTCATTCTGTCTTCTTCTGTAAGTATTAACTTGTGAGTTTCTTCTAATTAGACAGTTGTTAAAAGCTATAAGTTCATTTACCTGACATGTTTGGGCGGCAGGACTTCAGCCTTCATCTGAGGTGACGTGTCTCTTATCAGCATCAAGCCGCCCAAACATGTCAGCTAAATGAGCTTATAGCTGTTTAGGACCGTCTTATTGGAAGAGACTCACATTGATGAACACATTTCTTAAAGGACACATGACAGGACTTTTCAACTTTATTTCACCAAGGGCCATTTCCATTGGTCGATAAAGAAGACTCTGGATTCTCCCTCATCAATCAATCAATCAATCAATCACAATTTATTTGTATAGCACAGTTCATACAAAAGTAACACAAAGTGCTTTACAGTAATAAAAACACATTAAAACTCACAATACAATCACAATAAGAGCGTAAATAAATACATTAAAATGTACGTGACACAATAAAATACAAATCAAATTACCTTAATCATATGCACAGCTAAACAGAACAGTTTTAAGCCTAGATTTAAATACTGGCAGTGTGGGGGCCTGTCTTACATCTTCGGGGAGACTGTTCCAGATTTTAGCTCCATCATCAGAGATAACGAGCCTGTGCCCAGATCCCAGAACCGAGAACCACTTTGAACCCTTGTGTCTTTGTTGTGGTAACCACACAGACTGCTTGGGATTATTGAAACTGTGTGGTCAAACGGAATGTAAACTTTAGAATGCCGGCTGATAAGTTGTAAACATTGTATTTTCTGTTCTACTTCAATACAGCAATAGTTCTTGCTCGTCTCAGTCTTCAGACATTTCATTTTCTCACTCCCCTGTAGGGAGTGTTCCTGTAGCGCTTGAAACATACATTACATCAAACATAAAGGTTCATTTGTTCATAATGAATAAAGGTGAAGAAATGAGTGGAGCCTGAGAAATGACAGATGTCACACGTTACATAATGATGTCCTTTTGCAGGTGAAGAGTTGAGCCGAGGACACGAGGGCGGAGCAGAGTTTAAAACCCACTCTGAGCTTCTCCTCGGAGCAGAACCACCGCTGCACCGAGGTAAGACCCACTCAGACCAGAGGCTCATTTACAGAGACACTTCAGATGTTTCAGACGGGACAAGATCAGAACTGTTTATTCAATTTTCAGCAAAAGTATTCAAGTACCTGTTTGAAATGTAAGTAAAAGTAATTCACACAGATTAAAGCGTCAATTATCCAATGAATAATGTAAAAAAACACACATACCTAAAAATGTTAAATACAGTGATTTGCTTTTGTACTTTACTTTGACCACATTAGAAGAATGTTTCGTCTAAAGTGTCAAAACATTAAAGCTAGACCTTGTAATTCTAAGAGTTTTAATTGTAATAATGTATAATATAGTTTTAGTCACATCAGATAAACAGCTGTGTGTGCTCAGACTTTCACACGACACAAATGACCTTCGTCTGTGTCCAACGTTCACTGTTAACACGGTCTCTACAGATATTTAAAATGAACAAAGTACTAGTCGTATAAAAGTCATGAAGTCGCACTTTTCAAGACCCAAAGATGCTTCACACAAAGGACACAAACAGAGGATACAGTTACAGCAGGAGAGTGAGTCTGAATAATGTGAGACACATCTGATGGTCTGCACGGGACGAGGGTTCATGTTCTAGAATTTAATATTAAATAATACATGAATTTAATAAATAAAGTAAAAGATGTAAAACCAAGAGCAGGCATGATACGAAAAAATGCAAATATCGTTTAGCTCTAGTTCACATGCCTCATGTAACTTCAAGGAAAAATATTCTGCATTTTTCATATTGTTATTAGCCTTTAAACATGCTCTTGAGCACCTCAAATTTGCATCTCATGTTATGAAACAAAAAAAAGTGTATTATTCTTTAAATTACAGGCTTTATCCGTCTTTTGACAAAGGCTGATAAAGCTAAGGATGTACTAAATACATCCAGCCACTGCACTCACACATTTTCGTGACGTTAGCTGTCAACAAACATTAGCTGCGGATGAGTAGCAGCAGTGATCGTGTTTAGAGGCAGAAATGCTCATGACGAGTCTGCCAATGATTTAAGGGCTTAAAACAGAAGATTCTTGGGTAAGTGACGTATGAAGTCGAAATCACGTCCCAGAAACAAGGAAGAAGAGACGCAAGTGTTTTTCATGGTGGTAAGATTTTTGAATAAACCTTCCTCAAAACACCGTGAATGGAGCCGAATGCCACTTCAGGTGTGTTTTTGATGATGGAACATTGTTAGAACAGGGTTTAAAGAGAGAAAAAGTCACTGTAGCAGAGTATTTTATTAATATCAATAGCATCTCTCTCTCTCGTTCTCTTTCTCTCTCTCCTTTCTTCCTCTCCCTCACTGTCTACCCCCCCTCTCTCCACCATCCTCTTTACCTCCCTCTGTTCCCATCCCCCTCTCGCTCTCCTTCCTCCCCCTCCTCCTCTCAGTGAGATGACCTCCCCCCTGCTCCTCCTCCTGTTGGGCGTGTCCCTGTCCTGGGCTCAGGTGAGGATCTATGACATTCAAGGCAGGAACCTGAAGGCGGACGCCCTGAGTCTCCCCGATGCCTTCGTGACGGTGTCCTGTGGGACGGTGTCGCTGGGCCAGACCAAGATAATGAGAAACAGCGTCAACCCTGTTTGGAAGGAGGAGTTCTCCTACTTAAAGGCCAAGATAAACAACGTGCTGAAGCTGAAGGTGTGTCATATTTAAATCACTTCAGCATTATACAGTTCCTGCTAAATGCCGGCGGCCATCTTGGTTCTGGTCACGAACGTAAACGCCAAAGAAAATCTGCATAAAGTGCTCAAATTTCAGAACAGTCCTGATCTTTACCGTCAGCTGTGGTTCTGACAATTAAACAACAACAAATGACGTCGAACAAAAGAACAACATTACAAAAAACAAATTAATCCAATCATAATCACCCGCTTTAACCAGAAACAAAACACACTTGAAGAGACTGTTCCTCTGTTTCTTCCATGTTCCTTCACGTTTCTTCAATCTTTCTTTTGTGTTTCTTCTGCGTTTCTTCAGTGTTTCCTCCGTCTTTCCTCTGTTTCTTCTGCGTTTCTTCTATGTTTGTTCAGTCTTTCTTCAATCTTTCTTCCGTGTTTCTTCCATCTTTCTTTGTTTTCTCTGTTTCTTTCGTCATTCCTCTGTGTTTCCTCAGCAATTTTCTGTTTCTTCAATGTTTCTTCCTTGTTTCCTCCGTGTTTTCTCCGTGTTTCCTCTGTCTTTTTTCCGTCTTTCTTCTGTGTTTCTTCTGTCTTTCCTTGTTTCCTTCTTCTTTTCCTCCTTGTTTCTTCCATGTTTCTTCCGTGTTCCTTCCACGTTTCTTCCTTGTTTCCTCCCTCTTTCCTCCATGTTTCTTTGTGTTTCCTTCATGTTTCTTTCTTGTTTTCTCAGTGTTTCCTCCGTGTTCCTTCCACGTTTCTTCTTGTTTCTTCTTGTTTCTCGTGCAGGTGTACGATAAGGACCTGCTGCTCAACGACCCGCTGGGAGTTTGTCAGACTCAGATCAAAGTGGGGACGTACACAGTCGAGTGCTTCCTGAAGAAGGGCGGCGAGCTGCACTACACCTACACGCTCAACCCGCCCCAGAAATAACACAATAAACTCACACCTGGCAACGCACGACTGGAGTGTTCATTCAGACCCGGGACAGTCCTGGTCTGGACCTGGTTTTGTTCATGTTCCACCACAGCAATAAAACTAACAACTGGAAACTACAGACTTGAGTTTATATTTAGTTCTGTTTAGCTCTGAACCAAAGGAAAACTAATAATGTGTGTATTAAGTGTAAACAATTCATAGAATAATGATGCCATCGCCATTAAAAATATAATCATTATTTGGACTGTTCTCACTTTAAAACATGAAAATATCTTTAATAATGCCACTTGTGTTATAAAAGTGCCTCTGACAGGTTGGACAACTCATTAAACTAAAATGAGTTAAAATCTTTTACAAATCTGAGCATTTACAGTTGGATAATTATATTGGCTCTTTTCATTCAGTTTCAGTCCACATTTAATCTTTACAGCTGCTGGAGTTTTGATGGAAATTATATGCTGTTTACATGTGTATAATATGGGCTGTTTAGACATGCTGCTCATTATTCTGGGAAAGCTGCATTAAATGTGGTGTATTTAGAAGCACTGAAAAATCGTAGACCTGAGCCAAATTAAACATTGAATTTAGGCAAATAAACCTTTGCGGTAAGAGCAAACAGGACAAACAAGCAGGGTAATTCTATCATTGCACAATGATATTTTACAAACATGGACTTGAATCTGATGAAAAAGGGGAATTTCTGCATGGCCTTTTTACTTTGAGGTTCATGATCTAATTAGGCGTCTTGGAGCACGTTGAATTCTGTGTTCGTACTTATCGCTCTGAGCTTCAAACACACTGAACGACTGAACACGTGTCACATGATTTGTCCGAATGACAGAAAACGCGCCGCCTTCATGACCCGTGCGCCGCTTTGGTCGCACACCAGCCTCTACATGGGGTTAACATAGAAAACACTCAGTGTGTCTGCAGCTTAAGAAGGGGCACCGGAGGGTGTGTTCCAACCACAGGGGGATCACACCCCTCAGCCTCCCCGGTAAAGTCTACTCCAGGGACTGGAGAGGAGAATCTGACCGATAGATGAACCTCGGATTCAGGAGGAGCTTGTGGTTTTGGTCCCGGTCGTGGAACACTGGACCAGCTCTAGACTCTCCATCAGGTACTTGAGGGTTAATGGGAGTTTGCCTCAGTGACATGTGTTTGTGGATCTGGAGCATTCGACCGTGTGCTCCGGGAGTATGGGGTCCGGGGCCCTTTGCTCAGGGCTGTCCGGTCCCTGTCCGACCGGAGCAGGAGCAGGAGCTGTGCTGCTGCAGTAAGTCAGACCTGTCCATGTTGGACTCCAGGGCTGCCCTTTGTCACTGGTTCTGTTCATTATTTTTATGGACAGAATTTCTAGGTGCAGTCAGGGCCTGGAGCGTCCGGTTTGGGCACCACAGGATCATCTCTGCTGTTTGCAGATGATGTCGTCCTGATGCTTCTTCAAACCAGGACCTGCAGCTCAGGGACGAGTGTGAAGCGGGATGAGGATCATCTCCTCCAAATCTGAGGCCATGGTTCTCGACTGGAAAAGGGTGATTTACCCTCTCCGGGTGGAGAGTCCTTGCCTCAAGTGGAGGAGTTCAAGTATCTCGGGGTCTTGTTCAGAGTGAAGGATGGAGTGTGAGATTGACAGATCGGTGCAGCGTCTGCAGTGATGCGGGCGCTGTATCGGACTGTTGTGGTGAAGAAAGAGCCGAGTCCAAAGACAAAGCTCTCGATTTACCGTCAATCTACGTTCCTCTCTCACCTGGTCATGAGCTCTGGATAATACAAGTGTCGAAATGAGCTTCCTCCGCCGGGTGGCTGGGCTGGGCACTCTGGATTAGATTCTGGATTCTCCCTCAGAGAGCAACGTTCACCTCGTGTTTCTTGTCGGTAAAAACACCAACTGTCACAATCAAACAGCTTTTTCTGAACTAAAAGAACACTGACTCTGACTGAAAGACTTAACTATGGAGCTCAATTCACTTTATTCCTGAAGTTGCCGTACGCGCCGCCGTCTTGTTTCCGTTGTAGTTCACATGGAGCAGACGAGCTCAACAGAAAATAAGTTCTACTCGACTAAAAAGACGTTTTCAGGAAACCGTTGCGTTGTTGACTTGTTGTTGCTCGTGTTCATTAAACATTTTACACAAATCAATCTACTTTGTGACATTTTAGCGGTGAGACTTTTTCCTCGTTCGTCATTCGCTTTAACGGAGTTCTCGTCAAACCGAAGTGCGTTTACAACAAAAGTGCGTATCTGTGGCAAAAAACGTCAAAAGTGGGCGGGGCAGAATAAGGTGAATAGGACTTGAGGTTATTGAAATTGTGTGGTCAAACTGAATGTTTCATTTTTTCACTCACCACAGGATTCCTATAACCTGCTCACTCCAGACTATTATGTGTAATCCCTCTGAATTAGTTCTACACATTATCGATCTGGACAGGCCCCGTTGATGTAATTTGGGAAAATACGTAACGACATTTGAACTGAAGGTCGCAGCGTCACAAAAGCGGAACAAGCAAGAAATCAATAAATCCAGAAAAGTACAGACCACACAAAGCACTTCTATGGCACGATTTCAGAAGCAAAATATTCTGTAAATGTGTTGAAATGTGCTGCAGTTTGTCCGTCGGCGCCGCCATGTTTGTTTAAGTTCATCCTTTTGACAAATGTCTGTTTGTTTTATTTGTTTTGTTGTTGACGCACGTTACATAATAATGTCCTTTTGCAGGTGAAGAGTTGAGCCGAGGACACGAGGGCGGAGCAGAGTTTAAAACCCACTCTGAGCTTCTCCTCGGAGCAGAACCACCGCTGCACCGAGGTAAGACCCACTCAGACCAGAGGCTCATTTACAGAGACACTTCAGATGGTTCAGACGGGACAAGATCAGAACTGTCATTTTAATATTGTGTGAGGATTTAGGACCAAAGGTGGAAGAAGTACTTACATTTGTAGTAAAAGTACAGATACAGGGGCAAGAAAATACATAAGTAAAAGTAGCACAAAACAATTATTCTTCAGTAAAAGTATTGAAGTACCTGCTTAAAATGTACTTTTAAGAGTAAAAAGTTAAAATATTTTACACAGAGAACTATTAAAGCGTCAAATATAGTGATTTTGATAAAGAATTTGCTGATTTTTGGTCAAAGGAAGCGACTGACTCAGTGACTTAATTTACCAAGTTGTTTTTATTCATATGTTTTTGTCAAAACTTTGTCTTTAACTCACACTCTTCAGCAGGATGTCGCTGCGGACATTTCAGCAGGTCTCAAACCTTAAAGTACCTTAAAATTACTTTTTGCTTAAGACCAGTTAAAAAATGTAGAGTAAAAGTAACGTAAAAAGTAACAAAAAAAAAACGCACAGATACTTAAAAATGTTACTTAAATACAGTACTTTTACTTTTGTACTTAGAAGTCAAAACTTTAAAGCTACACCTTCTAATTCAACAAAAAGGACGGGGGTCTTCTGTGGGGCGGGGGTCCGCGGTGGGACGGGGGTGTCTTCTGTGGGACGGGGGTGTCTGCTGTGGGACGAGGGTCTTCTGTGGGACGGGGGTGTCTTCTGTGGGACGAGGGTCTTCTGTGGGACGAGGGTCTTCTGTGGGACGAGGGTCTTCTGTGGGACGGGGGCCTTCTGTGGGACAGGGGTCTAGCTGTAGGACGGGGGTCTTCTATGGGACGGGGGTCTGCGTTCACATTCTAGAATTTGATGTTGTAATAAAGTAACAGATTTAAGACTCGCTTTCTCCTCCTCCTCCTCTCAGCCATGCCGTCCCGCCTGCTGCTCCTCCTGTTGGGCGTGTCCCTGTCCTGGGCCAAGCTGAGTATCTATGTCCTTCGAGCCTCTGGCCTGGAGGGGGACATCTTGAGTCCCCCCGATGCCTTTGTGAGGGTGCTGTGTGGGTCGGTGTTGCTGGGCAAGACCGCAGTAAAGCACGACGACCACAACCCCGTGTGGGAAGACCAGTTCTCCTACGACAACGACCGGGAGTGCGAAGAGCTGCGGCTGGAGGTGTGTGACGTTTAAATCACTTCAGCGCTCGGCACGGGACGATACTGAAGTTTAATGTCACGATTATCACGGCCAAAATAATTGCGATTAACAATAACATCAGGATAGTTATTAAAATTGCTGACAGTTTGAAAATGTGACGTATAAAAGGTTTGGTTTGAAAGGAGTTAAGGAGGCTATTTTTGTAAAAAGAGAGAATCCGTCTCTAAACAGGAATGGGGGCTTAAGATTTAATTTGGCTAAGATTTATGACGGCATCCTAACACCTTGGTCCAAATCAATAGACCAGTCAAATGCTAATGAGGTCATCAGCAGTGAGGAGGGAGCTACAGCCATCAATAGAACAATAGATCTAAGACAATAATAGACCTTAGCCACAGGTGAAACTGGGCAGGGCCAACTATTAAACAAACAAAGGCAGACCAATTATCGAGTTTCAGGTGACAAACAAACAATTTTCCAAACAAAGACAGGTATTCAGTGACTCCTCCCTGGGGGCAGGACTCTCACGACTTAGAGTACCATAAACCCGAGTTCCCAGACCAGCTCTCTGATTGACAATGACTTTTGGATAAAAGTCGAAATGTCTCGATCTTCAAACAGCGTCCGGATGACAACCCCTGAAACCCTTTCTACGATGTGACGTATAAAGACATGACATCTGACATATTTGTACTTTATTATAAGTGAAAACCAAAACGATGTAGAAGAGAACATAAAGGATAAATTGTATTTTTTCTGCACAATCTGGAGACAAAATGGTGATTATCTTTGTTGGCGATTATCACGATTAAACAAAATGTAGCACAAGCGATTATTGTCTTCCCTTTTTATCACGATAAACGATATTGTTTATTGTCCCATCCCTATTCAGCCTTATAATCGGTTCCCGCCAAACACTTGACCTGTGCCGACGGCGGCCATCTTGGTTCAAGGTCGTTAATGTAAACAAATGTAAACGCCGAAGAAAATCTGCATAAACTGCTCAAACATCAGAACAGTCAGCTGTGGTTCTGACAATTATACAGCGCATTTTAAAACGCAAACGTGGCTTTGTTGTAGTGAGTGATGTAGAAAAGGCTAATAAATGATTAGCATTGGTGATTAGCTACAAGTCAAACATAATATACTGCAAGAAATCTTTAAAAAAAAAAAACTGAAATCTGGCATATAAGTGTCTGAAACTTTCCTTGTGTGCGGTAATTGTGCAGCACTAAATATTAATAAAGTTTTGGTGTGATTTTGAGCTTTTAGTGCTGACTTTCAGTTAAGTCTGTGTAAAGTCATGTAAGAGCCGTCTAAAAGCTCTGATATCTGCTCTATGAGACGTTAGAGCCAAAAATCAAAACCTTTCCGGCAACAATTGCGACACAATTTAGTGTTTACAAAAAAAGCAAAGTGCAAAACATAAACACTAAACTGTGTCCAAAGTCCAACCAGCTGCAAGTGAACTCTATTCTTGATTTATGACATAAGTTGGCATGAACCGACACAAAAAAATCCCCCCTTCAGCCAGAAACAAAACCAAACACACGATGAAGAGGCTGTTGTGTTTTATGGTGTGTTTCTTCCACGTTTGTTCCATGTTTCTTGGTGTTTCTCGTGCAGGTGTTCGATAAGGACCTGGTGTTCGACGAGCCGCTGGGAGTTTGTGTGACTGATATCAAAATGGGGACGCACCGACAGGACTGCTTCCTGGGTTCCGGCATACTGAACTACACCTACACCAATGTTCCCTCTAATTTTTCATGTGTCTGAGCAAACACACAAACTCCCTGAGCAGTGCCTTGGACCATGTGAGCGACATCAGACGCACTGGTGCCACATCGGGGTCACACTCGTTTAAAACCTGAGGTCAGCGCTGTAACAGTCTTTTTTGGGCACTTTTCACAAGACTTCGTTGGCCTTCATCCATTAATGAAGCATCCCTGGATATAATTCAGAATGTAACTTATAACAGGTAAATTTGAAAGCTGGGGGGTCCTCCCCCAGAAGATTTTCAACAAAATGGATGTAATTTCCTGGGATTTTGGCTGTTTTAGATCAACAAACTCAAATGTTACAGTGATGCATTTTATGGTCATGCAATAGGCTAATGGCAGGCCGTCCACACAAAAGCTCCGTAGTGCACCTTTAATCATATATTATGATTGCAGGCTACTTCTGCCCAAGATTCAAATGGAGGCTTTGTTTATCATAAGAAAACTTGTGGCACAGTTGGGTTCACCTGTAGTTCACATGCTGCTGATCACTTGTGTCGAAATCTAGTCAGTGTTTCTCTGTGAGCAGCACTGTCCTCTGCTCCTCTCTCTGCTCACAGCCCCTCAGCTATAATTTGGTTTAGGTAGAATGAATAAAATGGATATCATCATTAAGTTGTGTTCAAATCAGAGTCGTGGTGTTTTTTCCCTCCAAAGCTTTCATAGTTTTCTGATGCATTTTAATATAAAGATTGACTCTTATCCAGCAACACTTCTGTGCAATATTCATTTAATTCTGCATTAATTTAATTCTGTGCTTAAATTTCCCCTGGAAGCCTCTGGACAAAGTAACCTGTGTGTCATGTTTAGATCATAAGCCCATGTTTCAAATAGGCCTAATGATAATTTACAGTTAATTCTTGAAGTATGTCATTGATTAGACTTTACTGTAGCTCTGACACAACAAGTCAGTCTTCTTTAGCCTAAATAAACTTTCCGTCAGTGGCCATTCATTTTCATTCTTCCAGTTTTCACTTGGGATTATTCTGTGCATAAAGCACCTAACGCCTCGTTACGCACGCGGCTAATTTGCATATCAATACACGCGAAAACTGTGCACAGCGCTAAACTTTGTAGAGGCGCTGTGGCGTTTGCTCTGATTGGTTCGTGATATTTCACTGGTGCTGAAGACACAGGAGTCTGAGAAGTCTGTGCCGCGCTGCTCACGGCGCTCACACCGCCGCCGCGTAAAGACGCGCGGAGACAAGTCAGATCCAAAATGAATGAACTCAAATCAAGTTTGTCATCGTGAGTTCTGAGAGCTCGTGGTTGGGTCGATTAAATCTAAGAAAGTGCACAGCCTGACCCTGGATTAAGTTTGTGTCTAATGTGATGTTTGACTCCAGAGGTAATGATTTTAGTGGGACTACTTTTCCGTTTGCATGTGGAGGAGCTCGTCTGCGTGCCTGCTGGTACAGCGTACTACCACCAAAGGTTTTAGGGGTCCGCAGTAACGGGCCGTAATACGTTACTTTCAGCTCTGATAGGGAGCGCAAATCTTCGCAGTAGTTTGCGCTATTCTAGATGCATTAGTTCGTCAGCTATTTGTTCTCAAAACTCCGTGAATACGAGGCGGGTTGGTCTGGAGTCCAGAAGAAAGACTAGTTAAAAGCGCATGGAATGTAGAACTTTAGTTCCGAGCCTTTGATTTGGCGCTATGTGCTGTTTATGATCAGGTGTGTTCAGGTGCACGTCACTGTGTGTAGCTCGCGCCTCTTTTTCTCTCTCGTTTTCTCTCGTGCGCGACAAAGATTTTCTCTGCGCGATGCCCCTGGGAGTTGTGCGCAATTGCGCACGCGCGCAGCTTAGAGGGAACAGTGACCTACACGCTCACCTAACCAGCAATAAACTCATTCAGACCTGGGATAGTCCTGGTCTGGACCTGGTTTTGTTCATGTTCCACCACAGCAATAAAACTAACAACTGGAAACTTGTGTTTTGACTTAGTTCTGTTTAGATCTGAACCAAAGGAAAACTAAAATGTGTGTATTAAGTGGAAACAATTAATAAAATAATCGTGCCATCACCATTAAGAATACTGTGATCATTATGTGGACTGTACACACTTTAAAACATGAAAATACACTGCAAAAAATTTATGTCTAGAATCTAGACATGTCAAAGTCAAGGCCCGGGGGCCACATCAGGCCCTCGAGAGAGTTTTATCTGGCCCCCGTGATGATATTAATTTATTATTAGATCCGGCCCGCAGGCCGCTGCAAGCCAGCAGCCCGCAGATATAATGTACGCACCAATACTACATTTCCCACAATGCAACGGGGACGCGCCGAGCTTCATTTTATTAGCAGTCTTTAGCATAACAGCAAAAGTTATCTGACAGATACCCATCAACAATGGCAAAACGCAAGGTGGACTATGAGAACCGGGGGTTTCAAATAAGGTGGAGTTAGAGCACATGTTCACGGAGGGAGCTGGAAAACCTTTGTGTCTTCTGTGTGGAGAAAGTGTGGCGGTAATGAAAGAGTATACCATCTGTATCACTTCATTCATTTAATGTTCACGTTATGAGTTTTTTTATATAAAGGACATTTGTATTTTGTGCCTGTTGAAATTAAAAATTACTGACAGAGTCATAAGAAAATATTGCTTTATTTATCCAATCATATTGTAATATATTTTTTATGTTTTCAGTAGGTTAAATTTTGGTTTCAATGAACATTGGACAGTCCGGCCCTCGGCTTGTAGGCAAATATTTTATTTGGCCCTCCGTCCATTTGACCTTGACACCCCTGGTCTAGATCATAGACTGTACATATCAGTGGACCATGTTAGCATGCTAGCCGCCGCGTTCCAAATAGTAAGCAGCTATGGAGGCTCCTGGCTCCTGGCTCCATGAAGCCGAGCTGCCATTCACTTTCTGTGACACTGGTGCCCTTTACTCTGTAACTGTTTCTGTCAAACTCACATCTGGAACTAAAACGTCTGTTTTTACTCACTCCACATGAATCGGGTGTTTTTTTTTCCGTTAGGTTGTTATTACAATAATAACTGACCAATCAGGTGCTTCCTTTTCCAGGGGCTGTTTTCGGTCGCGTTAGCAACAGGTTTGATTGACAGCTAGCGCCGCACATTGCCGTCTCCTCTCACCGAGGAGCGGATACCGTTAGCAACCGCGCTCCTGATTAGTCCGTGTGGTTGCCACGATACGCACTCGGATTTCCAAATATGAAGTCTGGCTCCACTTTAGCCGCTATAACTGCTAGCTCCACTTTAGCCGCTATAACTGCTAGCCACGATGGGCTTCATTTGGCTGGAGCTAAACGCTATGAGTGACGTCACAATCCCATAGTCCATTGATATGTACGGTCTATGGTCTAGATGAGTTAAAATGTCTGGATTTGAGGATATTAATCTGGATTTCAGACGTTTTGACTCGTTCAGATCAGTGGAGACGATTTATTTCATGGAAGTAGATTATTTCACTTGTTTCAAACAGTTTGTGACTTGTTTCAACACATTATTTCTTATTTCAATCTAAATTATCTGTCAGTGGGTTAAGATCATTTTACTTATCCCACTGACACATTTGTTTTCTTATTTTAAGCAAAAATGATCACAGGATCAGTCAGAAATACCTCAAAACCAGTGAAATATTCTGCATCACATCAACAATTAAATCTCAGCGAGTTGAAACTTCTCAAATCCAGATAAAAATGATACATTCAAGACATTTTAAGTTTGGATAGATTTACATTTCTTGCAGCAAATATCTTTAATAATGCCACTTGTGTCTGTTATAAAAGTGCCTCTGACAGGTTGGACAACTCATTAAACTAAAATGTGTTAAAATATATTTCAAATTCTGTTAAAATCTTTACAAATTTTACAAATCTGAGCATTTACAGTTGGATAATTATATTGGCTCTTTTCACTCCGTTTCAGTCCACATTTAATCTTTACAGCTGCTGGAGTTTTGATGGAAATTATACGCTGTTTATATGTGTATAATATGGGCTGTTTAGACGCGCTGCTCATTAAGATGTTATTCTGTGAAATGCATTAAATGTGGTGTATTTAGAAGCACTGAAAAATCGTACACCTGAGCCAAATTAAAGGCCAAATTAAACATTAACTTTAGGCAAATAAACCTTTGCGGTAAGAGCAAAGAGGACAAACAGACAGGATAAAACGGACTTGAAACTGATGAAAAAGGGGAATTTCTGCATGGCCTTTTTACTTTGAGGTTCATGATCTAATTAGGCGTCTTGGAGCATGTTGAATTCTGTGTTCGTACTTATCGCTCTGAGCTTCAAATGCACTGAACGACTGAACACGCGTCACATGATTTGTCTGAATGACAGAAAACGCGCCGCCTTCGTGACCCGCGCGCCGCTTTGGTCGCACACCAGCCCCTACAGGGGGTTAACATAGAAAACACTCGCACGTTCACATGCAGCTTAAGAAGGGGCACCGGAGGGTGTGTTCCAACCACAGGGGGATCACACTCCTCAGCCTCCCCGGTAAGGTCTACTCCAGGGACTGGAGAGGAGAATCCGACCGAGGTGTATGGGGTCCGGGGCCCTTTGCCCAGGGCTGTCCGGTCCCTGTACGACCGGAGCAGGAGCTGTGCTGCTGCAGTAAGTCAGACCTGTCCATGTTGGACTCCAGGGCTGCCCTTTGTCTCTCTTTCTGTTCATTATTTTTATGGACAGAATTTCTAGGTGCAGTCAGGGCCTGGAGCGTCCAGTTTGGGAACCACAGGGTCATCTCTGCTGTTTGCAGATGATGTCGTCCTGATGCTTCTTCAAACCAGGACCTGCAGCTCTGGGACGAGTGTGAAGCAGGATGAGAATCAGCTCCTCCAAATCTGAGGCCATGGTTCTCGACTGGAAAAGGGTGATTTACCCTCTCCGGGTGGAGAGTCCTTGCCTCAAGTGGAGGAGGTCAAGTATCAAGGATCTTGTTCAGAGTGAGGGAAGGGGTGTGAGATTGACAGATCGGTGCAGCGTCTGCAGTGATGCGGGCGCTGTATCGGAACATTGTGGTGAAGAAAGAGCCGAGTCCAAAGACAAAGCTCTCGATTTACTGGTCAATCTACGTTCCTCTCTCACCTGGTCATGAGCTCTGGATAATACAAGTGTCGAAATGAGCTTCCTCCGCCGGGTGGCTGGGCTGGGCACTCTGGATTAGATCCTGGATTCTCCCTCAGAGAGCAACGTTCACCTCGTGTTTCTTGTCGGTAAAAACACCAACTGTCACAATCAAACAGCTTTTTCTGAACTAAAAGAACACTGACTCTGACTGAAAGACTTAACTATGGAGCTCAATTCACCTTATTCCTGAAGTTGTCGTACGCGCCGCCGTCTTGTTTCCGTTGTAGTTCACATGGAGCAGACGAGCTCAACAGAAAATAAGTTCTACTCGACTAAAAAGACGTTTTCAGGAAATCGTTGCGTTGTGACTTGTTGTTGCTCGTGTTCATTAAACATTTTACACAAATCAATCTACTTTATGTAACATTTTAGCGGTGAGACTTTTCCCTCGTTTGTCATTAGCTTTAACGGAGTTCTCGTCAAACGGAAGTGCGTTTACAACAAAAGTGCAACAATCTGTGGCAAAAAAACGGCAAAAGTGGGCGGGGCAGAATAAGGTGAATAGGACTTGAGGTTATTGAAATTGTGTGGTCAAACTGAATGTTTCATTTTTTCACTCACCACAGGATTCCTATAACCTGCTCACTCCAGACTATTATGTGGATCACTCTGAATTAGTTGTACACATTATCGATCTGGACAGGCCCCGTTGATGTCATTTGGGAAAATACGTAACGTCAAGATGAACATTTGAACTGAAGGTCGCAGCGTCACAAAAACGGAACAAGCAAGAAATCAATAAATCCAGTTGAGAGAAAAGCACAGACTTCTTCCTGAAACACACAAAGCACTTCTATGGCACGATTTCAGAAGCAAAATAGTCTGTAAATGTGTTGAAATGTGCTGCAGTTCGTCCGTCGGCGCCGCCATGTTTGTTTAAGTTCATCCTTTTGACAAATGTCTGTTTGTTTTATTTGTTTTGTTGTTGACGCACGTTACATAATGATGTCCTTTTGCAGGTGAAGAGTTGAGCCGAGGACACGAGGGCGGAGCAGAGTTTAAAACCCACTCTGAGCTTCTCCTCGGAGCAGAACCACCGCTGCACCGAGGTAAGAACCACTCAGACCAGAGGCTCATTTACAGAGACACTTCAGATGGTTCAGACGGGACAAGATCAGAACTGTCACTTTAATATTGTGTGAGGATTTAGGACCAAAGGCGGAAGAAGTACTTACATTTGTAGTAAAAGTACAGATACAGGGGCAAGAAAATACATAAGTAAAAGTAGCACAAAACAATTATTCTTCAGTAAAAGTATTGAAGTACCTGCTTAAAATGTACTTTTAAGAGTAAAAAGTTAAAATATTTTACACAGATTGAGAACTATTAAAGCGTCAAATATAGTGATTTTGATAAAGAATTTGCTGATTTTTGGTCAAAGGAAGCGACTGACTCAGTGACTTAATTTACCAAGTTGTTTTTATTCATATGTTTTGGTCTGAACTTTGTCTTTAACTCAAACTCTTCAGCAGGATGTCGCTGGTCTCAAACCTTAAAGTACCTTAAAATTACTTTTAGTCCAGTCAAAACTGTATTGTAAAAGTAACGTAAAAAGTAACATATTTGCTTTTACTTTTGTACTTAAAAGAATGTTTCCTCTGACGCATGGGGTGGTCTGCTGTGGGATGGGGGTCCTCTGTGGGACGGGGGTCTGCTGTGGGACGAGGGTCCGCTGTGGGACGGGGGTCCTCTGTGGGACGGGGGTCTTCTATGGGACGGGGGTCTTCTATGGGACGGGGGTCTGCGTTCACATTCTACAATTTGATGTTGTAATAAAGTAACAGATTTAAGACTCGCTTTCTCCTCCTCCTCCTCTCAGCCATGCCGTCCCGCCTGCTGCTCCTCCTGTTGGGCGTGTCCCTGTCCTGGGCCAAGCTGAGTATCTATGACCTTCGAGCCTCTGGCCTGGAGGGGGACATCTTGAGTCCCCCCGATGCCTTTGTGAGGGTGCTGTGTGGGTCGGTGTTGCTGGGCAAGACCGCAGTAAAGCACGACGACCACAACCCCGTGTGGGAAGACCAGTTCTCCTACGACAACGACCGGGAGTGCGAAGAGCTGCGGCTGGAGGTGTGTGACGTTTAAATCACTTCAGCGCTCGGCACGGGACAATACTGAAGTTTAATGTCACGATTATCACGGCCAAAATAATTGCGATTAACAATAACATCAGGATAGTTAATTAAAATTGCTGACAGTTTGAAAATGTGACGTATAAATGGTTTGGTTTGAAAGGAGTAAAGGAGGCTATTTTTGTCAAAAGAGAGAATCCGTCTCTAAACAGGAATGGGGGCTTAAGATTTAATTTAGCTAAGATTTATGACAGCCTCCTAACACCCTGGTCCAAATCAATAGACCAGTCAAATGCTAATGAGGTCATCAGCAGTGAGGAGGGAGCTACAGCCATCAATAGAACAATAGACCTTAGTCACAGGTGAAACTAGGTGAGGCCAACTATTAAACTAACAAAGGCAGACCAATTATCAAGTCTCAGGTGACAAACAAACAATTTTCCAAACAAAGACAGGCGTTTAGTGACTCCTCCCTGGGGGCAGGACTCTCACGACTTAGAGTACCATAAACCCGAGTTCTCAGACCAGCTCTGATTGACAATGACTTTTGGATAAAAGTCGAAATGTCCCGATCTTCAAACAGCGTCCGGATGACAACCCCTGAAACCCTTTCTACGATGTGATGTATAAAGACATGACATCTGACATATTTGTACTTTATTATAAGTGAAAACCAAAACGATGTAGAAGAGAACATAAAGGATAAATTGTATTTTTTCTGCACAATCTGGAGACAAAATGGTGATTATCTTTGTTTGGCGATTATCACGATTAAACAAAATGTAGCACGAACGATTATTGTCTTCCCTTTTTATCACGATAAACGATATTGTTTATTGTCCCATCCCTATTCAGCATTATAAATCGGTTCCCGCCAAACACTTGACCTGTGCCGCCGGCGGCGGCCATCTTGGTTCCGGTCGTTAATGTAAACAAATGTAAACGCCGAAGAAAATCTGCATAAACTGCTCAAACATCAGAACAGTCCTGATCTTTACCGTCAGCTGTGGTTCTGACAATTATACAGCGCATTTTAAAACGCAAACGTGGTTTTGTTGTAGTGAATTATGTAGAAAATGATAATAAATGATTAGCATTGGTGATTAGCTACAAGTCAAACATAATATACTTCAAGAAATCTTTAAAAAAAAAAACAGAAATATGGCATATAAGTGTCTGAAACTTTCCTTGTGTGCGGTAATTGTGCAGCACTAAATATTAATAAAGTTTTGGTGTGATTTTGAGCTTTTAGTGCTGACTTTGATGAAGGTCTTGATCAGTTAAGTCTGTGTAAAGTCATGTAAGAGCTGTCTAAAAGCTCTGATATCTGCTCTGTGAGACGTTAGAGCCAAAAATCAAAACCTTTCCGGCAACAATTGCGACACAATTTAGTGTTTACAAAAAAAGCAAAGTGCAAAACGTAAACACTCGTCTGTGTCCAAAGTCCAACCAGCTGCAAGTGAACTCTATTCTTGATTTATGACAAAAATCCCCCGCTTCAACCAGAAACAAAACCAAACACACAATGAAGAGGCTGTTGTGTTTTATGGTGTGTTTCTTCCATGTTTCTTCCACGTTTCTTGGTGTTTCTCGTGCAGGTGTACGATAAGGACCTGCTGATTGACGACCCGCTGGGAGTTTGTGTGACTGATATCAAAATGGGGACGCACCGACAGGACTGCTTCCTGGGCTCCGGCATGCTGAACTACACCTACACGCTCAGCTAACCAGCAATAAACTCATTCAGACCTGGGATAGTCCTGGTCTGGACCTGGTTTTGTTCACGTTCCACCACAAGAATAAAACAAACAACTGGAAACTTGTGTTTTGACTTAGTTCTGTTTAGATCTGAACCAAAGGAAAACTAAAATGAAATGTGTGTATTAAGTGGAAACAATTAATAAAATAATCGTGCCATCACCGTTAAGAATACTGTGATCATTATGTGGACTGTACACACTTTAAAACATGAAAATACACGGCAAAAAATGTATGTCTAGATCATACACTGTACATATCAGTGGACCGCGTTAGCATGCTAGCCGCCGCGTTCCAAATAGGAAGCAGCTATGGAGGCTCCTGGCTCCATGAAGCCGAGCTGCCGTTCACTTTCTGTGACACTGGTGCCTTTACTCTGTAACTGTTTCTGTCAAGCTCACATCTGGAACTAAAATGTCTGTTTTTACTCACTCCACATGAATCGGGTGGTTTTTTTTTCGTTAGGTTGATCATAAATCAAGTTATTAGCAATAATAACTGACCAATCAGGTGCTTCCTTTTCCAGGGGCCGTTTTCGCTCGTGTTAGCAACAGGTTTGATTGACAGCTAGCGCCGCACGTTGCCGCCGTGTTCTCTCACCGAGGGGCGGATACCGTTAGCAACTGCTAGCAACCGCGCTCCTGATTAGTCCGTGTGGTTGCCACGATACGCACTCGGATTTCCAAATATGGAGTCTGGCTCCGCTTTAGCCGCTATAACTGCTAGCTCCACTTTAGCCGCTATAACTGCTAGCCGCGATGGGCTTCATTTGGCTGTAGCCAAACGCTATGGGTGACATTACAATCCCATAGTCCACTGATATGTACGGTCTATGGTCTAGATGAGTTAAAATGTCTTGATTGTAGGATATTAATCTGGATTTCAGACGTTTTGACTCGTTCAGATCAGTGGAGACGATTTATTTCATGGAAGTAGATTATTTTACTTGTTTCAAACAGTTTGTGACTTGTTTCAATACATTATTTCTTACTTCAATCCAAATTATCTGTCAGTGGGTTAAGATCATTTTACTTATCCCACTGACACATTTGTTTTCTTATTTTAAGCAAAAATGATCACAGGATCATCAGAAATACTTTGAAACCATGAAATATTCTGCATCACATCAACAATTAAATCTCAGCGAGTCAAAACTCCTCAAATCCAGATAAAAAATATGAATTCAAGCCATTTTAAGATCAGATAGATTTACATTTCTTGCAGTGAATATCTTTAATAATGCCACTTGTCTGTTATAAAAGGGCCTCTGACAGGTTGGACAACTCATTAAACTAAAATGTGTTAAAATATATTTCAAATTTTGTTAAAATCTTTACAAATTTTACAAATCTGAGCATTTACAGTTGGATAATTATATTGGCTCTTTTCACTCCGTTTCAGTCCACATTTAATCTTTACAGCTGCTGGAGTTTTGATGGAAATTATACGCTGTTTATATGTGTATATTATGGGCTGTTTAGACATGCTGCTCATTAACCTGTTATTCTGGGAAATGCATTAAATGTGGTGTATTTAGAATATTTTAGAGGCACTGAAAAATCGTACACCTGAGCCAAATTAAAGGCCAAATTAAACATTAACTTTAGGCAAATAAACCTTTGCGGTAAGAGCAAAGAGGACAAACAGACAGGATAAACAATGATATTTTACAAACATGGACTTGAAACTGATGAAAAAGGGGAATTTCTGCATGGCCTTTTTATTTTGAGGTCCATGATCTAATTAGGCGTCTTGGAGCATGTTGAATTCTGTGTTCGTACTTATCGCTCTGAGCTTCAAATGCACTGACGGACTGAACACATGTCACATGATTTGCCCGAATGACAGAAAACGCGCCGCCTTCGTGACCCGCGCGCCGCTTTGGTCGCACACCAGCCTCTACAGGGGGTTAACATAGAAAACACTCGCACGTTCTGCAGCTTGTGACGTCATCAAGAGCAACGTGCCAGTGTAAATACAGAGACAATTTACACAAAACGGACACAATCTTTTGACAGTTTAAACCAAACTAAGGCCCGGGGGCCAAAAGCGGCCCGCAGACCAATTTTTCTTGTCCCTCAAGCTTCCTGGTGAATTGGCCCACATTGCCCTAAGACATACTTTTTACAGCAAATTTCAGATTTTCTACTATTATAACCTAAATAACTAACATTTTGGTGTGAGGCAGACCTGATATTAAAGCACTGAGACTGAATTTAGGTGTGGTGGCACTTTGAAAATCAACTTTTTTGAACGTTTCACGATTTAATTGTGGCCCTTCGCTTGGTCTAAATTTCAGTATGTGGCCCTCGGTGGAAAAAGTTTGGACACCCCTGGTTTAAACAATCGTTCAACAAAATAAAGGTGTTATCAGATATTGTTTTTCAAATCATAACTAGTGTGTCATGTATATGGATGTCGGTCCTTGTTTACAGTCAGGTTGCTATGGTAACAGTTCTAGAATTACCTCTAACTGTGTCATATTTGTGCTCATGTCCGACCAGGAAGTGACATTACACAATTAACTTGTCAAAAACTGTCAAATTGGCAAAATGTTTAGTAAAATCTTAAATATTATCATGTTCACTGTTTTAGTCAAATGTGTAGTTTAAACTGTCATAACGACTTTAATGATGTATGATGTGTGTTCTGTAGAGCAGTGGTTTCCAACCTTTTTTGTCTTGAGGACCCCAAAGCTTTGTCCCACACCCCTTAACTTGAGTTTCAGCCAAATAAATGGGTTTAAAAGTCGCATATTGTCAATTAGTACTTATGTTTTTTTGTTTTAATTATAATAATGGCCCAAAATACTCCAAAAAGATGCTACGTTTACAACTAATCACACCTTTTAATCAGTGCGTTTCATCTTCTTTAAAAACCTTAAACCGTTCCAAGTGCCCCCTGCTCTCATGTACCCCTTGGGATCCTCGCACCCCTGGTTGGGAAACACTGCTGTAGAGAGTTGGGACGTACTTCTCTGGGGCGTGTGCAGTGCAGGACAGGGGCTTGTCTCCCGGGTCAATCCACGGCTGAGTCGGCTGAACCGTACACGGGATCAGGAACACCGTGTACTCCCCCGAATAGTCCTTCCTGTTTCACCCAGACGCACATTATTAGACACAGAGCTGCAGCGATACAGAGGAATAATCCACAATAACAAACATTTTACATCATAATTGTTATCTGGGCTATACAGACTCTAAAACTCATGCAGAAAGACCTTTTATAATAAAGATAGAAACAGTATTAAAACAAAATGCCCAAAAAAGTATACAACATTTTACATTTTGATCATTTTACACACGCAAATTCATAAATATTCTCTATCTAGAGGTCTTCAATCAACACATTCAACCTTTTATTTAGTTGAAAATGTGTTTAAAAAGTCTCAATGAAAATTAAATTGCCTAGTCGACTAATCTAAAAAACGACTGACTGATCAACTATAAAAATAATCGGAGGTGTGGCAGCTTGAACACTGTCCTCTGGTTCTTCCTATTTTCCCAGCAATCAACAATATTTAACATTTTACTTCACTTGTAGCCTGTTCATTGCTGTTCACATGTTTTTTCTCTTCCTCACTTCCCTCGGGGAGCGGAAACTGTTTCAGAAAGCTTAGCTTTACTAGGTGTAAATTGTAATTCTAATACTGCAATCTTAACTTTGAGGTGCTGGTGTCTGCAGTGAACTTCAGTGCTAAGATAATATTGATGACGATGAAGTGTGAGTGAACGATCGAGTGTCAGAGACGGTATGAAAACTGTAAATAATGCACATTGTACTCCCCCCGTCCCTGATCCAGGACTGCAGATCGAAATGAGCTTGCATCGCTATAATCTGGTGCAATCATCTTTGTCCCCGAGCATAATGTCCTTGTACATGGTCCTGTTCAAATAAATACATTTTTTTAAAAAAACTGCGGCGGCTGCTCCCCAACCCTGACCTGTGACCTGGATGTTCCCATTTGCCTGGAGGAACTCTCTCAGCACTGAATGAACTTACTTTTTCTTTCTTTTCTTTTCTTTTGTAGTTTTTCATTTCAACTGCTAAATATCTAAACTTCTTTCTACCTTTTGGCCCATCGAGGCAAATGTTGCTGTGATTTGAACAAACTGATGTGATGTGAAGTGTGACCTCTGACCTGCTGTAGGAGCTGGTGGCCCTCCACAGCTGATACGGCGAGTCGAAGCTCTGAGCGCTCCACAGCAGCTGCAGGTCGAACTCCATCCCCCCCAAATGATCCGGGGCCATGAGCCGAGACTTGTGCCCGGGCAGGGTGTGGTGCTCTGGCACAAACTGGCCTGCAGGGGGCGCACGGACAGTTACGACACACAGGAGAGCAGACATCGGCGGTGGAAAGTAAAGTAAAAGTGCAGCGCTGAGGGAATATTTTCAGGTATCTGTACTTTACCTGAGTACAGTTTACAGTAAATAATTTTTGTATCTGTGCGTTTTTGAACTGGACTGAAAAGTAAAAGTATTTTTTCTTAGGATTTTTGACAAAGGGGCTTATTTTTTTAGCATGTTTTAAGTAGAACTCAGTAACTTCAGCGACAGAGCTCCCCCTGCAGGTCTCTTGTGAAAATACACTGCCAGAAAAAAGACGCTAAAAGCTTTTTTTCCCCTTTCGATCCCCTTCCTTTTTATTGAAATAAGGAAGTACAATCGCATACGAAAACATTTCATGTCGCCAAATATAAAAAAGGGAGCCAAGGTTTCTCAGGATATGTTTCAGCCCAGAAACAGCAGGGGGCGACGACGGGAGCTTCAAACGCCCCGAAAATACAATTACAACCACCACACAGACTTATGAAGACGTTAAATAAGGTTAAAATGTTACTTAGTTCTACTTTAAAGTGACATTTTGCTTATGTTAAATTCCAAGCTTTGAGAAAACAAAAGGAGGCTGAATAAATAAAAAATGACAAGGAAAACTGCTTCTGATTACTCAAAATCTGGACAACTGAAGATCACAATTCTACATTTTAATAGTTCTCTAAATCTTTACTTTCTACCCTTAAAGTACATATCTGAAGTTACATCCCAATACTATTACTTTAAACAGACCTAAGTTACATTTTCACCTTATTAAACGTCTTTGGAAGTCCGTGTGGTGGTTGCAAATGCGTTTTCGTCGCCCCCTGCTGTCTCTGGGCGGAAAACCAGAGAGAGACATCGACCCAAAGACAACTCTGAGAAACTCTGGCTCTTTTTTAAAATAATTGCCAACGTGAAATGTTTTTGTATGTGATTGTACTTCCTTATTTCAATAAAAAAGACGTGTATTTTCACAAGAGAACTGCAGGGGGAGCTCTGTCGTTGAAGTTACTTAGTTCTGATTTAATTCGATGCGTTTGCTTATACTTTTACTTGTGTATTTTTTGCTCCAGTGCCTGTACTTTTACTTAACAAAAAGCAGTACTTCTTCCACCACCGGCGCAGACAGTTCCATGTTTGTCCCGTACCTCTGAACTTGGCGTGCGTCTTGAACTCGATGACCAGGCGCCCGTCGTCTCGGATGTAGATCCTGATGATCTGCAGTCGGGCCGAGAGCACGCTGTCCGTCTGGATACCTGCGAAGTCAAGTCGGACGTTCATACGTTTACGTTCAGGGAGTAAAACTGTCAAATGCGTTCAAAAGCCGGCGCAAAGACTGTCCAAATGTAAAACTATTTAAACACGGATTGGAAGGAATTTTGTTTGAAAAGTATAAGAAGGAGAATGAGCTTTTGTTTGTAAAAGAAGGGTTTAAAAGTTAAATTTGTCTCATCCCAGTACAGATTTGTTGTTAAAGCAGATCTTAGGGTCAAAAAGACACCGCTGTGTGCTGTTTGCATCTCATTAAAGAGCGTTTTATTCTCCACAAAGCAGGAAGTGTGCTGTTAGCAAAAAAAAAATTAACTCATGTCAGCTGGACAAAGGTTTTCAGACTGGAGATGTTTTGACACTCATCCAAGTCGCTTCTTCAGTTCAAACAGAGAGTGCTAGTTGTTGTTAGCTTCACCGTGAAGGTGCTGAAAGCTGGGAAAAGTCTTTAGAAACTCATTTTCTGAAAAGTCGAGCTTTGCAGCACTGTTTAAACATACATGAATCAATCAAAACGCAACTTTGAGTTAACTAATGCTCAGGAAATGCTGTTGTAACAAGGCTGAAAGAGATTTAAAGTCGTTTTTTTGCTTAATATGTTGCCTTTAAAATCTATTTGAAGGTTCTAATGTTTTTCTAATTCTGACTTAGTTTGGTGAGAGGGCACCTGTGGTAAATATTAAAATATTAAGCATTGTTTTACATTTCTGAAGGTGCAGTTCGTGAAAGAATTTTTGATAAGTAAAGCTGTAAAATTACTGAGTTGCGTTCTAAAACAGAATCCCTCAGTGATGTCATCAAAAAGCGACAAACCGTTGAAAATAGGGAGACAATTTACAGACAACTGGTATTGTTTAAATGATCATTCAACAAAATAAAGGTGGTATCATTTGTCAAATCATAACTATTGTGTAATTTTTATAGATTTTGACCCTCGTTTTCAAAATGGTTGCTAGGTAAGAGTTGTGGAATAACGATGTCATATTTGTGCTCGTAACATTATGAACATTACAAAAACTGTCAAACGGGGGACAAACAGGCAAAATGTTTCATAAAATCTTGAACATAGTATAATAATTATGAAATGTGGCGTCTAACCCGTCATATACACTTTTTGCCACAGATACGCACTTTTGTTGTAAACGCACTTCCGTTTGACGAGAACTCCGTTAAAGCTAACGACGAACGAGGGAAAAGTCTCACCGCTAAAATGTTACATAAAGTAGATTGATTTGTGTAAAATGTTTAATGAACACGAGCAACAACAAGTCAACAACGCAACGATTTCCTGAAAACGTCTTTTTAGTCGAGTAGAACTTATTTTCTGTTGAGCTCGTCTGCTCCATGTGAACTACAACGGAAACAAGACGGCGGCGCGTACGGCAACTTCAGGAATAAGATGAACAGACTTTAAATAGTTAGCCCCGCACCTGTTCTCCAGAGCACAGTGTCGTAGAAGAAGGAGAACTCCATCTCGGTGTGGTGCTCGAGCGAAGCCCAGCCTCGAGGAGCCGTGACGTAGATGTAGGACACGTACAGAGGAACCTGCACCGTCAGGAAGGACTGGGCCGAGTCCCGCACCTGAAACACGGCACACTTTTACACAAACCGCAAATGCAAATAACAGGAAAAAAACTGTAGTGTCTGCAAAAAATGAATGTCTAGATGAGTTAAAATGTCTTGATTTGAGGATATTAATCTGAATTTCAGACGTTTTGACTCGTTAAGATCAGTGGAGACAATTTATTTGATGGAACTGGATTATTTTACTTTTCAAACCGTTTCTGACTTGTTTCAACCATAGACCATGTATAAATCATTGGACTGCTGGAGTGTGACGTCATAGCGTTTGGCTCCAGCCAAATGAAACCAATTGTGGCTAGCAGTTATTGCGGCTAAAGTGGAGCCACACTCCATATTTGGAAATCCGAGTGCGTTTCGTGGCAACCACACGGACCAATCAGGAGCGCGGTTGTTAACAGTTTCCGGCCCTCGATGGGAGGAGACAGCGGCAACGTACGGTGCAAGCTGTCAATCAAACCTGTTGCTAACACAAGCGAAAATGGTCCCTGGAAAAGGAAGCACCTGATTGGTCAGTTATTACTGTAATAACTTGATTTTATGAAGAACATAACTTTAATAAAACACCAGGATCATGTGGAGTGTGTCAGCCTGACATTTTAGTCCCAGATGGTGAGTTTGACAGAAGCCGTTACAGAGAAAAGACTCCAGTGTCACAAAAGAAAGTGAGTGGACACTCGACTTGATGGAACCGGTACAGACTCCATGGCGGCGGCAGCAGGCTCAGGCAGTCCAGTGATTTACTGTCTATGATTTCAATACATTATTTCTTACTTCAATGCAAATTATCTATCAGTGGGTTAAGATAGTTTTACTTACCCCACTGACAAATTTATTTTCTTATTTTAAGTAGAATTATCACAAGATCAGTCAGAAATACCTTGAAGCCAGTGAAATATTCTGCATCACATCAACAATTAAATCTCATTGAGTCAAAACTCCTGAAATCCAGATAAAAATGATAAATTCAAGCCATTTTAAGATTGAATAGATTTACATTTTAGTTTATTTGAAACAATGTATTGAAACAAGTCAGAAACAGTTTGAAACAAGTAAAATAATCTAGTTCCATCAAATAAATCGTCTCCACTGATCTTAACGAGTCACAACGTCAGAAAAGTCAGATTAATATCCTAAAATCAAGCCATTTTAACTCATCTAGAAATTAATTTTTGCGGTGCACATGTTGAAAGCCCATTGTACCTGGAAGTCGGCGGTGACGGAGCCTCCGCACACGTCGATGAGCTCCGTCATGTCGTAGAACGCGTCGAACGTCCAGATGCAGCTCTTCAGGTTCAGGTGTTTGTAAAGCTGCAGCGTCCGGGGCTCACGGACGCTCGGGTTGAACTGGTACGGCCGGTCGAACCCGGGGCCCAGCGAGATGCTGTCGTACGAGACGTCGTCCAGGAAACCGGACTCTGAGCCGGGAAAGGACGAAATGTCAGAAATGTGGAGGACGAAAGAGCCTGTTCCACTTTCATTGATTTCATCCAGGGCTGGGCGATATGACAAATGATTATTATGCCGATTTTCTTGGGGCCAGATCATGATTTTGGTTTTGTCATGATTCACTTTGTATTTCTCTGTTGTCTATAACAAAGCTGCAAGATTTACGAAAAATATACAATTGTTTTTCTGACCAGTGCGATGGTGATTTATGTTTTAATAAAAGGATTCTGTTCAGATGTTTAGCTGCGTTTTTGTCACGTTCAGTTTGTGTCATATTTAAACGCATTTTTGACGCTTTTAGTCACGTTTTGCGTCTATTGTATGTAGGCGCATTTTTGGTTTTGGTTTGATTTTGAACACATTTTTACAGCTTTTGGTCACACTTTTGTTGCTTGTTTCAGAAAATGTTTGTACAAATCCAAACTACAATGTTAGCAGTTTTTAGTCAAATCAAAGCAAGACATTTTGTAGTTTGTGGAAGAAATTATTGCACTTCAAAATTGCAGCCTTTGCGATTTGCTCATTGCATCCATTAAAATTACGATTTATGTCGATTTGGTTTAATTGTTCAACCCTGGCCTTTAAGAGGTAAATAAAGTCATCTGCTCAGAGGCTCAAGAGGCTAAACAACAGGAGAAAAAGTGTGTTTGACAAAATGTGAAATATATTTATCTTAACTGCATTTTTGTCAAATGAGTCGTCCAACTGTCAGAGGCACTTTAACGTATCTTTCTCTCAAACGCGTACCTGGAGGTGTGTCTGGTGCAATGTTGGGAAAACAAATGTGACTATTCATTAAACCAGTGTTTTTCAACCTTTTTTGGGTTGTGGCACACTTTTTGGGTTTAAAAGCTACCACAGCACACCAACTTCTACAAAAACATGACCAAAACAGACCATTTAGTTAAAAAAATGTGGAATATAACAAGCCAACTAATGTTTGTGCCACTGTCTGGTTCTTTCAATTTGGTAATAGTGATGGTTTTGTGTTATTTTTTGGTGCAGAAGTAGCTCGGGACATTCCAGAAAAGTAAATTAGTCAATTACATCCACATTTGTCGTCACATCTGTTAACTCGACTGGACTTTTTTTGAAGGGACACCTGGCAAAACGTCAAGGCGCACTAGTGTTGAAAATCAAGGCATTAAACCAGACATGTCCAAACTAAGGCCCGGGGGCCAAATGCGGCCCTCAGACCAATTTTTCTTGGCCCTCAGTCTTCCTGGTGAACTGGCCCACATTGTCCTGATAAGTACTATTTACAGCACATTTCAGATTTTCTACAATTCCAACCTAAATAACTAACATTTTGGTGCCACACAGACCTGATATTAAGGCACTGAGACTGAATGTAGATGTGGTGGTGCTTAAAACATCAGATAAATGCAGCTTTTTTAACGTTTCATGATTGATTTGTGGCCCTCCGCTTGGTCTATATTTCAATATGTGGCCCTCGATGGAAAAAGTTTGGACACCCTTGCACTAAACCATTTGAGCGGTGTGAAAGTGCCGAGTGCAGTTACCGGAGATGCCCTGCAGGTCTTTGAGCGTGACCAGGTTGGAGCAGACGTGCTGCTGTCTGTAGATGGACTCGGACAGCAGGAAGTGCAGGTTGTGGAGGGGCAGAGTGGACACCAGGGGCAGCATCCCGTCCTGGTGAGGAATCTGCACCGAGATGTGGATCCTGCAAACGAGAAAACGGGAAATGGTCGTGAATTGACGGCATGGATTCATTAAAATAACTGGATCGGACACTGCTAGCTTAAACCTGCCATGAGTTAACCCCATAGAACTATACTTAAACCTGGAAGATGAACCAAAATGGCGCCCTGTTCCTCCCTGTGGCCTGAGCTCATTGGCGCATGACCCCAAAAAAAGTTTCTTACTTCCGCATTTACTTCCTGGTACAATCCCCCATGATGCTTTGAGCGACGTGAACGACCAGCAGTTGCACGTTTTTGTGTTAGCGTTAGCTTGTGTGATTGTAATTGTGTTCTTCATGTTAGACACACGTGAAGCGTCTGAAATGAAATAAAATACAACTTACAGGTGTCTCTAGTCGAGCCTTTTCCACGAGCTTCTGTTTGTATCTGACGCTCGTTCATGTGACTCACACATGTTTGTGTGACGTCACTTCATATAAAAACGGTAATTTCTGTGATTTTAGAAACAGTAGAAAAGAACATTTCCTTCTATTTTATTTAAATACTGATAATAATTCAGTCCTGTCTGTGATTATAATGTGCAGTGATAGAAAAAGGCTGGTTCCAAGAGGCTGCAGTACCTCACACGACCACTAATCAATCTGGGACACGGACAGAGGGGGCGTGGCTTATCCAGTTCATTTAATATATCCATGGTTAACCCCAGAGGCCAGTCCATTGAAACACACAGTGGCGGACTTAGGAATCTGTGGGCCCAAGGCTAAATTAAGTACAGGCCCCTCCTTACCAAGTGTGATTTTCTGTAACTTTTCTGTTGTGTCTTGAATTGTTCTTGAAGGAAGCTTTTGTTGTTGTTTTTTTTTTTTTTTTTTTTTTTTTTACATTTTAAAGCTTAAATGTTCTAAACAGGTTCAAACAGGGATTTGGGGGTCGTTCTCCAGAAGAATAATTAAGAAATCAGACTATATTTCTTGTTTGTTGGTGCATTTTAACACATGTTCAGCTGATGCTACATGCCTTTCATTAGAAATTTATTTACTAATTAGTTTTATTATGTTGGTCTTTTTCTTGTCTAAAAGGTACACTGCACTACTTATAGAGATAAGTCTGTTATCTGAAGTTCGGGAGCAGGACCACACCTCATCCACGCCCCTCCGGTGACTACTCTATTTAAGCTTCCCGGTCACACACACCAGTGTTCGTTATTTCGTGCCCCTCCCTCCCACCCTCTTCTAATTATTCTGTCTTATCCTTTAGTCGGGGGGTATCGAGGCCCGGGAGCCTGCTGCCCTCATCGCTAGAAGCCCCAAAACTGCATTTATCATCTACTCTCATGCATTTTGTCGTTCTCGTTCGCCAATAAAATTCTGCATCCAAGCTTGAGGTTGTGGTCCTTGCTAGTGAATACTTACTTTACTGTGATATTGAGAAAAAAGCAACTGTTTTCGTGTGCCTGTGTTGATCGGGGGCATCTGATTGGGTGCCCCTTCAGGTTGGGGGCCCAAGGCAATTGTGGCCTGTTGCCTAAAGGTAAATTCATCACTGAAAACAAAGAGTTGGGCTGACAGGGGCCTCCAGCTTTCACAGAGGTCAGATTTTTTTCTATTTTCAGAGCTTGAACATTTTCTCAGTTCAAACTTTTTAATCTTTACTTCGACTCGCTCTGCTGCGTGCTGCTCCACTCCAGCAGCTCTCACTCTCATTGGTCGGAGTGGCCACTAATGTAAAGCTGGAGAGCCATCAGACTTGAATGGAACGCCAGCTGTCAGTGTACACTGTTGTTGTGCCCTTATACAAAACACTTCACCCTCCTTCCTCAGTAAAGCTACTTCTGAAGCTGCCCTGAGGCTAACAGACAGAAGTGTGGCAGCCAATCTGAGCCAACCGCTTTAAAGATGCACCCCAGCTGCTCTTTCACCCACTGTTCAACAACGACAAGAGCAAACGCCGAGTTTAAGAGTGACATTTTGCCAAAAAGAGACACGAGGACAAGGAGAAGAGTAAAGTCATCGAACGGGCCAAGTTTGTCAAGTTATCCACGAATGCTAACAGCAGCTGTGGGCTAAATGCTACTGCGTTTCTAGCGCCGCCTGCTGTATTTTTACATCTACAGAACATTTACTATTTACTTTTCTTAAGAAACCCCGAATCAACAATGTCCGTTAAGACTTCTCAGTGACTCGACTCGAATTAACTGTCCTTGAAATAGACATCATTTGCCAAGAAAAGTATTTGTAAGTGTGTTTTTTTTCATCTCTGTGAACATGCTCTTCTCCTAGGTCAAAGGTCGTTCAACATCTGGTTCAAGTAAGACCTTATATGGTCTCCTGACAACCCATTCGTTACTTTAAGGTTCCTCTACACCCATTTATGTCCAGTCTTGGTATGCAAGGGCCTCTTGATTAATATGTGTTCATACTTCTTTGTGTTCGTAGAAACATAAGCTCTGTACTTGGAACTCATTATGTACGCCCACTTTTACTCTGTTTTACATAGACGTATAAACTGGTGGTCTCTTCTGTGCTTCTTCATCGCTTTGTCTGCAAATCCGCAGACAAAGCGTCTGGATCCAGTAAACTATTTTCACATCTACCTGGTCTGGCCTTCTTTGATTTGAATCACTTAATATCATGGATGTATTAAAAGAACTGGATAAGGTACGCCCCCTCTGTCTGTGTCCCAGATTGATTAGTGGTCGTGTGAGGTATTGCAGTTTCTAAAATCACCGAAATGACCGTTTTTATATGAAGTGACGTCACACAAACATGTGTGAGTCACATGAACGAGCGTCGGACGATACAAACAGAAGCTCGTGGAAAAGGCTCGACTAGAGACACCTGTAAGTTATATTTTATTTCATTTCAGACGCTTCACGTGTGCTCTAACATGAAGAACACAATTACAATCACACAAGCTAACGTTAACACAAAGACCTGCAGCTGCTGGTCGTTCACGTCGCTCAAAGCATCATGGGGGATTGTGGTCATGTGGTGCCCTAAAGCAAAGATGGCCGCCTCCGTATCAGGAAGTAAATCCGGAAGTAAGACATTTTTTTGGGGTCATGACCAATGAGCTCACTCCATAGGGATAAACAGGGCGGCGGCCATTTTGGATTCATCTTCCAGGTTTTATTACAGTTCTATGCTTAATATCAGTGTTCGAAGAGGAGAAAAAGATGAGTTCCACATTTAATCAACAGAGCTTTCCCCCCACGGCAGACCACGCCCTCGAATGTGAAGAGCTGCCGACTGTATCTACAGACAGTACACGCTCTATTTGGAGCTGGACTCAAACCCCCAACCCTCCGTTCACAGGACAGGCCCGGCGCTGACCTGTTGGGGTGCTCCTTGTGCTTGACGTCCAGGTACTTGAGCGTGGCGATGAAGGACTGCGCCTGGAAGCCCCGCGCCGTGCCGGTGGTGACGGGCGTGTGGCAGATGGCGCCCTCCGTCCCGATGGTGGCGATGTTGCTCCTCAGAGGGGTCCCCAGATGTCCCGCCTTGTCCCGAGCCTGAGCCACGCAGCGCACGTGGAACCGCCGCGAGAAGTAGATACTGTCCAAGACCTGACACAGGAACACACGACTTCACTGCAAGAATCACTCACATCAGAGTGTTTTACAGTTTTATGTCTTTATTGTGAAGTATCTTGTTGTTGTGTAAATAAAATGGATTGGAGAACATTTTATTTAATAGTCTACACATATTTCAGAATTCAGAACATGTTTCAAAAAGTTTAATAGCTGAGAAAGTAACCATTAAAGTGCGTATGACGGGTTTTGGGGATTTTCTAATTTTGACTTTATTTGGTGTATTAATACCTGTTGTAAATATAAATGTTAGTTTTACACCAATCAAGCAGCCATTTGTGAAGGACAATTTGGCAAGGCTTGTTTTACACTGGGGAATACTGCACTTATGCAGTATTGCTTTGCTTGTTTTGTTTTTGTATTTCTATGGACCGAAGAAAAATAAACGAACTAACTAACTAACCATGTGGTTGACGCTCGTGTACGGCGTGGTGTCAGTCACGGTCTCAAACGGCGACCTGGCCCCGTTGGTGTCCGTCGGAGCGGCCACTTCCCAGGAGAAGTGCACTTTGCTCTGGTTGATGCCGGCCTCGTCGCAGCGCTCCTTCATCACGGAGTACTTGGGGTAGTGCGGGTCACAGGGGGTCACGCACACCAGGGGGTAACCGGGCGAGGGCCCCTTCTTGACGCCTTCTTTGGTCGCCTCCGCCACGTGGTCGTAGTCGGCTAAAGACGCCACCTGCAAAAACGACAGCGCGGCGTGTTGTTATTGACCCAAGTAATGAATCTGTCTGGTCACACTTTGGAACCGTGATTAATCAGATCAGAAGTGTCATTATTAACATCTATTTTGAAGGATTTTTGCACATTTTCCTCTGAAAATTTAATCTTTTTTTAAATTATTACACAGATCTGAATACATTATTTAAAAGCCTAATTAATGAAGTCAAGACGTTGCATTTCATGTTGAATCTGTGGCTTCATGTTTAAATGTAAATCTAGACTACATGCTAGATTTACCTGCCACTTCATTCACAATCATAGAATAAAAGAGCACTGCTACATTTGCACTACCGTCTATTCATCCTGTACATCGCTGTAGAAGTCTATTTTATCTTATTTAATTCTTAATTTTATGCATGCCTTTTTATATATATCTTTCTACTAAGTTCACCTTTTAACACAACCAGGTGTTTTGGAACATTTTTGTCACTTTTGTCAGGTTTTTATTGCTTTTTGTTGTGTTTTTGGCACTTTCTTGTTGCGATTTAATACTCATAATTATGACATTTCTACCCACAAACGACTCAGATAAGGGCCTGGGATCTGGTCCCTGTGACAATCTGATATTTTTGTGAAATCGTCGTATCGTGATTGACTGTGTCTTTAATGCAGCTGTCTGTTCAAACACACTTTTTCTCCTGTTGTTTAGCCTCTGAAGCCTCTGAGCAGATGACTTTATTTACCTCTTAAAGGCCAGAGCTGCACAATTAAACCAAATCCACACAAAATCACAATTTTAATGGATGCAATTAGCAAATCACAAAGGCTGCAGTTTTTGAAGTGCAATAATTTCTTCCACAAACAACAAAATGTCTTGCTTTGACTTGAATAAAAACATGGTCTGAAACAAGCAACAAAGGCGCGACCAAAAGCGATAAAAAATGCGTTCAAAAGCGACAAAAACTCGCCACAAACAACAAATGCAGCTCAATGCATCAAAACGCAACTTAAAGGGACAAAAACGTGACAAAAACACAACTAAAAGTGACAAAGGCACGTTTAAATATGACAAACAAAACTGAACGTGACAAAAAAAAGCAACAAAATCGCGACTAAAAGCAACAAAAAGCGATAAAAATGTGTTCAAAAGTGACAAAAAACGCGGCTGTTTTTGTCTTTAATGCAGCTGTCTGTTCAAACACACTTTTTCTCCTGTTGTTTAGCCTCTGAAGCCTCTGATGACTTTATTCACCTCTTAAAGGCCAGAGCTGCACAATTAAATGAAATCAACAAAATGTCTTGCTTTGATCTGAATAAAAACTGCCAAAAATGTAGTCTAGATTTGTACAAACATGCAAAAAAAAAAAATGCTACCAAAAGTGCGTTCAAAACGACAAAAACATGCCCACGAACTGCAAAGACACGACTAAAAGCGACAAAAACGCAACTAAAACAACAAAGACGCGACTAAATCTGACAAAGACATGACAAACAAAAACTGAGCACGACAAAAACGCGACTAAAAGCGACAAAAATGTGATCCTATTAAAACATAAATAATTCATCTAATCCCAATCGCACTGGTCAGGAAAATCACAATTAGATATTTTTCCTAAATCGTGCAGCTCTGTTCAAGACAATAGAGAAATACAAAGTGAACATGAATCGTGATAAAATCGAAAGAGAACCTCACGGCCACAGAGAACGTTCAGGTTTTTAAGCGTAGGCTCAAGACCCACCTTTTTAGTTTAGCTTTTGACTAATATTTAATTTAATCAGTTCATTTAATATATTTATTTTATTTATTGTGTTTATTTAACTTAGCTCTAGCATTTTAGTTGTATTTATTTATTATTTATTTAGTTTTACTCTATTTCAACCCACTTATTGACTTATTTCTTAATATTTATCTATTGTTTTATTCATTTTAGACTCTCCAGTGTTTCCTCTGAGGGGCCCTCTGTACCAGGAGCGGCGGTCGTCTGTGGCTGTGGGGCCCTGGCTCATGGGCCCCTGGTGGAGGTGTTTGCCTCATCTCTGGGCCCTGAGTCTGTGTCCTGTGGCTGTGGCCGACTCTGCTCCTGGTGCAGACGGCTCCTCTGATGGTGCTTCTTCAACTGGTGTATCTGTACTCAGCCTCATGTCTCTTAAAAAGTGTGTGTGTGTAAATACGTGTGTATGTGTGTGTGTGTGTGTAAATACGTGTGTATGTGTGTGTGTGTGTGTAAATACGTGTGTATGTGTGTGTGTGTGTAAATACGTGTGTATGTGTGTGTGTGTGTGTGTAAATAAGTGTGTATGTGTGTGTGTGTGTGTAAATACGTGTGTGTGTGTGTGTGTGTGTGTGTGTGTGTGTGTGTGTGTGTAAATACGTGTGTATGTGTATGTGTGTGTGTGTGTGTGAATGTACAGGTTTGTATATGTGACTGTCTATGTGGGGGTTGGTTGAGTGGGCTGGGTGGTTGTGGGGGAGGTTGGGAGGGAAACGGCATGTGGGAATGTTTTTAATGCACTATAAAGAACTTTGTGTTACATTATATGTATGAAAAGCGCTATATAAATAAAATAAAGTTTGATTGAAAATCGAAAGAGAAAATCGTGATCATTTTTTTGCCGTATCGCCCCGCCCCAATCTGATCTATATATATTTTCTTTTATTTCTACTCTTTTTCCTCGTGGATCAGTGTTTTTTTTTCAGCTCGGCGCACTCACGATGGGCGGGGCCGGGAGGATGAGGCTGCCCGCCGCCTCCTGGTCCAGGATGGTTACTGTTGCCACGGTGATGTCTCCGAGCACCGCCTCCACCGGGTCGTCGGGGCCCAGGACCAGCGACAGGGACTCGTGCCACTCGCGGTCCTCGTTTGACAGGATCTCCACCTTAAAAACGATGTGGTCCACGCCTGAAGTGAACGGGAGAGGTTTTAGACATTTCAGAATCAGAAACACTTTATTCATCTTCAAAGGAAACGATACAGTTGTGGCAGCTCCAGTAAACATCGAGGCATAATAAAAACACAAAACTAATAACTAAATGGTCTGGTTTGGTCATGTTTTAATTGTAGTTGGTGTGCCGCGGTATCATGTCAACCCAAAAAGTGTGAAAAACACTGATTTATGGTGACAGATGGAGCTGTTGGTGTTTGTCTATAGTAGTTTGGTTAAATCTTTGGTCGTTAGGGTTAATAAAGCGGGGTTAATAAAAGGGTTAATGAAAACACAAAACTAATAATATAAAAGTGCTACTGGTGATGAAGAATATTTAAGCTTCATATATGTATGAAACATTATAATACGAATATTTAAGAGTGTAACACCAAAGGCTTATTGTGCAGTGTTTAAGCTTAAGTTTTAGATAAAGCAAAGGCCTGTAGAGTTAATATTTTGTTTACAAAGTTTCTTCTACTTTTACTTATTATAAAAAACTATTATAAAAATTCAGTGCATAGAGGAAGTCACTAGAGCAACATGTGCATTGGAGGCTCATTTAGGACAATACTGGAGTCTGCCACAAGGGGGAAGTCTTGTAACTACTGCAGCTGTGAGGAAACTGTACCATGGGAGTGAGATCATGGTGTCAGTGAGTTTACACTTGGGTTCAAAGTATAAGAATGAGCCTGGGAGGAGCCCTAAAACTAGGAAACTATAGAAGAAGAGCCGAGCTGTGGGGGGTAATGGTCCTCAATATTCAGAGCTATAAACTGGGCTGCGTTCTCTTCGTTGGGGCTTCTGGAGGTTTTCTCTTCGTGCGAGGATCTCTGTGGGTTTGGAGCCATGATCTGGGACACTGTTAGAGGAGCTTTTTGCCTGGTCTGTGAACCAACCAGATCTTACATTTTACCAAGGATGAAGTTATTTTTTGGACAATAAAGATTATATTGCATTGAATTTTGTCGAGTTCATTGTGTCAAACATACGGGATTATGACACAACACTGGGACAATAAAAGGAGGTACAAAGGTTAAGCACAGATAATGCATTGTTTGTGTGCTTTTGTGCCATTGGTTTGGCATCTCGTGTTTTAAACCGGTGTTCACTGCTCTATTTTGACCGTCTGCACTTAAACATTTTTCATCGTGGGAAGATTTCTGAGTCGTGGCTCGAAGACTAAACTTCGAACCGTCGTCCCAAACAGCTTCTTCTGTATCAGTGTCTGTCAAAATCTGAACGACATAAAAGGCTACGGCAGGAGACCCAGGCGGACCCCATCACTGACACAAAGGCATAAAAAAGCGTGTGATAGATTAGAATGATGCTCGTTATACTGTTCCACAACTCATAATATAATTTATACTAATAGAGAAAAAAAAACTAAAAATAGTTTACAGGTTTGCAATAAATATTAATTCATGTCATGTTCAGATTCTTAAAAACAATATAAATACAGTATAAACAGGTCAAATTGTTTTATTTAATGTTTCCTAGAAATGCTGTAATTTCATTCTTCGCTTTAGATTAAGGTTCCTTAGTAAACTATTTATAATGCATTAATAAGCACTTGTTATGTGTTTATCAGCACTTATAAGGCATTTACAAGCATTTATTAGAGTGATAATTGAAAATAATGCAATATGCAGCTCATTGATGCTCTGTCCATGTGGTTTATTCACTCAAACATGTTTAATTAATGGATTATAAACATGTATAAGGCGTTATAAGTGCATAAACAAACTATTAGTGCTTATTAACATCTTATAAATAGTTAACTAAGGAACCGTAATCTAAAGCGTAACCCATTCTTCAATTCTCCTATAATAGGCAATCAGCTAGTGAGCCTTAAATCCTTTTCATTTGACTGGTAATGCCTTCCACCAACCACAAGGGGCATTTTGCAGCGTTTCTCCTCATTGTAATAAAGTCCTGCAAGAGAGGAAACACTAAAAATCACCCTCGTGATTGTTTTCTTCATATTTACAAGTAAAGGCTACCATATGTTTTATTTTTGCAATCTGTGCATTACTAAAACAGTGAACTGTAAATCTGGCATTGGTTTGAGAAGCTAGGAGACATTTGGACCGGTTTTGTTGAGGAAATTAAACCATGCTTTTGTACTTGTGAACTTGTGCTCCGCCTTCTTGCCAAGCTACGTGGTGCTAATGTTCGGTTCATTTAATGTTCTTCAACGTGAGACATTTACAGTTTAATGTACGTAACGCAATTTGCTGTTGATCACATGTCATTGTAATAAAGTCCTGCAAGAGAGGAAACACTAAAAATCACCCTTGAGATCGTTTTCTTCATATTTACAGCGCTTTTACACCAACAAAGTGCTAAAAGCTAGCTGATCTCAAGAGGACCTTGTAAACAGGATTGCACAGGAGTGTAAATGCACGTAAACACAACTCCGGGTATGTTTTTGACGACGCAACAATGAAATTTTGCAAAATGTGTGTCTTTTAACCAAACTGAGTGAAATACGTAAAATGGAATGCACGTCCTGTCGACCTGGAGTGAAGCGGAGCACGCGGCTGTTGGGGTTGTAGTCCACTCCAGACTGGGCCGATCCGTCCCGGGTGCTGCAGCGGATCTTGGAGGTGCGATCCAGGTCTCCTCTTCGCACCACTTTGACGTTCAGGACCTGGATTCCGTCTGGACCGGGAGGCTCTCTCACCTGATACGACGCCTGCTCGAACTCCACGGTGGGGGCTGAGGACGGGACGCAGAGTGTGAGACACGGTGGAAAGTCGTACAAAAGTAAAAGTACTGTGCGTAAAGGGTCTGTGCTCGTTTTTTTTGCAAGTAATAAAGTTAAATGTGTTCGTAAAAGCATCTATTCGGGTGAAAATGAGACCGTGAACGCTGTTAGCATGCTAATGTTTGTTAGCTTTACACGCTCTGGGCTCAGAGACGGGTGAAAAGCGCTTTTAAACTTTTCTCAGTGAACATTTAGGATGCTGGGACTGCTTTAGGAACGTGAACGATATGTCGCTTTTGTAATGAACTAGCTCTGTTTTTCACGTTTTACGATACAGCACCTTTAAAGTCTATTCACCTTATTCCGGATGTTGTCGTACGCCCCGTCGTCTTGTGTCCGTTGTATTAGTTTACATGGAGCAGACGAGCTCAACAGAAAATAAGTTCTACTCGACTAAAAAGACGTTTTCAGGAAATCGTTGTGTTGTGACTTGTTGTTGCTCGTGTTCATTAAACATTTTACACAAATCAATCTACTTTATGTAACATTTTAGTGAGACTTTTCATGTTTTTGTCACTTACTGTCACCTGTTTGTCACTTATTGTCACGTTTTAGTCACCTTTTACCCACATTTTTGTCCCTTTCTTCCGTTTTTTGTCAAGTTTTTGTCACTTTTACTCACATTTCTGTCACTCATTTAGTCACATTTTTGTCACTTGTTGTGTTTTTTCCACGTTTTTGTCACACTTAATAACATTTGTGTCACTTTTTCTCACTTTTAGTTGCGTTCTTGTCACGTTTTTGTCACTTATTGTCGTGCATTTGTCACTTTCTTCCGTTTTTTTGTCACATTTTTGTCACTTTTAGTCACATTTTTGTCACTCATTTAGTTACGTTTTTGTCACTTGTCGCATTTTCATCATTTATTGCTGCATTTTTGTCACTTTGTTCTGTTTTTTTCCACGTTTTTGTCACTTTTAATCACATTTTTGTCTACACGACTAAAAAGACGTTTTCAGGAAATCGTTGCGTTGTGACTTGTTGTTGACTTGTTGTTGCTCGTGTTCATTAAACATTTTACACAAATCAATCTACTTTATGTAACATTTTAGCGGCCAGACTTTTCCCTCGTTCATCATTAGCTTTGACGGAGTTCTCATCAAACGGAAGTGCGTTTACAACAAAAGTGCGTATCTGTGGCAAAAAGAGGCAAAAGTGGGCAGGGCAGAATAAGGTGAATAATTAGATGCAGGTAAAGCACCATTTTCTCATTTTCACTTGAACATAGATCCTTAAAGGGGCAACACAGATTTTACTTTGGTCCAGTGACTAAATCCACTTCCACCACTGTTCTTTACGCTCTTTCGTCCTGATAACAGACTGAACCTCCAGGAGCAGAGCCCGTACCGTCCTCGTCGTTGGAGATGGTGACCGTGGCGGCGTCGCTGGCCCCAACCATGGCCCCGCCCCAGTGCTCGCCCTGAGGGGAGCCCAGGTGCACCTGCAGCTCCTCGTCCGGCTCGAACACAGAGTCGTCCACGATGTGCAGCGAGCAGTTCTTCACCTGGAGGGAAAGGGCCGCCTTTGAGCTTTTATCGTGTTTGATGTGTTTATCGTCGATGTAAACCCTCATTCGTCCAGGTGTGGTCCATCGTAGAAAGGGGTTCAGAGGTTGTCATCCGGACGAATTGTTTGTTTGTCACCTGGGACTTGATTAATTGGTCTATCTTGTTGATTAATGGTTGGCCTCACCTAGTTTCACCTGTGTCTAAAGGTCTATTGTTATCTTGATAGCTGGCTGTTGCTCCCTCCTCACTGCTGATTACCTCATTAGCATTTGACTGGTCTATTGATCTGGACCAAGGTGTTAGGATGCTGTCATAAATTTTGGCTAAATTAAATGCTAATGAGGTCATCAGCAGTGAGGAGGGAGCAACAGCCAGCTATCAAGATAACAATAGACCTTTAGCCACAGATGAAACTAGGTGAGGCCAACCATTAATCAACAAGATAGACCAATTAATCAAGTCCCAGGTGACAAACAAACAATTTTCTAACAAAGACAGGACTCAGTGACTCCTCCCTGGGGGCAGGACTCCCAGTACTCAGAGTAGCATATAAGCCCGAGTTCCCAGACCAGCTCTCTGATTGACAATGACTTTTGGATAAAAGTCGAAACGTCTCGATCTTTAAACGGCGTCCGGATGACAACCTCTGAACCCCTTTCTACGTTTGATGTGTTTAGTTATTTCATTCATAACTGCAGATGGCAAGATTATTCGGTTAAGTAATATAATCGCAATGTAATAGTGAGAGCTGAACAAATTATAATTGTGACAATTTCAGAAGCAGAATTAATAGTTAGTATCAGTAGTTCACAGTATTTTATGCTCCTGTATCAGCACTTTTACTTATGAGTGCATTTGACCAGTAAAACACACTCTCTCTCTCTCACACACCACACACTCTCTCTCACATTCTCTCACACTCTCTCTCTCACACTTTTTCTCTCTCTCTCACACACACACTCTCTCTCTCTTCTCTCTCTCACACTCTCTTACACACATACTTTCTCTCTCACATTCTCTCTCTTCCCTCTCTCTCACATTTTCTCTCTCTTACACACACACACACACACACTCTCTCTCACACTCTCTCACACACACTTTCTCTCTCTCTCACATTCTCTTTCTCACACTCTCTCACACACGCTCTCACATTCTTTCTCTTCTCTCTTCTCTCACACTCTCTCTTCTCTCTCACATTCTCTCTCTCACACTCTCTCTCTCTTCTCTCTCACGCACTCTCTCTCACATTCTCTCTCTTCTCTCTCACATTCTCTCTCTCCTCTCTCACATTCTCTCTCTCTCACGCACTCTCTCTCACATTCTCTCTCTTCTCTCTCACATTCTCTTCTCTCTCACATTCCCTCTCTCTCACGCACTCTCTCTCACATTCTCTCTCTTCTCTCTCACATTCTCTCTCTCCTCTCTCACATTCTCTCTCTCACACTCTCTCTCACGCACTCTCTCTTTCATTCTCTCTCTTCTCTCACATTCTCTCTCACATTCTCTCTCTCACGCACTCTCTCTCACATTCTCTCTCTTCTCTCACATTCTCTCTCACATTCTCTCTCTCTCACGCACTCTCTCTCACATTCTCTCTCTTCTCTCTCACATTCTCTCTCTTCTCTCTCACATTCCCTCTCTCACATTCTCTCTCTTCTCTCTCACATTCTCTCTCTCACACTCTATCTCTCTCTCACATTCTCTCTCACACTCTCTCTCACATTCCCTCTCTCACATTCTCTCTCTTCTCTCTCACATTCTCTCTCTCTCACGCACTCTCTCTCACATTCTCTGTCTTCTCTCTCACATTCTCTCTCTCTTCTCTCTCTCACATTCTCTCTCACTCACTCTCTCTCATGTTCACTCTCTCTCACATTCTCTCTCTCTTCTCTCTCTCTTCTCTCTCTCACACACTCTCTCTCACATTCCAGCAATTTCAAACTTTTATGTTTCTAAATTTCACAAACTGCCCACTATCTGATATAAAATTATGATTAATACGACAGGGACTATTCCACTGAAGAACGTGAGAACCTGTCATATGCACTTAAAACAACAAAAAAAGAGCGTTTCTTCCACCACTGCTGCTGATGTCCGATAGCACGCATACCCGCTCTCCTTTGAGGAAGGTGACTCTGGACTGGTCGGTGTTGGGTCTCTCCTGAAAGTCCTCCATGACGGCGGCCGACATGGTGCGGGTGAAACAGCGCACGGAGGATTTAAAGGACAGGTCTCCGCTCCGGACGACGGTCAGGTTCAGCACCGAGTCCTTCTCCTTCACCTTGAACGACGTCTTCTCAAACTGCATACTCGGGACTGGAGAGGACAAACGGAACATTTATGAACAAAAGGATTTATGGACGTCTGAAGTGAACATGGTATAAAGACGACATATTATACTAAATGAACTTTTAACCCAGGGCTGTTCAATTGAAGGCCCGGGGGCCAGATCACGCCCTCCAAGGGACATGATTCGGTCGTCAACTCATCTTCAAAAATATAGAAACTATTTTATCTCTTGTTATTGGTTTAGTCCTGTTTTAGACCTGGTTGAGTCCTGGTTGAGTCCTGGATGAGTCCTGTTTAAGTCCTGTGTTAAACCTGGTTTTGTTCTGGTTTAGTCCTGTGTTTAGTCCTGTGTTAGACCTAGTTTAGACCTGTGTTAAACCTGGTTTTTGTCCTGGTTTAGTCCTGTGTTAGACCTGATTTATGCCTGGTTTAGTCCTGTGTTAGACCTGGTTTAGTCCTGTGTTAGACCTGATTTATGCCTGATTTAGTCCTGTGTTAGACCTGGTTTAGTCCTGTGTTAAACCTGGTTTTGTCCTGGTTTGGTCCTGTGTTAGACCTGGTTTAGTCCTGTGTTAAACCCGGTTTAGACCTGTGTTAGACCTGGTTTATGCCTGGTTTAGTCCTGTGTTAGACCTGGTTTATGCCTGGTTTAGTCCTGTGTTAGACCTGGTTTATGCCTGGTTTAGTCCTGTGTTAGACCTGGTTTAGTCCTGTGTTAGACCTGGTTTAGTCTTGTGTTAGACCTGGTTTAGTCCTGTGTTAGACCTGTGTTAGACCTGGTTTAGTCCTGTGTTAGACCTGGTTTAGACCTGGTTTAGTCCTGTGTTAGACCTGGTTTAGTCCTGTGTTAGACCTGGTTTATGCCTGGTTTAGTCCTGTGTTAGACCTGGTTTAGTCCTGTGTTAGACCTGGTTTAGTCCTGTGTTAGACCTGGTTTAGACCTGGTTTAGTCCTGTGTTAGACCTGGTTTAGACCTGGTTTAGTCCTGTGTTAGACCTGGTTTAGTCCTGTGTTAGACCTGGTTTTGTCCTGGTTTGGTCCTGTGTTAAACCTGGTTTAGACCTGATTTAGACCTGTGTTAGACCTGGTTCAGTCCTGGTTTAGTCCTGTGTTAGACCTGGTTTAGTCCTGTGTTAGACCTGTGTTAGACCTAGTTTAGTCCTGTGTTAAACCTGGTTTAGTCCTGTGTTAGACCTGATTTATGCCTGGTTTAGTCCTGTGTTAGACCTGGTTTAGTCCTGTGTTAAACCTGGTTTTGTCCTGGTTTGGTCCTGTGTTAGACCTGGTTTAGTCCTGTGTTAAACCTGGTTTAGACCTGTGTTAGACCTGGTTTATGCCTGGTTTAGTCCTGTGTTAGACCTGGTTTATGCCTGGTTTAGTCCTGTGTTAGACCTGGTTTAGACCTGGTTTAGTCCTGTGTTAGACCTGGTTTAGTCTTGTGTTAGACCTGGTTTAGTCCTGTGTTAGACCTGTGTTAGACCTGTGTTAGACCTGGTTTAGACCTGGTTTAGTCCTGTGTTAGACCTGGTTTAGACCTGGTTTAGTCCTGTGTTAGACCTGGTTTAGTCCTGTGTTAGACCTGTGTTAGACCTAGTTTAGTCCTGTGTTAGACCTGGTTCAGTCCTGGTTTAGTCCTGTGTTAGACCTGGTTTAGTCTTGTGTTAGACCTGGTTTAGTCCTGTGTTAGACCTGTGTTAGACCTGTGTTAGACCTGGTTTTTGTCCTGGTTTGGTCCTGTGTTAAACCTGGTTTAGACCTGTGTTAGACCTGGTTTAGACCTGTGTTAGACCTGGTTAAGTCCTGGTTTAGTCCTGTGTTAGACCTGGTTTAGTCCTGTGTTAGACCTGGTTCAGTCCTGGTTTAGTCCTGTGTTAGACCTGGTTTATGCCTAGTTTAGTCCTGTGTTAGACCTGGTTTAGACCTGGTTTAGTCCTGTGTTAGACCTGGTTTAGTCTTGTGTTAGACCTGGTTTAGTCCTGTGTTAGACCTGGTTTAGACCTGGTTTAGTCCTGTGTTAGACCTGTGTTAGACCTGGTTTAGTCCTGTGTTAGACCTGTGTTAGACCTGTGTTAGACCTGGTTTAGTCCTGTGTTAGACCTGGTTTTGTCCTGGTTTAGTCCTGTGTTAGACCTGGTTTATACCTGGTTTAGTCCTGTGTTAGACCTGGTTTATACCTGGTTTAGTCCTGTGTTAGACCTAGTTTAGTCCTGTGTTAGACCTGGTTTAGACCTGTGTTAGACCTGGTTTATGCCTGGTTTAGTCCTGGTTTAGACCTGGTTTAGTCCTGTGTTAGACCTGGTTTATGCCTGGTTTAGTCCTGTGTTAGAGCTGGTTTATGCCTGGTTTAGTCCTGTGTTAGACCTGGTTTATGCCTGGTTTAGTCCTGTGTTAGACCTGGTTTAGTCCTGTGTTAGGCCTGCTTTAGTCCTGTGTTAGACCTGGTTTAGACCTGGTTTAGTCCTGTGTTAGAACTGGTTTAGACCTGGTTTAGTCCTGTGTTAGAACTGGTTTAGACCTGGTTTAGTCCTGTGTTGGACCTTCTTCTCAGTTCTGCAGTTTTGAACAGGAAATCAATGGACTTGTTTTAATTATTCATTCGTTTTAGATAAATATAGCAGTTTACAATGACCAAAATGTAAAACGATGCTCTGCACATGTTACAGTTCAATACTAAGCACCTCCTTTAATGACGCGTGTGAGAGTACATACTGTCTAAGAAGGTGTCCTGGATGTTGACGCTGGCCTCGTACGGCTCCTGCAGCACCGCGCCCTGAGGAGAGCTCAAGAACACCACGAACGACTCGGAGCCTTCTATCACCGGAGACTGCAGGTCGTCCACAATGGTCAAACTGCACGTCTGCAACAGGACGGGCACTTTAATACGCTCTACTGCTTTAAGACGACAATTCATTATTCATTCAGTGCTTTAGTCAGCTAGGAAAAAGATCATTTGTATTGTACATGGAGACTTTAAGACATAATTAACATCAAGAAATAAGAAATATGGTGACTAAAGGTTTCTAAATGGAGAAAATTTACATTATTGATGAAATCGATCGGATTTTTTACATTTTTTATTTAATAATGCCACTGTCTTTATTATAAAAAGGCCTTTTCGTATGTGTTTTAGAGGCTGTTTAGTCCAGATAATGAATGCAATTATCGTTCTGGTGAAATGGACAATTTTTATTTTCAGTACAGTTATTTATGTATTTGTTTATTTGGTGGGGACAGTGCATGTTAAAGGTCCCATAACATGCAAAATCGACTTTTCAGAGGTTTTAACCTTCCTACAGTGCTATTTGGGCCTTGTATGTTGTGCCCAAAGTGGTTTTTTGATTGATTCCCTCATGTTTTCACTAGAGAACTGTCTTTTCCGTCCCCCTCGGCTGAGCAGCAGACGGGGGCTCCTCACTAAGATGACGCGGCTTTTGCAAGAGGGGGGCCAGTCCAAGAAATGGGTGTTTTTTGGAAACTGTTATGTTATGGATATTACACAACGCAAAAATGTATCAACAAAGCCCTTAGAATAGACTGTGTAAAGGGGAAAATAGCAGAATATGGGTCCTTTAATGAACATACATGACACACATGCTGTAAACACGCCTGATTGTAGTTTTAGGCTCATTTCCATCTGTTGTCCTGTATTCACTCTTAGCACAGTCTCATTCAAACACCAGAGTACTATTGTTTGTATGTTTTAGTGTTAGGGGAAAACCGGAGCACCCAGAGGAAACCTACACAGGCAGAACATGCAAACTCCACACAGAAACACCTTCTTGCTGTGAAGCGAGAGCGTTAACTTAATCAAAGTCCCTGGTGACTGCTGCTCTTTAAAACAGGGGAAGCTCATTTTAAGACTCAACAAGATCATCAAGAAGGCCGGACATGTTGTGGGGGAGGAGCTGGACTCTCTGACTGTTGTGTTGGAGGAGGATGTTGTCCAAAATCAGGACTATTCTGGACTTTCCCTCCCACCCGCTCCACAAAGTGCTGGTCAAGAGCTCATTTAGCAACAGACTGTTACTGCCACGATGCTCCACCGAGAGACACAGGAAATCATTTCTGCTGTCACCATCTAACTACTGAACTGTGCTGTAAAAATCCTCTTGTAACGTCAGTAGCCATGTTTACATGCGCAAAATGTCTTTAATCTGATCATGAATCGGATTAGAATTTTACTGTGTACATGGACCCTGAAAAAATAATCTGATTACGACACGCGTTTACATCTGTTATACATTTGATCGGAATAAATTATTTTGACATGCGCAGAATTGGCTAACATACCGGAAACAGTAGAAGAAGAACAAACTTCCGTTGTAAACAAACATGGCTGCGTACGTTTTGGCTCGTAGCATTTTTCTTCGTTGACTCCACCTCCCGTTCGTGCTGTTTAATACTACTTTTGATATGGAGCTGTATTGTGTGCCTCACGCTCTGCCTCACGCTCACCATTACCCTCGCTTCTAGCTGACGTAACAGACATGCGCAGAGAGGATTCCTTCAACCAAAACATCGGAAGAAGCGTGTACATGCGCATCGATCGGAATAACGATCGGCATAACCCGCCCGTCTCAATCGGAATGAAATTTTGATCCGAATGAGTGTAATCGGGTCAGAATATTCCGAATGGCGTGTTTACATTAATCATTTTTATTCCGATCAGGCTTTTAATCCGATTACATGTGTCCATGTAAACGTGGCTAATGTGCAATATTAGTCCACATATAAACTGTACATGATCATGTGAATATGTAAATAGACAAGGATAGTAGAGTTAAGCTGTTAAAATTGTCCATATCGGGGGTTTAGTTGATTAATATAGATACTTTATAAGTTAAACGGGGTTGACCATTATAGATCTACTGATCTCTATTTTATTTTTATTTTATATATATCTTATTTTGTTCATAATACTTTACTGTCACTACTGGTCGGTTGCACATGTAACAATAAGAATTTCCTCTTGGGGATAAATAAAAGTAATTCTGATTCTGATTAATGTGCCTTCCATTTATAAAGTTGATGGACCATAGTCTGCTTTAGTCACTTGTAAAGTAGTTTAGTGGGTTATAATCTATGTACTTTGCTCTATTCAATTTAAAATTTGTTTGTATTATTTTTATCGTAACTCAAAGGCTTCAAATAACCTCCTCTGTTCCCTACACTCTGCACAAGCTGCGCTCAGTCAGAAGTAAACTTGTGTAATCTTGTGTGGATGGACTCCAGAAAGACTAACAACCGCTTGGTGAAAGATAATGGTGATCTGAATAAACAATAAAGAATCATCTAAAAGTCTGAGTGCGTCCACCAATGACAGACAATGCAGTGTCATCGTGGATCGTGAGGGAGACGTGTGCAATGTCCGTGGGTCGCTCCGTGTACACTGCAAATAATAAAGTTCTAGAGGAGTTAAAATGTCTTGATTGTAGGATATTAATCTGAATTTCAGACGTTTTGACTCGTTAAGATCAGTGGAGACGATTTATTTGATGGAACTAGATTATTTTACTTGTTTCAAACCATTTCTGACTTGTTTCAATACATTATTTCTCATTTCAATCCAAATTATCTGTCAGTGGGTTAAGATCATTTTACTGACCAGTGACAAATGTATTTTCTTATTTTAAAACAAAATTATCGCAGGATCAGTCAGAAAAACCTAGAAACCAGTGAAATATCGCATCAACAATTAAATCTCATCGAGTCAAAACTTCTCAAATCCAGATTAAAAAAATTATTAATTCAAGCCATTTAAGCGCTCTCTCTGGGTGGAGTCTGCATGTCCTCCCCGTGTTACCGTGGGTTCTCTCCGGGTTCTCTGGCTCCTCCCACCGTCCAAAGACATGACTGTGTAGGTTAATTGAGAACTCTAAATTGTCCCTAGTGAATGAATGTGAGAGTGAATGGTTGTCTGTCCTTGTCTGTGTCTCTCTGTGTTTGCTGTGATGAGTTGGCCACTGTCCAGGGTGTACCCCGCCTAAGGCCCAAAGTCACTGGGATACACTCCAGTCACCCGCGACCCCAAAACGGGAATAAGCGGTAGAAAAAAATGAATGAATGAACTACTTCCCATACAAATGATCAAATTAAACATTTGTGGACTCTTCCTTTCAGACAATTCTTGAAAATCCCGCATAATTAAACTGCCTGCTGTCCATCTGAGACGACCATCAGCACCTCAAAGCCCGCAGAGTGTCGTGGGACTGATCCTGACCTCGTGCGTGGTCCCGGGCTTGAACTGCACTTTCTTGGAGCTGGGGATGTAGTCGACTCCGGGGCTGGCGGAGGGCGGGTCCGAGGGGCGGGTGGCACACCACACGGAGGTGAGAGAGGAGAGGTCGCTGCCCTGACGCACCACTGGGATCTCGATGGTGCCTGAAAAACATCACAGCGGTGCTTTGAGGAGCTCGTGCTGAGGTCTGACACACTTTCCTACTTTCCGACTGCTGACCAGAGACTGACACGGGACAGAATTCTCACTCCTGTCCCGTCCTGTTCCCGTGAAAAAAAGAGGATTCTGTTAAAATAAAAGCGTTTTGCTGCTTGAGCTTCGTAGAACACATCCGTGGAGTCAAAACTGTCCCAACTGCGCTCCTGGCCAGTAGTTTTTGGTTAATACAGTCAGTGGTTTTTGCAAGGTATTTCTAGCACCCTGCCCGCTCCCACACCTTTTTTTTTTCCTGTCCCGTCCCAATCATGGGATCAGTGAGGAATATTTTTCCTGTCCCGCAAGAATCCCGTAAAATTGTCAGTCTCTATTGCTAACATTTTTGTGCCATGACCTTAGTCCAGGGGTGTCCACGCTTTTTCCATCGAGGGCCACATATTGAAATACAGACAAAGCAGAGGGCCACAAATCAATCGCGAAACATTCAAAAAAGCTGCATTTATCTGATGTTTTAAGCTCCACCACATCTACATTCAGTCTCAGTGTCTCAGGTCTGTGTCGCACTAAAATGTTAGTTATTTAGGTTGGAATTGTAGAAAATCTGAAATGTGCTGTAAATAGTACTTATCAGGACAATGTGGGCCAGTTCACCAGGAAGACTAAGGGCCAAGAAAAATTGGTCTGAGGGCCGCATTTGGCCCCCGGGCCTTAGTTTGGACATGCCTGCCTTAGAGCAATGGTTCCCAACCTTTTTGTCCCAGCGACCCCTATTTTACCCATTGATAAGATGACAACCCCAAAATCCTTTCCCTGCCTTGCATGCGACTGTCTTATGGCAAAAATATAATTATTTTGTGATAAATAAAGATTTTGCGGAAGAGTAAGAATGAAAAATAATTTAAAACAGCAAACTAGAAACTCCAACTCCGTATCTAAACTACATTGTGGGAATTTTCATTCAAATTCACACAATCTAGTTTGGACCTCGTTTCCAAAAAATCCTTGGGTCCCCTGAGAATCTTTAGTGACCCAAATTTGGGACCCGACCCCAAGGTTGGTAACAACCGCTATAGAGGTCATGCAGGTGAAAAAGCTGCTACAGTCTGACAACAAATATAAAAGCCCACAACTCTGATCAATATTTAGTACCGGACGTCTTTAAAAAAGAAAATCAAGTAAACAGTTAAACAACAGAACACTGCAGCTCACATTTATCACTGACACAGACTTTGGGATGGCACACAGTTGAACTCATGACCTTTCTGTTTCTGAGTCCAAATGTTGAGGAAATTAATTGTTGTGCGGCAGTGGAAGTGTCCTTTATCTCCAACTGTTTTGTTATGGGCAGCCATTTAAAAATATATTTATCTTAATTGCATTTTAGCTCAGGAACAATTCACCCATTCACTCACACATTCACACACCAGAGTACGCAGACACTGGGGGCGAGGTGGGTTAAGTGTCTTGTCCAAGGACACAATGGCAGTATTACCCTGCGGGAGCAATTGCACCCCCAACCAGTGGGTCAGTGGATCTGACTGCGCAACCGAGGATGTTTATGTCGGGAGAGGGATTCGAACCGCTGACCTTCAGATCAGAAGACAATCTCTCTGCCAACTGAGTACTCCAACATGTCATAGGCCCTTTAACTAATTTAGTGCAAGTCATGTCAGAATGTTGTGGAGAATAAAAGAATGTCTCAGTTTCTCATCCTCACCTGCGTCCTCGTTGAAGGTGAAGGTGGCGTTGCCGAGGGAGACAGTGGAGGCGTCGTTGGGCCCGTCGATCACCACTTTGGCCACCGGCACATCCCCGAGCCGAGCGTTGTCCGAGGCGTCGGACAGGACCAGCTCGAACTCCTCCGACAGCTCGTACTCGCTGTCGTCGATGAGTTTGACGTCGCACGTTGTCATGGAGACGCCCGGTCCGAACACCACGCGGCTCGCCCCGGTCATGCCCCTCGTCTTGAAGTCGGAGCCCGATTCGAGGCCGGTCAGACTGGAGCCCTGAGCGGACTTTGGGACAGTGTAACAGAGAGCGGACACTGTACTGGAGGCATCGCCTGCAGGAGACGGAAACACAGAGGGTTACAGAGGGTTACAGAGGGTTACAGAGGGTTACAGGAGGTTATAGGCGGTTACAGAGGGTTATAGGTGGTTACAGAGGGTTACAGGAGGTTATAGGCGGTTACAGAGGGTTATAGGTGGTTACAGACGGTTACAGACGGTTACAGACGGTTACAGAGGCTTACAGAGGGTCACAGACAGTTACAGAAGGTTACAGAGACAGAGATGCACTGTCTTTAATTAGAAAAATGGAAGACGGGTTGCAAAAAAAGTGTGCATGTATATTTTTCCCTCATTATCTCTTTTTGTATCTCTCAAATTATCAATACACTAAAATTGAAACTGAAAGTAGTTTCTCATTGTCGCTCCATCTGTGCAGAGCTGAGCTAGCTTGTTTTTGCACTTATAACGCTTTATCTCGTCCCACAACAGTTATTCTCAACACATGGGTTGCTTCCAAATGTCCACACTAGTCCCTACGGAGGGCACTATTTAGGACTCACGCCATTTTAGTGAATATCCAGCAGGTGAAAAAGTAATGCAATAAAATGTTCCCACAATGCACTTTGAGATGTAGTGTCCAGCGCCGGCAAGCCCCCAGCCTGTTTGAGACAATGGGCCATGCTCGCTAGGGCCTTCATCGAGAGCGAGAGCTGCTAGAGCGGAGCAGAGTGAAAGAAAGTTTAAGAAAACGGAAATATTTTGAACCTGAAAAAAGTAGGTAAAAATCGCCACAAAATCTGGCCTTCGTGAAAGCTGTGGGCCCCTGACAGGCCCTGTCAGGCCCTGTCAGACCCTGTCAGGCCCTGTCAGCCAAAAACAATTAGTTTGTGTTTACACTGTGCTCTCTGGGAAAATGCTTTCTGGGCTGCAGTGCCAATGGAGCGGCTACTGCGGGCTATTGGCGACAGATTAAAGATAGCAATACCCTAGCTTAAGAAGCTTAAGAGCCGTTTAAACAAAGCGCTGTCGACCTGTTATTTTCAGAGATCATCCTCGCAGGAAAAAAGTCAATTTGATGTTTTCATATGCTGCACATAAATAAAACTGAATGATAATTATTTGTCCATAAATATGTGCATGTCATATGGATTTGAGAAATATTCAATAGAGTGTTGATGACTTTTTTCCTCAGAGGCCAAAGTCATGTGACCCACTACAAGAAGACAGTAGTGAGCCGATTGTCTGAATTGGTCTGTGAATGAGTGCACTATAGACTTGGGGTCTGTGGAGTGAGGGATAACAGACTAGGAGGACATTTGGACACAGCCATGGACTTAGAAACATATTCAAACACCTGCGACACTTAACAATTCCCACTGAATAATATGTGGTCCTTAAACTAAAGCGTTACCAAACTCTCTCCTCATATCAAACACGTAAACGGTTCACCTTTCCTCTCGACGGGCGCGTGCACGAAGCCCGCGCTCTCGTTGACGTGGTAGGTCTTCTGGTCGAACTGCAGCCGCGGCTCGTCCTCCGTGTCGTTGATGTTGACCACGGCCTTGGTGTTCTCCCCGAGCAGAGCGTACACGGGCATGCTCAGCTCCACGCGGAAACGCTCCACGCCCTCGAACACCTGGTCGTCGTTTATGATGATGGTGCAGACTTTGGTGTCCTCGCGCTCGTCAAACTGCACCTGCAAGAGTCCACGGGTGGAGACTTAGACCTGGGTTAGATCTGGTGACGCTTGAAAAGACTCTGGGTGAGGCAACAGGGCACTTTGAAGCACGCGACCACAAACACATGAAATATGTAATTAGGTGACGTGCAGTACAAAGGACCAGGACTCAGGTAGAAGTTATAAAAGGCCTTTACTGATCGCACTACAAAAAGTGGATTTTAAGAAAGTGAAAAAGTCTTATAACAAGAAATAAATTCTTATTTTTTCTCTAAAAAGAAAAAAAATCTCGTCTTGGAAAAAAATCTTAAGACAAAAAATCTTATTTTAAGAAATAAAACCTAGCCTTTTCTTATTAAGATAGATTTGCTAAAATCTGTTATATTTTTGCTTGTAACAAGATACAAAGGTTATTTTGAATCTTATTTAACTGTAGACTAAGAGTATTTTTCTTAATTTGAGAAAAAGTAAGAATACAAACATGTCTTGATATCATTATCAAGAAAAAAGCTGTAATTCATATGGGAATAAATTTGATAATTTTATTTAAATCAAGCAAAATTTCCTTGAAATGTGATATCCCCCTTAACTTCCCCCTTCATTCAGAACATTTTGCTTAAATCATGCCATTTACAGGGAGCAACTGGCTTAAATTGAGACATTTTTTCTTTTTTTTTGACTTCTTTTTTTCTTGATCATCAGAAAAAAAATCTTGAAACAAGTTTTCTAAGCAAGAAATCTTTGCTTACCCCATTGGCAGATTTTTTTGCTTAAAACAAGCAATTTTAGTCCAATTTTAAGTTTTTTTTTTCTTGTTTCTAGTAAGGCACTTTTTGCAGTGCGATCAGGGTGACTCACGGTCCTTCAGTCGCTCCTCACAAAGGTTGAACAAAGGAACAGGCCAGATATACCTTCATGTAAATTAGGTAAAAAGTAGGCGTGTATAATGAGTTCTAAGTACAGAACATAACAGCACAAAGACACATAAATCAACACATAAATCAGGAGGCCCTTGCTTGCAATAGTTGGACGTAGATGGGTGTGGGGAGCTTTAAGAAAATATCGGGATGTCTGAGGACGACACCATATAAGGCCACACCATATGTGAAGCCAGACATGGATGACCTTTGCTCCCGAAGAAGAGCGTTTTCCCTCTGTGCTCTAAAACATGCTTACAAAATATACTTGATAAACAGCCCGTATAAAAATCTCTGGACATCTGGAGTGTGACGTCATAGCCAATCGTGGTAGTTACAGCGGCTAAAGTGGAGCCAGACTCCATATTTGGAAATCCGAGTGCGTATCGTGGCAACTACATGGATCAATCAGGAGTGAGCTTGTTAACGGTTTCCAGCTCTCGGTGGGAGGAGACGGCGGCAACGTGCGGCGCTAGCTGTCAATCAAAGCTGTTGCTAACACGAGTGAAAACGGCCCCTGGAAAAGGAAGCATTTGATTGGTCAGTTATTGTTGCTAATAATTAATAACGGCAGGATCATGTAGAGTGTCAAACAGACATTTTAGTTCCAGATGGTGAGTTTGACAGAAGCAGTTTCAGAGTAAAGGCACCAACGTCCCAACAGAAAGAGAATGGCAGCTCGGCTTGAAGGAGGAACAGCCTCCAGGGGTCACTTCCTGTTTGGAACACGGCAGCAGCAGCTCTGGATGTCCAGGGATGTTTATACAGTCTATGCTCTAACCCTAACCCGGCATTTCTTCCAGGGGACTGAAAAGCTGCTGGAGGTGTGGTTCTCCCGTCAGAACGAGTCCAAAGGAACCGGAGACCTCTGCACCATCTCAAGGTTTGAGAACCGGAGACCTCTGCACCATCTCAAGGTTTGAGTGGGACAAACTTTTGGAGAATGTGGATGTTGGATCATAAGTGTAACAAAGACGGACAAACAGGAAGCTTATACTCAGTGTGAGTATCATGTTTGTCTCCAAGAGATGTTTCATTTTGAAAAAAGGATTAGGATTTTCCGGCGTAAAGACCGGACTCTGGGGAGTAAAGACCGGACACTAAAGCGCACAGACTGGATAAATTACATCTTTTGACTTTGCAGTAGTTTCTTGAAACAATGGCACAGTGAATGTGTCTGTGATCAAAACTAAAGGCGTCCAAGTAAATATTAGAGCGTGACGTTTTTATTTTCGGTGACTTTTTCTGTGAGTGTAAAGCGTATAGAGTTTGCAGATGTGAGTTACCTGCCCCGCGTACTCCACGTAGTCCTGAGTCCCTGGTTTGTTGCTGGAGGACGAGGACGAGGCGGAGTCCTGCTCGGTCCGACACAAGACCACAGCGTACTGGTTCAGATTCCCCGTGCGCTTCACCGTCACAGACACCGTGCCCGCTTTCTCACTCACGTTGTAACTGTGGACCGACAGGGATTCAAACACATGATCAAAAAAAGCAACAGTATTTCATTTAAAACTGTGCTCGCCCTCTCACATTATTATAGTGCGTGAATAATAATTGTACACTTTTTTTTTATATTCTTCTATTTTGTTTTTATCTTCCCAATCTAAAACTGCCACTATAAAAAGCGCACTAACTTTAGTTGGTTTTTCCGTTACATATCGACTTAAAACCGTTTTTATATCTGATGTGAGCGAATTATTGAAAATTAATTACACTCTGCTTCATTTTGTCTCCGTTCTGGAATGTTGATGATACAGCATTTTAAAGGGTCTATACTAGAACTAGATAATATTGTGAATGTTTTTATGAAAAATTAGAATATAGAGTTCATTGTGTGTAAAAATACTTGAGCCTTTCAAAAAAGTCTGTCTAACAAAGCAATAAAGTGATATTTCTAGACTTTTGTGATTAATTTGACTGAAATTTCACGTTTGTCTGACAATTAAACCTCAACTAAAATGTTTAAAGACCTTTTTTTAACACATTTCTGTTGGATTAACAAAAGATCGTTATCAGGAAAGTATCACAAACCCGTAAATTTAAGCGTTCAGTCGCCTTAAAGTCATCATAATCAACATTTTCTGCTTCTTTCTCTTCAAACTCTAACATTGTATACGTATATTTCAAGACTGGTCACACATACAACTCTGAAAAACATGGTCAAAACCAAAAAATACTTGAAAAACTATGTGTTTCCGACCTGCTGTGTTGGAAGCTGAGGAGGGACCACTGAATGTGGAAGACGTTGTCAGTGACGGTGTTGGGTTTGCTGTCCCTCACGGAGAACTGGAACAGGTCCATGGTCTCCTGAAGACCGTCCGGGTGCAGCACGTACCGGATCAGGCCCAGGTTTATGTCCGCTGAGACCAGGGGAAGAAAGGGTTAGGCCAAGAGAGACGCTGGAGGTTTAAAGATCAGTGTTGGCGATAAACGAGACCCAAAAAAAGATCCGTCATGAGCTATTTTTATCCCTCATTATGTATTTTCAGGATGTTAGAATTGGGACTAAAGCCAGAACTAAACATGGACTAGACAAGGCCTAAACCAGGACTAGAACAGGACCAAATCAAGACACATTTAATCCCAATTCTAGACTAAACCCAAAACTAAACATGGACAAAACCAGGGCTAAACCAGGACTAGAACAGGACCAAATCAAGCCGCATTTAATCCCAATTCTAGACTAAACCCAGAACTAAACATGGACAAAACCAGGGCTAAACCAGGACCAAATCAAGCCACATTTAGTCCCAATTCTAGACTAAACCCAGAAATAAACATGGACAAAACCAGGACTAGAACAGGACCAAATCAAACGCATTTAATCCCAATTCTAGACTAAACCCAGAACTAAACATGGACAAAACCAGGGCTAAACCAGGACTAGATAAACAGTAGGATTCTGTTCAAATTCACATTTTAAACACAATTTTGACGCTTTTAATCACGTTTTTGTCACGTTCAGTTGTGTTTGTCAGATTTAAATGTGACTTTTAATCGTGTCTTTGTCACTTTTAGTCTCGTTTTGGTGCACTGAGTTGTGCTTATTGTTTGTCGGCATGTTTTTGTCACTTTTGGTCGCGCTTTTTTCAGAACATGTTTGTACAAATCCAAACTACAGTGTTGGCAGTTTTTATTCAAACCAAAGCAACACATTTTGTTGTTTGTGGAAGAAATTATTGCTCTTCAAACACTGCAGCCTTTGCGATTTGCTAATGGCGTCCTTTAAAATTGTGATTTTGTGTGGATTTGGTTTAATTGTGCTGCTCTGGCCTTTAAGAGGTAAATAAAGTCATCTGCTCAGAGGCTTCAGAGGCTAAACAACAGGAGAAAAAGTGTGTTTGAACAGACAGCTGCATTAAAGACACAAACAGTCAATCACGATACAACGAGCTACAACGAGCCCATTTTTATCACCCAGACCCAGCTTTATGTGACGTTTGTTCAAGTTAAAACCCGTGTAAAACCAAAGGCAACCGTTCAAATGCTCCGTACCTTGTGTGAATGTGGTGATGGGGTTGCCAGGTTTGAGTTTGCTCTCCAGAAAGCCGTGCTTAGGCTCCGAGGTGACGTCGTAGACCAGCTGATCGTCCTCGGTGTCCGGGTCCATGGTGAGCAGCTCCTTACGACTGATCAGGTTTGTGGCCTGAGGAGGGAAAATAAAGAACGATCACAGATGTTTATATTTTACTCTGGATCCCCATCAGTTACCGTTCTTCCTGAGGTCCACATAAAACACAGAGACCATTACATAGAAAAGTACATTACACCAGAACTCGATTTCGTAAATAGTTTGTGAGTAAAAGTTAGTTACACAAACCAACAGTTATGCAGCGTTCATGTGCTCTTCGGGAACTCAGGTTTCTGACGTGTTTGCATTCAAGTTCTTATTCACCTTATTCTGCCCCGCCCACTTTTGCCTCTTTTTGCCACAGATACGCACTTTTGTTGTAAACGCACTTCTGTTTGACGAGAACTCCGTTAAAGCTAATGATGAACGAGGGAAAAGTCTCACCGCTAAAATGTTACATAAAGTAGATTGATTTGTGTAAAATGTTTAATGAACACGAGCAACAACAAGTCACAACGCAACGATTTCCTGAAAACGTCTTTTTAGTCGAGTAGAACTTATTTTCTGTTGAGCTCGTCTGCTCCGTGTAAACTAATCTGAATTTCAGACGTTTTGACTCGTTAAGATCAGTGGAGACGGTTTATTTGATGGAACTAGATTATTTTACTTGTTTCAAACAGTTTGTGACTTGTTTCAATACATTATTTCTCATTTCAATCCAAATGAACTCAAATGTAAATCTATCCAAACTTAAAATGGCTTGAATTTATCATTTTTATCTGGATTTGAGACATTTTTTACTCAATGAGATTTAATTTCTGATGTGATGCAGAATATTTTATTGGTTTCAAGGTATTTCTGACTGATAATACAATAATTCTACTTAAAATAAGAAAATACATTTGTCAGTGGGATAAGTAAAATGATCTTAACCCACTGACAGATAATTTGGATTGAAATAAGAAATAATGTGTTGAAACAAGTCACAAACTGTTTGAAACAAGTAAAATAATCTAGTTCCATCAAATAAATCGTCTCCACTGATCTTAACGAGTCAAAACGTCTGAGATTCAGATTAATATCCTACAATCAAGACACTTTAACTCATCTAGACATTCGTTTGTGTATACAGGAGTTTCCAGAGACCCAAACTTTAAACATGCACTTCAGTGTTTGCACCAGTAGAGGGCACACTTGTATAACGGCCCTGTGTCTTCTGTTTCTCTGGTTCTGTGGAGGTTCTGTGGAGGTTGTGAGGAGCCTGTACCTTGTCGTCCATGTACTCCAGCCACTGCAGGCCCAGGTTGGTCACGATTCGCGGCGTGCCGTCGTCCACCGGGAGAATGTCGATTTTAAACTTCTGAGGAGCAGTGGTCACGATCTGAAACGAAACAGACCGCTTTATCACACAGGTAAATGGGAAAAAATGGGAAAATGGGAAATAAATTCAAATTAAATTCAAAGATGGTAATGTGAAAGTTCTCCTGTTGTTTACTCACATAAATGTAAGAAAATGTATGTATTATAGGTTTTTCATGAAGAAATAAGTCATTTTGTGTGTAAAAACAGACAAAATTGCACAGATTTTGGACATTTAAGTTTAAAAACTGGGTTTAAATTTCTTGTTTCATTTTAGTTACAGAAAATGTTCAGAGGGGATTTTGGATTTCTTATTTAGATTTTGAGATCTGGCTGAAAATTGGCAAAAAAATTCAAATTTCGCCTCATTTTTCAGACTTAAAACTTAAATCAGTTTTACAATTAGAAATCAAATAATCATTGTGTCCGTTGTGTCAGAATCTTGTTGAGTCCAGATTGTACAGTTTGGTGTAGGATCTACTTTAATGATCTTTATGTCTCGAGGGACAAAAATGCATTTTAAGAAAACAACCTTTGGAGTTTAGTGTTGTTTGTGTCACTTAACCACTTTAAGTTGCTTTTAGCCTTGTTTTTATCACTTTTTGGTCACTTTTTGTCACATTTTCATAACGTGTAATCTTAAATGTTAAATGTATTTACAAAAATAATAAAATCATTTTTAAAAATTCAGTGATTCCTTTCAAAAAGTCCCAATCAAAAGTTTTAAGGAAAAAATATTATGCATTTTATCCTTTAAACATGCTCGAGTGCCTCAACTTTGCCATCTCATGTCTTGAAACAGAGAAAAAGTTTATTATGGACTAAATGCAGATGGCGCACTATAGACAAGTTAGTCATGTTATCACTTTAAGACACGCTACGATTAGCCCAGCAGTAACAGTGATCGTGTTCAGAGACACAAATGCTCAGAACAAGTTTAGCAATGATTTAAAAACAGAGGAATATTCTCAGATAAATGACGTATGAAAATATGTCCCGGATCAAGGAAGTTTGACGCTCAGAGGGATAAGATTTTCTAATAAACGTTCCTCAAAACAGTGTGAATGCAGCTAAATACAACTCCAGGTGTGTTTTTGATGATGGAACATTGTTAGAACAGGGTTTAAAACTCAAAGAAGTCACTGTAGCAGAAAATGTGTGCTTTAAGACAGATGAATAAATGGCAAAAGTCACATTTTCATGGAACTTTCATGGAATTTCTTGGAACTTAAAATGGCTCCAAGTAGCGCTTCAAAGTGCACCAAGAAATGAAAAAACAACAAGTAACTGATCTTAAACTGTCACTTTTAGTTGTGCTTTTGTCACTTTTAGTCATCTTTGTGTCCCTTTTAGTCAAATTTTTCTTGCTTACAGTTGCTTTTGCGTCACTTTTAGTCGCATTTTGGACACTTTTTGTCACATTTTTGTCACTTTTAGTCACATTTGTGTACCTTTTAGTCGCGTTTGTGCTTCAAAGTGCACCAAGAAATGAAAAAAACAACAAGTAACTGGTCTTAAACTTTTGATTGCGACTGTATTGTAATGACTTCCCTATTTATGTTCGACTAAACCAGATCAAACCACATCTTTGTATCAAAAAACACAGAGCTTCTAGTGATAGTACACATTGTTTTCACTCTAGATGGCTGGCAAACGCTTATTGTATGAATTTTTCTCCAAATACTGCAAAGAATCCTAACTTTTTTGCACTAATCGATGGCCACAGAAGTCTCCTCCTATAGACTCTCACAGAACTGTCAGATTCGGCCTTTGAAAGCGACATCTCCTGCGTTTCCTTTGGGTTCTAATCTGGCTGAAGTTCAGTCCGTGTGACACTATTCCAAAACGTAAAAAGAATCAATAAAAGCAATAACCCACAGCTCTCTGACATTCACTATTTTTATATTTCATTTCGCTGTCGGCTGTTTGATGCATCCCCTTTTAGCTGTCGGCTTTTGCGTCTCCACTGCTGAGGTTTTCAAATGTCACTTTGGAATCAGAAGACCCTACATAACATGAACTCTTTCCTCTGTAAGCTTTTAATTTAGGAGAAACGCGGTGGCGAACACGGGCCGGTGTTGGGGATTGTTTGACGTCGGAGAGAGTAACACAAACGTTTCGAGGAACATATTCTTCTACAGTGACTTTTTGAGCTTTTAACCCTGTTTTAACAATGTTCTTCATCAAAAACACACCTGGAGTAGCATTCATTTGCATTCACAAGCGTCAAAAACACTTCCTGCTGGACTCCCATGATCCGGGACATATTTTAAGTCATGTTTTTCTCGCTTATAGAAGTTTTAGTCATCTTTGTGTCACTTTTAGTCGCATTTTTGACGCTTTTAGTCACATTTTAGTGGCTTTTAGTTGCGTCTGTGTCACTTTTAGTCAGGTTTTTGTCACTTTTGTTTCGCTTATAGATGCTTTTGTGTCATTTTTAATCATCGTTGTGTCACTTTTAGTCACATTTTTCTTGCTTACAGTTGCTTTTGCGTCGCTTTTAGTTGCGTTTGTGTCACTTTCAGTCATATTTTTTATGCTTTTAGTCGCGTTTGTGTCCCTTTTGGTCACGTTTGTGTCCCTTTTGGTCGCGTTTGTGTCCCTTTTGGTTGTGTTTGTGTCATTTTTAGTTGCATTTTCCTTGCTTACAGTTGCTTTTGCATCACTTTTAGGTGCCTTTGTGACACTTTTTGTCGTGTTTGTGTCACTTTTAGTTGCGTTTGTGTCACTTTTACTCACATTTTCCTTGGTTACAGTTGCTTTTGCGTCACTTTTAGGTGCCTTTATGTCACACATTTTTCACACTTTAGTCGTGTTTGTGTCACTTTTAGTCACATTTTTGACACTTTCAGTAAAATTTTTCTTGCTTACAGTTGCTTTTGCGTCACTTTTAGGTGCCTTTGTGTCACTTTTAGACACATTTTGACACTTTTAGTCGCGTTTGTGTCACTTTTAGTCACATTTTTGACACTTTTAGTCACGTCTGTGTCACTTTTAGTTGCGTTTTTTTAGGGACGAGCTCACGGTTTCATTCACCGTATCGTCCTGCCCTACAGTCCGGTCTGAAGTGCCCTTCCCCTGAGCGTTACCTCCTTGCCGTTCTCCTGCACCATGAACAGCAGGTTGGTGGAGTCGGACAGGCTGAAGCTGAAGCGGTCTTTGAGGGAGTTGGAGCCGTCGTGGTTGTAGCTGATGCGGTTCTGGTAGATGTCGTCCATGGTGAAGGAGCTGGTCTGACGGTAGTGCTGCCCGTTGTGGGTGCGTTCGATGGAGCCGTGTCGTGGAGCCTGGACCACGGTGAACACCAGGGACTCAGCCTGGACGGACACAGAGTAAGAGAAGAGTAAGAGAAAATAAGATACTTTTCCACTGTTTGCTCTGATTAAGGCTGAAACAAGTTCATAGATTTATCAAAACTAATCTATAACTGAGATAATCCTCAACTAATTTAGTAATTGAATAATCGTTTATGTACTGACTTCAAAGCATGCCATGTGCTCAGAAAAGTCCTCCCCGTCTGAGCGTCAAAAACACTTCCTGCTGGACTCCCATGATCCGGGATGTATTTTAAGTCATGTTTGTCTCGCTTATATATATATTTTTTTGGTTTTTCTTTTGTACGACACATTTTTGTCACTTTTAGTCGCGTTTGTGTCCCTTTTAGTCGCGTTTGTGTCACTTTTAGTCGCGTTTGTGTCACTTTTAGTCGCGTTTGTGTCCCTTTTAGTCGCGTTTGTGTCCCTTTTAGTCGCGTTTGTGTCACTTTTAGTCGCGTTTGTGTCACTTTTAGTCACGTTTGTGTCCCTTTTAGTCGCGTTTGTGTCCCTTTTAGTCGCGTTTGTGTCACTTTTAGTCGCATTTTTCTTGCTTACACTTGTTTTGCGTCACTTTTAGTCGCGTTCGTGTCACTTTTAGTCACATTTTTGACACTTTTAGCCACATTTTTGACCTTTTTAGTCATGTTTGTGTTCCTTTTAGTCACGTTTGTGTCCCTTTCAGTCACGTTTGTCACTTTTAGTTGCATTTGTGTCACTTTTACTCACATTTTCCTTGCTTACAGTTGCTTTTGCGTCACTTTTAGGTGCCTTTGTGTTACTTTTAGACACATTTTTGACACTTTTCGTCGCGTTCGTGTCACTTTTAGTCACATTTCTGAGCCATGTGCTCAGAAAAGAGGTTTTATCATTCAGAGAAATCAGGAATGACATCAATATGACAAAGAAAACGTTAATTTATTATAAGTACTTCTTCATCCCATTCCTTTACGAGTAAAGATAATTAAGAAAAACTTGATGTATTTAAGTATTTACTAGGGCTGTAGTCCAGTGTTTCCCAACCAGGGGTACGGGGACCCCAAGGGGTACGTGAGGAATTACCAGAGAGCACTTGGAATGGTTTCAGGTTTTAAAATAAGATGAAATGTGCTTTTATCTGAATAAAACGTGTAATTAGTCGTCATTTTAGCCATCTTTTTGGAGTATCTTGAACAATAAACATAATTAAAACACAAAATATAATCGTAATAATTGACAATATGTGACTAGTAAACCCATTTATTTGTCCGAAATTCAAGTTAAGGGGTACTCTGAGTGTGAAACAAAGCTTAGGAGGTACTCGAGCCTAAAAAGGTTGGGAATCACTGCTGTAGTCGACTAAAGAAATTCTTGGTCGACTAAAGACCTTCCCTATCGACCGATTAATCGACAAAAAAGGGGTGTGGCAAAACTATGAAGTATCTCTCTGTATCTGACGCAAACTGCACCAAAAAAACACAACTGCACTGGAGTTCATGTAAAAATATAACAATTTATAAAGAAAAGTACAAGGAAACAGAGTATAAACTGTACATGTTAGACATATTTAAATTAGACTAAACTTATGATTCACTCCAAAATCCTTAGCTAACTCTCTCCATATCTTCACTTTTTCACTGCTTTTGTCGCACAAATCCTTTTAATAGAAATAAAATAATTAGTTGACTATACCATACCAACTTTATTTATAAGGCACTTTAAAAACTTTTTACAGTCGGCCAAAGTGCAGTACACAAAACAAACAAAATCACATCGTATTAAAAGCTGGGGAAAGAGGTGTGTTTTTAGAAGTGATTTAAAAACAGACAGAGATTGAGCCTAATCTCTAAAGGCGGCTGATTCCACAGTCTCGGAGCAGCAACTGAAAAAGCACGGTCCCCACGAAGCTTGCGTTTTGTTTTTGGGACGACAAGCTGCACCTGATCTGCAGCTGACTAAAAGTTGGTCGACTAAAACAACATCAACTGATTAATCGTCTAATCGACTAAAAGACTACAGAACCTAGTATTTACTTAAAACATTTTCTTGTTCTTCTTATATAAGATAAGATAAGAGATCCTTTATTTGTCCCACAATGGGGAAATTCCACTGTTGCAATACACAGTTTAGAACAGGAATCAATGAAATAGGATAAATAAACATGGTAATAAAAATACAATATAAAGTATAAAGTGCACACTCTTATTTACAGTAAAAATGGTAAATAAAGTGGCTTAAGTGTCTTGTTATATACAGTAAGTGTCTATGGTGAGGTAAAAGTGTATTAATAGTATGTTAAATTATATTGCACATGAATGACACAGGTGAATGACACATGTTACAGTATTGCACATGATTATTAATTATATGTTTAATTAATGTCTTCATGTACATCACAAGAAATCTATACGACTGATTCATTGCTCAAAAGAAAGAAATCGTCATCATCAAGTGTTTTTTTTTTTTAGTTCAATGTCATTATTTCAGTGATCCTTGCATCTATTAACAGGAAACAGAACTGAAAAAAGGCTAAAAATAAGCTCTTTTTATGACATGAAAGTGCTGCTCTGAAAAGACCTGCAAATTGTGAGTCTCAACATTTGCGAGCGACTTTCCAAAAAAGAAGCCACTATTAAGAAGCAGATCTGGTAACTGTGTCAAAAACATATTGTGTTTTTACGTATACAACATCAGGACGTCCCAAAGTGGCGTCATCTTTGGTTCATCAGGGTCAAATTTAGCAAAAATCTTATATTCACGGTCACTTCAACTAAATGATTAATCGAACCAAAATAATCGCTAGACTAATCGAGCCCTAGTTCTGATCTCGTGTCCTGTGTATCAGTATTTTTTTGAGTCGCAGCACACTTTATGGGTTTAAAAAATACCACGGCACAGCATTTACATCTGAAACTTTACAAAATCAGACCATTTAGTTATGAAACATGGTGTATAATGAGGCAAATGATGTCACTTTTGGTCGCATTTGTGTCACTTTTAGTCGCGTTTGTGTCCCTTTTAGTCGCATTTTTGTCACTTTTCGTCGCATTTTTCCTGCTTACAGTTGCTTTTGCATCACTTTGTCAAATTTTTGACACTTTTAGTCACATTTATGACAATTTTAGTCACATTTATGACAATTTTAGTCACATTTTTGTCACTTTTCGTCACGTTTGTCCCTTTTAGTTACGTTTGTGTCCCTTTTAGTCGCGTTTGTGTCCCTTTTAGTCACGTTTGTGTCCCTTTTAGTTCCGTTTGTCACTTTTGGTTGCGTTTGTGTGATTTTTACTCACATTTTCCTTGCTTACAGTTGCTTTTGCGTCACTTTTAGTCACGTATGTCACTAAACAACTAGCTGATTAATCGCTAGACTAACCGATTACCAAAATAATCGTTAGATGCAGCCCTCGTTCTGATCTCGTGTCCTGTGTATCAGTATTTTTTTGAGTCGCAGCACACTTTATGGGTTTAAAAAATACCACGGCACAGCATTTACATCTGAAACTTTACAAAATCAGACCATTTAGTTATGAAACATGGTGTATAATGAGGCAAATGATGTCTGTACCGCCGTCTGGTCTTTAACTTTGGCAATAATAACGGTTTTGTGTAGTTTTTTGGTGTAGAAGTTGCTCAGGACACTCCAAGAAAGTAAATTAGTCCATTACATCTGCATTTGTGAACCTGTTAAATTAAACTGGGCAAAACATCACGGCGCACTAGCTGAAAATCAAGGCTGCATAAATATAATTGCATTTAATTTTTAGAAGAAGAAGAATAATTTTTATTTATAGAGCGCTTTTCCACCTAACAGGCACCCAAAGCGTTTTTTATTCTACACGTTTTATTTTGCCCTTATTTTATCTTATTTTTCGCATTAGTCTATACTTTTTACCTTCCTATTATTATTCTTCCTTTTATGTTGCATTTACCGCCAAAGAAAGCTCCTAGTTTGCGAATTTTGTTCAATAAAAACCTTTCTGATTCTTAAGATAACACGATTTTTTTGATTTATTTCATCAAGAGAGTCTCATTGTCTCTGTGCACAGAATTTCACTTGGCTATAACTCATTGTGCCAGAAGTGCAAAGAATACATACCAAAAGATTGCGTTTCGACACGACTCGCACGACAATTCATTGAAAGATATTTACACATTTTGAGCAACAAAACACGGCCGTTCAGTAAATCCAGCTTTTCCTTTCAACAGATTCATTTTCATTTTAAAGTTCAGTCCCGGTTCAACCTGTTCCTGCGTCGTTCGTGAAAAGATTGCTCCTAATACGGTTGGCGCTGGAGTTCTTTTATTGCGCCGAAGAAGGTGAGGTACGGTGTGTATTTTAGTGCACGGGAGGAAATTGCAATAACGGAAAGTCAGACGGAGATGAATGGGTCCGTGAGAGACGCTTCAATTGTGTTTCCTTTAAAAAGACGAATTGGAGCCGCAGGAAATGGAAAATAAAAGCGACGACCAAAAACCAAATTGAGACATTCTGAACAAATGGCGAATCAATGTTCCGACAGTTTGTGATGCTTTTAAAACGAGCCGCGCTTGTTTTTCTTCTTTTACGCCGCGGTGTTTAAAGCAAAGGTGGAGGAAGTGCTTAGCTGTGTCACAGGAAAGAAGAAAAAAAAAACGTAAAATTAAAGTATGACATGAAAAAAAAACCTGTTTAAAAATGTACTTTTGTTTAGTAAAAGGTTTGACTAGACATTTTTCCTGTTTGTCCAAAATTTTACAAAAAAACTCAAGTAAAAATTTAAGGATGACATGAAAAAAAAAAGGTTTAAAAATGTACTTTTGTTTAGTAAAAGATTTGACTAAACATTTTTCCTGTTTGTCCCCAATTTGACAAAAAACCTCGAGTAAAATTAAATGTATGATATGAAAAAAAAAAAGTTTAAAAATTTACTTTTGTTTAGTAAAAGGTTTGACTAAACATTTTTTCAGTTTGTCCAAAATTTGACAAAAAACCTTGAGTAAAAATTAAAGTATGACATGAAAAAAAAAAAAGATTAAAAATGTACTTTTGTTTAGTAAAAATAAAAGATTTGACTAAACATTTTTCCTGTTTGTCCCCAATTTGACAGTTTTTGTAAAGTTTATAATGTCACTTCGTGGTTGGACTTGAGCACAAATATGACAGAGGCTGTGTCCGAATGTCCACACTAGAGGGCACTATATAGTGGTCACGTCATTTTTAGTGCTGTCTGAATGTCCAGCAGGTGAAAAAGTAGTGCACTCAAAATTTCCCACAATGCATCTTGAAAAGTAGTGTCCAGCGCTGGTCACTAGAAAACTAGAGCGACAGTGACAGGTTTAACTGAACACAACAGACTGAACGAAGCAGAAAGAGCTGTTTAAACGAACTGTTGAGTCCAGATCATGAACAAAACACTTTAAACAAACCGTTAGCCGCAGAGGTGCTAGCGTTAGCCGCTAACCTTAGCTTCAGCTGTGAACAGATCACAAATCTCAGGCAAAAAGATGAATAATCCAGTCTGTTTGATGTTTCATGTGTGATCCATTATGATTATTAGTCCATAAATATGTGTCGGAGGATTTGACGCATATTCATTACAGAAATCAATGTTTATCAGAGTTTTGCCGACTTTTTTTTCTCCCAAACGCCAGAGTCACGTGACTGACCCGCGGCGAGGAGAAAGTAGAAAAAGAATCGCTCCAGGATTGAGGGCAGTATTTAGTCACTGAACAGGGCAGGACTGTGGAGTGATTGAGGAGTTATGGAATGAGTGGGACATTCAGACACAGCCATTGGCCATTGTTAGAGGTAATTCAACTGTTACCATAGCAACCATTTTGAAAACAAGGCCTAAAATCCATATAAATTACACAATAGTTGTGATTTGACAAATAATACCACCTGATAGCACATTTAATTCGTTTAATGAAGGTTTAAACTGTCAAAAAAATGTGTCAGTTGAGCGCAAACTGTCCCCGTATTCTCAACGGCACGTCACTTTTTGATGACATCACAGAGGGGTTCCGCTTTAGAACACAGCACTACTTCCTGTCATTTTAAACTTTTATTTTTCAATTTTTTTCCCCCACAAACTGCAACTTCACACATGTAAAACTATGATAAATATTTACCGCAGGTTCTATCTCACAACAGTAAGTATTAATTAGAGTATCATGAGAAGGGGTTTATATGGACTTTAACGTGTCGTGTGCACTTTAAATACAGCACTTTTACACTTTAAATGCAGCACTTTTACATTTTAAATACAGGTCTTTTACTTTTGTACCTCTGTCAAGAAGCGTCTCAAACTTTAAGTGACTGTAAGAGCCTTTTGGACTGGCGTCTGAAGCTCGATATCGGGTCATAAACCTTTCCGAGTCGCTCTGGTCCATCTCAAGCTAAGCCTCTGACATACGTTTCCATGTGGCGCCACTTTTAGTCACGTTCATGTCACTGATTGTCGGGTTAATGTCACTTTTAGTTGCGTTTGTGTCACTTTTAGTTGGGTTTCTGACACTTTTAGTCACGTCTTTGTCACTTTTAGTCACGTCTTTGTCACTTTTAGTCACGTCTTTGTCACTTTTAGTCACGTCTTTGTCACTTATAGCTGTGTTTGTGTCACTTTTAGTTGCGTTTGTGTCACTTTTAGTTGTGTTTGTCACTTTTAGTTGGGTTTCTGTCACTTTTAGTCACGTCTTTGTCACTTTTAGTCAGGTCTTTGTCACTTATAGCTGTGTTTGTGTCACTTTTAGTTGTGTTTGTCACTTTTAGTTGGGTTTCTGTCACTTTTAGTCACGTCTTTGTCACTTTTAGTCACGTCTTTATCGCTTATAGCTGTGTTTGTGTCATTTTTAGTTGTGTTTTTGTCACTTTTAGTCACGTTTGTGCCACTTTAAGTCACATTTTCTCACTTATAGATGCGTTTGTGTTACTTTTAGTCATCGTTGTGGCACTTTTAGTCACTTTTACACTTTAAATACAGCACTTTTACACTTTAAATACAGCACTTTTACACTTTAAATGCAGCACTTTTACATTTTAAATACAGCACTTTTACTTTTGTACCTCTGTCTAGAAGCGTCTCAAACTTTAAGTGACTGGAAGAGCCTTTTGGACTGGCGTCTGAAGCTCGATATCGGGTCATAAACCTTTCCGAATCGCACTGGTCCATCTCAAGCTAAGCCTCTGACATACGTTTCCATGGAGACTGAGCCATGGAGACCCAAAACGTCGACAAAAGCCCCGCGTTTGGACTGAACCGGACGAGTATTTCCCGGTTTAGGCACAGATTAGCGTTAGTCTGGTCCTGCTCCCAGTCCTGGTCTTTACCTCGGTGTCTGCGTCCGTGGCCTTCAGCTCAAACTCGGTGATGGTCTTCCTCACTCCCTCCTGGACCCTCATCCCTGGAACCGTCAGCAGCGGCAGAGAGTCGTCCACTGGTTTGATGGTGATGTAGAAGGTCTGCGCCACCTGCAAACGAGGATAATAAAGAAGAATGAGTTATGAGTTATACAGATAGGGCAGAAAGTGTTGGCACCCCTGATTTCTCCCCCAAAAAGAATTGCAATTTCACACTTTTTTGTTATACTCATGTTAATTTCCTCTGTGTGTATTGGAATAATACAAAAAAACTGAGAAAAAAAGCTCATTTGACAGACAAAACTTTAAAAAATGGGCCAATATTCCATTCATTTTAATGTAGAACAGCTGCTTTTTCACTCACTGTTCAACAACTGTAAGAGCAAACACAGAGTTTTATTGTGCCAAATTCAGACACAAAGACAAGAGAGGAATAAAGTGATCGAAAAATAAGTCTAGTTATTCAAGACTGCTAACGTTAGCTGAGGGCTAAGATGCTACTATCACAGAACCATTTATTTTTAGAAGAGGGGAAAGTTTCATACTAAATCGACTAGATCGTTTCCGCCCTGCCAAACCGTGTGCCGCTTTTGTCTGAAAAATGCTTCCTCAACTTTCAGACTGAGTGGCAGAAATATGGGCTGCAATATCTATTTGTCAATTTTCAGACCAGTTTTGCGATTGCGATTTATGTTTTAATAATTCTCTTCAAGTACACAACCGGAGAATGACAAAAGACCGAAATATGAACTAATAAAAGAATTTGCGTTTGTCACTTTTAGTCACGTTTGTGTCAGTTTTAGTCGCATTAGTGTCACTGATTGTCGGGTTAATGTCACTTTTAGTTGCATTTGTGTCACTTTTAGTTGCATTTGTGTCGCTTTTAGTTGGGTTTCTGTCACTTTTAGTCACGTCTTTGTCGCTTATAGCTGCGTTTGTGTCACTTATAGACGCTTTTTTGTCACTTTTAGTCATGTTTTTGTCACTTTTAGTCGCGTTTGTGGCACTTTTAGTCACATTTTTCTTGCTTATAGATGCGTTTGTGGCACTTTTAGTCACATTTTTCTTGTTTATAGATGCGTTTGTGGCACTTTTAGTCATCTTTGTGGCACTTTGTCGCGTTTAGTCATGTTTTTGTCGCTTTCAATTGCATTTCTGTCACTTTTAGTCGTGTTTTTGTCACTTTTAGTCACGTTTTTCTCGCTTATAGATGCGTTTGTGTCACTTTTAGTCATCTTTGTGGCACTTTGTCGCTTTTAGTCATGTTTTTGTCGCTTTCAATTGCATTTCTGTCACTTTTAGTCGTGTTTTTGTCACTTTTAGTCGCGTTTGTGGCACTCTTTTAGTCACGTTTTTCTCGCTTATAGATGGCGTTTGTGTCACTTTTAGTCATCTTTGTGGCACTTTGTCGCGTTTAGTCATGTTTTTGTCGCTTTCAATTGCATTTCTGTCACTTTAAGTCGTGTTTTTGTCACTTTTAGTCACGTTTTTTCGCTTATAGATGCGTTTGTGTTACTTTTAGTCATCGTTGTGGCACTTTGTCGCTTTTGTGTCACTTTTAGTCATGTTTTTGTCGCTTTCAATTGCATTTCTGTCACTTTTAGTCATGTTTTGTCACTTGTAGTCACTTACAGTCAGGTTTTCGTCGCTTTAGGTCACGTTTTTGACACTTTTTGCTGTTTTTAAATTGCGTTTTTGTTGCTTGTTTCAAAACATTTTAACCAATATAAACTACAAGGTTTACAGCTTTTATGCAGAATAAAAAAGGATAATTTGTTGTTTATGGAGAAAATGATCTTATGAACTTGTGCAAATTGACAATTGCAATTCAATTTTGATTAATTATGCAGCTGTACTCATCACTCACTCTAAAATTCAGAATGCAGTGATCCATACAGTGTGTATTTACAACAAACGACAGGTTTCTCAAAGCTTAAATCTCTCCGTATAGAATATTTAAATGACTCAAGCTTAAATAATTAATAAATGGACTGTATGCATTAAAAACCTGTGACACAAAACAGAAAAACACATTGAATTAGCCTGAAGTTTGAGTCGCCTGTAATTGTCTTTTTACAGCAGGTTTTGTGTTGCTTCATTCAAAACAGTGACCCCAGAACGAGGAGTCTACAGCAGTTAATTTAACACACATTAAAAACACAAACAGAGAATCCCTGGTGTTTTAAATTTTGCAAGTTTTGTTTTGGCCTGAAGCTCTTCCTCCTCCAGTCCACATCCACACTTTTAATATCCACAAATCAAACGCCTAATGTGAGATAAATATGTATGGAGGTGAATAATGGATTTGAGTCCTTGAGTCCTACACAACTACTTCTACGACTACAAATACTGCTACTACCACCAGGCATAATCCAACTTAGTTTCTTTTTTGGAGAGACGGAAAAGCTTATTCTAATCTTATTCTATTCTAAGCTTTTTCGTCCTTTTTACTGAAATACAAAGAAAGGAAGTACAATCGCATACAAAAACATTTCACGTTGCCGAATGTTTTAAAGATTTCTCAGGAGAGTTGTCTTTGGATCGATGACGGCAAACGTTGCAGCTGGTTTTCCGCTCAGAGACAGCAGGGGGCGACGATGAGGGCTTCGAACGCCCCGAAAATACAAACGCAACCACCACACGGACTTACGAAGACTTTAGGAAGGTAAAAACGTTACTGGGTTAGCAGAACTAAGTAACTTCAGCGACTTACAAAGTTTAGTTTAGTTTAGTTTAGTCTTTATTTGAAGGGACAATGTACAGAGACATTAAGCTCATAAAAAACAGAGATGTTCCGCACCAGATTAGAGCTAATAGCTAGTTTCCATCTGCAGTCCCTGATTTACAAGAATAAATAGTACAGTGCAAACAACAAAAGATTAGTAAGAACAATTCACAAATCCCACTCTGACTCAAGCGCTCTCACAGCATCACACATGAACAGAAAAAAAGTATTTACAACATTTGTCTTATAGAATATACATGACCTACCTAATTACCTTTCACTAAAGACGTTTACTTATGTTACTAAGTTCTACCGTAAATTGTGCACTATTGAGCGCTCCTGAGTATAAGCCGCACCAGACATATTTACAAAGAAAAACAACTTTGTCCATATGTAAGCCGCACCTGACTATAAGCTACAGGTGTCCATGTTGTAACAAAGGAGCTTTCTCTACACTGGGTGGACTGCTCCTCGTCCGCCTGGAGGAACTCTTTAAAGCCACCTCCCTCTTGAGTGGTTCTGGCTCCACAGTCCAAGTGGATGTCAGTCCTAGTTCATCTGCAGCCTGTCCGTCCGTGGGAGTAGGATCTCTCCTTCACTGTGGTTCTGCCCGAGGTTTCTACTTTTTTGGGTTTTTTGTAGTTTTTCCTCGCCGCAAAGGAGGGTCAAAGGACAGGGGCATTCTGGGACAGTTATCTGAACTGCTTTTACCTGTGGCCCATCGAGGCAACTGTTGTTGTGATTTTGGGCATTATAAAATAAATTGATTTGATTTGATTTGATTAATATTACACATTTACGTTGACGGGCCGGGGCGGTTCGGGCCCCGGGGGAAGAGGCGTGCACGTGTTTTGTATCATGCGCTCCACGGCGAAAGACTGCGGTGTGCAGCCAGTGTGTGTTGTTTTCCTGTTTCCTGAAGTGGTTAAAATATGTGACGTGAGAAAAGACCCTTAAAGGGCCTCTGACAGGTTGAACTACTCATCTAACTAAAATGCAGTTAAAACAATTATATTTCAATTTCTACTAAAATCTTTCCACATTTTACCTCAGTTTAGCTATTCTTTGAGGTTTTTAATTTTACTTCCTGGTTGTAAAGTATGACATCACACTAGGAAATTACCATAGCAACCACACTGTACACTGGCCAAAACTCATCTAATGTCACAGATTTTGTTAATTTGATGAAGAGAAATGCATGTGAACGCCTTTATTTTGCTGAATCAATGTTTAAAGGGTCAAAAAAGTAGTTTATTTTGTGTAAATTATGCATAACCTTTGTCTCCTCAGTGTGATGTCATCAGTTTGTTTACTTCCTGTAATTTTCAACTGATTTTTCAACTTTTCTTCACAAATAGCGACCCGATTGGTGTAAAACTACAATTTATATTTATAAGAGGTATTAATACGCTGAATAAAGTCAAAATTAGAAAAATTCAAAAAATCTGTCATACGCACTTTAATGAAAGTCCGCGGCTGCTACATGGAGGAGAGAGAAAAAAGAGTGTAATGGAAGAGAAAGAGCAGCAGGAGGAGAGAGAGCGAGAGAAGAAAGGAGCGAGGGAGAGAGGGATCATGTGGGCCGGCGTCAGCGGAGGAACAGGCCCGTCTGGTACAGGAGACGTCCCGTTGGTGCAGGTAGAACACTAAACACTTTTGCAGTTTTTTGCACTTTTGTTGTAAACGCACTTCCGTTTGACGAGAACTCCGTTAAAGCTAATGACGAACGAGGGAAAAGTCTCACCGCTAAAATGTTACATAAAGTAGATTGATTTGTGTAAAATGTTTAATGAACACGAGCAACAACAAGTCACAATGCAAAGATTTCCTGAAAATGTCTTTTTAGTCCATGTAGAACTTATTTTCTGTTGAGCTCGTCTGCTCCATGTAAACTACAACGGAAACAAGACGGCAGCGCGTACGTCAACTTCCGGAATAAGGTGAATAAAACTCTGCAGGAACTCAGGTTACCTAACTCCGGTTCTACACATGCGCGGCCGGTCGAATCATGCAGCAAATGACTCCAGTCGGGTTCGGACAGTACCCACGGGCTTGGGTCGGATTCAGATCGAATCGTGCCGGGTCGGGTTCAGACAGTACGTGCGCGGGCCCGATCTAAACTCTACCCTAGAGGCAGCTCCCGGAAAAATACATAATTTAGCCGCATCGCTGTATAAGCCGCAGGGTTGAAATCATGAGAAAAAAGTAGCGGCTTATAGTCCGCATTTTACGGTACTTTGAAACGGTAAAAATTCAGAACCACAATTCAGCACCACCGATCGACAAATAAAAAAATACTTTCTAACATATCTTGTGTGAGTTTCTTCTAAGACAGCTGTAAAAAAACTATAAGCTCATTTACCCAACATGTTTCAGCAGCAGGACTTCCTCGTTCATCAGGCAGGTAAATGAGTTTATAGCTTTTTTTTTTGTTTTACTAGAAGAAACTCACAAGTTAATAATTACAAGACGACAGAATGAACTTTCCAAATATCTTGAGTGTTTCGAGTGTTTTCAATGACAGATCCTCCTCCAGGGCGGATCTGTTCATTAGGATTCAGAGTGAGTGACAGGGGGGCGGGGCTTCCTGATTACCGCCTCGGTCACGTCGACACGGCTCACGATCAGGGCCCAGAGACACTTATGTAACAGCAGGAACAACCACTGTAGATCAGGGCTGCGCTGTTTTACTTCAGCGAGGGCCAGATTGTTCAGATGGTTTTGTCTTCGAGGCCAGAAATGTGTCCAGCGCTTTTGAAATATGAAAAAAATTTATATATGAAAGGCTCTAACACCAACTGCAGAACTAAAACAGGACTAAACCAGTCTAATCCAGGACTAATCTAGGTCAAAACCAAGCGGAAACAAGGTCTAATCCAACACTAGACCAGGACTAATTCAGGACTAATACAGGTCAAAACAAGGTCTAATCCAGGACTAAAATAGGACTAATCCAGATCTAAAACAGGTTTAAACCAGGTCTAAACCAGGTCTAATTTAGGTCTAATCCAGGACTAATCCAGGTCTAAACCAAGTCGAAACAAGGTCTAATCCAACACTAGACCAGGACTAATTCAGGACTAATACAGGTCAAAACAAGGTCTAATCCAGGACTAAAATAGGACTAATCCAGATCTAAAACAGGTTTAAACCAGGTCTAATTTAGGTCTAATCCAGGACTAATCCAGGTCTAAACCAAATCGAAATAAGGTCTAATCCAACACTAGACCAGGACTAATTCAGGACTAATACAGGTCAAAACAAAGTCTAATCCAGGACTAAAATAGGACTAATCCAGATCTAAAACAGGTTTAAAACAGGTCTAAACCAGGTCTAATCCAGGACTAATCCAGGACTAATCTAGGTCAAAACCAAGTGGAAACAAGGTCTAATCCAACACTAGACCAGGACTAATTCAGGACTAATACAGGTCAAAACAAGGTCTAATCCAGGACTAAAATAGGACTAATCCAGATCTAAAACAGGTTTAAACCAGGTCTAAACCAGGTCTAATTTAGGTCTAATCCAGGACTAATCCAGGTCAAAACCAAATCAAAACAAGGTCTAATCCAACACTAGACTAGGACTAATACAGGTCAAAACAAGGTCTAATCCAGGACTAAACTAGGACTAATCCAGGTCTAAAACAGGTTTAAACCAGGTCTAAACCAGGTTTAATTCAGGTCTAATCCAGGACTAATCCAGGTCTAAACCAGGACTAAACCAAAAACAAGAGATATAATATTTTCTATATTTTTGGAAGATGGTTGAGGGCCGGATCATGTCCCTTAGAGGGCCTGATGTGCAAATTATAATTATATAATTAATTAAAAAGTCTATGTGACAGTTTAGACACACATTCGACTAAAACATATTGAACATGATTATATTTAAGATTTTACTAAACATTTATTTTGCCCATTTGTCCTCAGTTTGACAGTTTGTATAAAGTTTATAATGTTACTTCCTGGTTGAACATGAGCAGCAAATAAGACAGTTAGAGGTAATTCCACAACTAGCAACCAGACTGTAAACACAGGCCAACATCCACATACATTACACAATAGTTATGATTTGACAAATAACACTTTTATTCTGTTTAAACTGTCAAAAATATGTGTCAGCTGTGTGTAAATTGTGTGTATTTTCAATGGTACGTCGCTTTCTAATTACATTCAGTTTTAGCTTTTTCCCCCCAAATTTCTTCACAAACTGCAACTTCACGGATGTAAAACTGTGATAAATATTTACCACACAGGTGCCCTCCCACCAAACTAAGTCATAATTACAAATTCATCTGAACCTGTCATATACACTTTAAGCGTAATTAAAGTGTATTTTTTTTATCAAAGTGTAACCATGTACATCATCAAGAGTCTGACCCACAACCTTCTTTCAGAAAGACGAGAAACAGGATAACCACTCTGGCAAAGGAACACAGAGACGACATGCTGGAGCTGGGAGTTGAACCCACAACCTCCTCACCTCGTTGTTGCCGTCGGACACGGTGAAGGAGAACTGGTCGGCGTGCTTCTCCTCTTCACTGGTGTGGACATACTGGACGCTCCGAGACGCCAGATCGGCCTGAGTGAACGAACTGATCCTGGAGCCTGGACGACACAAAACGCACAAGACGCACACAGATGAAACGTGAGCTAAAGTGTTCAGATAAAAGTCACTAAAAACAACACAAAACAACGACACGCACAGATGAAACATGAGCTAAAGTGTTCAGATAAAACGTCACTAAAAACAACACAAAACGACGACACGCACATTTGAAATGTGAGCTCAAGTGTTCAAATAAAGCTTCACGAAACAAAGCTTCACAAAACAAGACAAAATGATGACACACATAGATGAAACGTGAGCTAAAGTGTTCAAATAAAGCTTCACTAAAAAAACAACACAAAACAAAGACACACACAGATGAAACGTGAGCTAAAGTGTTCAAATAAAGCTTCACAAAACAAAGCTTCAGAAAACAACACAAAATGACGACACACACAGATGAAACATGAGCTAAAATGTTCAAATAAAGCTTCAGAAAACAACACAAAACAATGACACACACAGATGAAACATGAGCTAAAATGTTCAAATAAAGCTTCAGAAAACAACACAAAACAATGACACACACAGATGAAACGCGAGCTAAAGTGTTCAAATAAAGCTTCAGAAAACAACACAAAATGACGACACACACAGATGAAACGTGAGCTAAAGTGTTCAAATAAAGCTTCGGCACAAAAAAAATGTGCGTCTCAGCTGGAAATTTAAGAGCAGGACGTTTTATGAGGTTTTTTGTTCCTGTTTCTCTCTCTCTCTGTCTTTCTCTATCTGTTTCTCTCTCCCTCTTTGTCTCTCTCTCGCTCTCCATTTTTCTGTCTTTATCTCTCCATATCTCTATATCTTTGTCTCCTTCTCTCTCTCTCTCTCCCCATCTCTCTCTGTTTCTCTGTCTCCCCCTCTCTCTCCCTCTGCCTTTTGATCTGTCTCTCTTGTTCTGTGTGTCTCTCCATCTCTCACTCCGTCTCTCTTTCTATATCTCTCGACATCTGTCTCTCTCTCTCTCCATTTCGCTCTGTCTCCCTCTGTCTCTCTATCTCTCTCTCTGCCTTGCTCTCTCTGCCTACCATGTCTCTCTCTCTCTCTCTCTCTCCCCCCTTTCTCTTTGTCATCTCTTTCTGTCTCCTCTCTTTCTCCCTCTCTCTCTGTCTCTCTTTCGCTCTCTCCCTCTCTCTCTCTCTTTCTCCCTCTCTCTCTCTCTCTCTCTCTCTCCCCCTCTCTATCTGTCTCTCTCTTGTTCTATCTCTAATATATTCACATAAAGTATCTAGATATTGATATTTTTTTGACAATCCTAAAAGGCATAACCTTTACTGAATATTTCAGACATTCAATCTTTTAAGGACAAACGCTCTCAGAAAGTATGAGATTGGAGGTTCTGACATTTCAATTTCTTTGTACACCGTGTCCCTCTAAAATAAAATTGTTATTAAATTCGAGGTTTGCATAGTCCCAGAGAAACTTTTACCAAATTGTCTTTGAGGACTTTTGCACCTACTCTGTCATTATTATTTGGATTGCAGCATTTATTTAAAACAAAAATGAGCCGCAATAAAAAAACAATAGCACATTGAGACACTTAATACAGGCTACAGTAAAATAAACAAATATACTAGATCCACAATATATATTATTCAACTCTCTAGTGTTCCAATCTTATCGCGCAATGAAAAAAATAAAACTGACAAGCGACTAGATTTGCAATTTCTGTTTCAAAGCAGCAGGATTGTGTTGGGAGCTCAATGTAAACAACTCCAGGAGCAGCTCAGGGAGAAATATGAAGCGCCAAGAACAAGACGCATCTCAGAACAGATTTGTAGAGCTCTAAAGTGAAAGAACACATTCTATAAAAGATAGGGATATTCTGATCGTCGCTGGTGACATTCTATCAATCCATTTTCACGGAGCAGCGAATAAAAAAACGTAATTACATTGTTCGGTGACAGATAGTTATTTATATATTCAGCGCTTTTGACGACGAGTGATTACTGTCAACATCCACCTCCGAGATTTGTGGCACGTGGTGAAACAAAACCCAAACACTGTCAAACCGCTGTGTCCCGCTGTGTTTTCGTGCTATTGTTCAGAATATCGTTAGAGTTAAGAAATGTTTTCGTGCCAACAACCTTGTTTTCGGCGCTAATTGCCATCGGTAACAATCCACACAAAACACTTCTACGTGTGGGTTTGTTTTCCAACTCTGCTCTCGTGTTACTCACGTGTGCTCGAGTGGTTTTCAGTCGCCAAAACAGCCCTGGATTTGCATAGTTTGAGATGTTTGGAGGCTAATGCTAACTCTCCCATCGAAAATGCATTATTGCTATCTAGGGCGGCAACGATTAATCGACTAATCATGACTAGTCGACTATAAAAAGAATTGTTTATAATAACTGATAATTGTTAACTGGACTATTCACCTTATCGCGGAAGTTGTTGTGGGCGCCGCCATCTTGTTTCCGTTGTAGTTTACAAGGAGCAGACGAGCTCAACAGAAAATAAGTTCTACATGGACTAAAAATACGTTTTCAGGAAATCAGTGCAGTGTGACGTGTTGCTGCCCGTGCTCATTAAACATTTTACACAAATCAATCTACTTTATTTAATGTTTTAGCAAGAGACTTTTCCCTCGTTCGTCATTGGCTTTAACGGAGTTCTTGTCAAACGGAAGTGGGTTTACAACAGAAGTGTGAATCTGTGGCAAAAAGAGGCAAAAGTGGGCGGGATAAGATGAATACAGACTCTAAAAGACATTTCAAAAGACCTTTTATAACAAAGACAGTGACATTATTACATCAAAATGTCAAAAAAATAGTAATAGATTAGTGAATAGATTGAATATAGAATAGATTATTGCTGATTTTCAAAAGAGGCAAAAGTGGGCAGGGCAGAATAAGGTGAATACAGACTCTAAAAGACCTTTTATAAACAAAGACAGTGACATTATTACATCAAAATGTCAAAAAAAAAATAGATTATTGCTGATTTTCAACAATACTACACTTTATTCACAAATATTCTCCATCTAGAGGCCTTCATTCACCATGTTTCAACCTTTATTTGGCTCATAATATATTTAAATGTCTAAATATACAATAGCAATAATCGTTTGACTAGTCGACTACTAAAATAATCATTAGTGACAGCCCTGGCACTAACTCCTGGAATGGTACCAGGCTAATGGAACGCAGCGTTTCCAAACAATGCAAGGGTCTATGGCAGGGGTGTCCAAACTTATTCCATCGAGGGCCGCATATTGAAATATAGACCAAGCGGAGGGCCACAAATCAACCGCGAAATGTTAAAAAAAAGCTGCATTTATCTGATGTTTTAAGCACCACCACATCTACATTCAGTCTCAGTGCCTTAATATCAGGTCTGTGTGGCACCAAAATGTTAGTTATTTAGGTTGGAATTGTAGAAAATCTGAAATGTGCTGTAAATAGTACTTATCAGGACAATGTGGGCCAGTTCACCAGGAAGACTAAGGGCCAAGAAAAATTAGTCTGAGGGCCGCATTTGGCCCCCGGGCCTTAGTTTGGACATGCCTGGTCTATGGGATTATTAAGTGACGTCCCACGCTTATTCCTCACTTCTGGGGTCTGAGCTGCCGCGGCGATTTCGCAGCTGATTTTGTTTTGTTTTTGACGCCACAGTCTGAGCGATCAATACAAACAGGACAGAGAAGCTTTACTTACATTGATTTCCATGGGATAAGAATAAAAACAGAAGTGACTTGAATTGATGAGGTGAGTTTATGTTAGGGTCACAGCTGTTTTAACAACTTTTTACTCTTGGAACAAAGGCCTGGATAGACGTGTTGTAGATATGGTACTATTACGTTAAATAAAAGAAAGAATTAACAGTTAGGCAGACGGACGTTCCTAAAGGTGCGTTACGATGTAGTTAGCTACTGTTTCGCTACCAATAACATAAAAACCAGAGCTAGTTCTCCATAAATTGTCCAAAGTTTTTGCTCACTCACTTACTTCAGTCCTACCATCCATATTATTCACTTCTGTTGAGTTTGTAAGTGCTTTCCACAACTTTCAGAGCAGAGTTTTACAGTACGTTACAGTAAAGCTAACAACTACTAGCATGCTAACGGGCGCAGACGACACACAACAGTCTCACAGAGCTGCTTTTACAATATATCTGTGAAGGGACAACATGGATTTTACTTTATTACATGAAAATAATCAGTCACATATGCAAAGGACCCGGAAGAGAGAAAATATGTGCCTCTTTTTATGTCTATGATCCGAACTCTTATAGTAAAGGGACTTCCGGTTTGATGCTAACGGTGTTCGCGCAAATGGCTAACGAGGGAAAAGTCGCTAAAACATTATATAAAGTAGTTTGATTTGTGTAAAATGTTTAATGAACACGAGCAACAACAAGTCAACAACGCAACGATTTCCTGAAAACGTCTTTTTAGTCGAGTAGAACTTATTTTCTGTTGAGCTCGTCTGCTCCGTGTGAACTACAACGGAAACAAGACGGCGGCGCGTACGGCAACTTCAGGAATAAGGTGAATAGAGCTCGGGATAGAGCGTCAAAAAAACAGCCGTTGCCATGGAAATCTGCCATGTTTGTTGCTGGTGTGTTAAACTCACATAAAGAAACATCAAAAACAAAAAATCCATGGAAGAATCTGATAAACTGCTGATCACTTCTGGTGAATACATTTATCAATATATAGTGTTAGAATACTTTAAAATTAACGCTAAGTTAAGTTTAGCATTTTGCAATTTAAAATCTCCATTGATTTAACATTGGGAAAACTGAAAATTCTGTTAAGTGTGACGCTCGGTAAGCAGTGGTGGCCCTAGGAATTTGGGGGCCCAAGACAAAATTAAAGGGCCCATGACAGGTTGGGCTACTCATTTAACCAAAATGTAGTTCAGATAAACATATTTCAAAATTAGCTAAAATTCTTTACAAATTTTACACCGTTTTCGCAATTTTTAGCTTTTTAATTTTACTTCCTGGTTGTAAATGATGACATCACGCTAGGAAATTACCGTAGCAACAACACTGTAAACCGGGCCAAAAGTCATCTAATGTCACATTATTTTGATATGACAAATA